>CM060833.1:8742500-9307500 GCA_030762175.1 Metallyticus violacea | reverse complement strand
TGCCTTCAGTTTGTATAATTAATTATATGAGAGGTCAATAAATTTGCAACGCGAGATATTTCCCATGATGCCACAGAGAGAGATGTTCGCCACTGTGCCGCTGGAACTCTCTTGGACGTGGAAGTACAGCTTTCTCATTCATCGTCGCGCTAGAGTGCGGTAAAGAACGTGCCATGAGCGAAAATGGCGAATCTTGATCGAGTATTCCATCTGAAGAACATGTTGCTAAGGAAGATCGTAGTGCTCTCGTGTCGTTCCCAAAAAACTCTCAGCATTGATCAGGAAGTGTCGTTTTTGTCAGAAAATTGTGCACCAATTTTGGGTATTCCATTTAAAATAAGAGAATTGGAGTCAGTAACATTATTTTTTAGTTCTCAGTGTGCGCGGCAGACACCACATACTCAGTTTCATGTCACTGAACCACATGCTTCATAAATTATTTAAGTGGTGCGGGGCTTTTAAGTAACTCTACATAAAGACACTTTGGAGGGAAGAATTTAAGCTGTTTGTACGCCTTATATCGCAGATTTCTTCTTCATCTGGCTATTCCATTTATTATGTATGTTGATGCATTAAAGCAACAATAATCGATATCTCGATCGGGATCGAAAGGCAGGAAAATAGAGCAGTTTTACAAAGCAATGCTCGTTACAAACGGGATGCCAATACCGGAAATTAGATTTTTACGACCGCTGTTATCTATGCACAGCAACCAGATAAAATATAGTTTATGTTATTGAAACACACATAAAAATTCCCTTCAGTTATTTGAATACATTGCACACAAAGAGAGTTTGTCAAAGGTGATGAGTAATTTTGTTAAGTATGTTTTCAAAGAATCTAAAAAAAAAAAAACATGACACCTTTACGACATTGTGCTATTAGTTTTCCATATTATAAATTTCTCTTTAATCCCTTTGCAACACCATTTACTTATGTTACTGTGGCAGCAAGATAATTTGTTGATGCTTTTTAAAACCAACTTAAAATAATGTTCATAAGAGAACATTAAATTCTTATAATGACAATTTATGACGACAGAAAAGCATGAACAGGAGGAATATAGACAAATACAAATTGAAATTTTACTACTCCTCAGAAAATGGCAGATTATAAATATAAAACCCCTGCTCTATAGTTCTGTCAAATTGAAGTATTGTAAATACAGTGCGATCAGTGATGCTTTCCTCCGTGGCACGAGTTTTTTCTATGTGCGAGTCCCCACTCGTTTGCCGCGCTGTGGAGAGGACAGCAACTTGCTTGCCACTTGTTGACCTTGCTGACTGTCGCAGTATTAACGCAGCTGTTCCGGGTGTGTGTTGCGTTGTTCGTTTCTTAATTCACAGTATACATAAAGTGTATTATGCCTTGTGTGTAAATAACGGCACAGCTTGTCTTTATGTACGATTCCAATGTGTTAACTCAGTAGTGAAAGAATCATAGGACCATTTTTTTAAACATACAATTGATTCTGTTAGTTATGTGAACGACATACTAACCCCCTTTTCAAGAATTAACTGACAGGAAGGGTGATCATGCATTTTTTTTTCAACAGGACTCTGCCAGCGAATAATTCCACGAGAGCAATTAACAATGTGTTTCCACAAGACAGAGCTATTGTTAGGGATTTGTGACCCCCTCGGTCCCTTGGTTTAACAGTATGCGATTATTATCTCTGGAGTAAATTAAAAAACGCCATGTAAAAGACGAACCCGCACAACATACAAGAACTCAAAAATAATATTCTCAGGAAAGTGTCAGGATTTCTCAAAATTATCTGCGATGAATAATTTCTTAAAGAGATACCAAAAATGTGTGCAGAATGAAGGCAGGCATTTTCAACATTTCATTTGATAATTTGGTAAGTAACGAGCCTATTAAATTGGTTTGTGTATTATGTGATTGGTATGTTTTATTGTTTCACCCTTCCGTTAATCACCGAGAACGGGCTAACGCGCTAGTCCAGAGAGGCTAAACACTCCGGAGAAAAACAAAACTGATCGCACTGTATTATACATGTGCGGAAAATTTCGATCGACAAACTTATAGGACGACAGATAAAATAAAGGCATATGTTTTTATCGTGATTAATTGTAGGTGCCTTTCCATTTATTATGATTGCTAATTCACTTGTTAATTTTATTCCAACGATTTTTTTTTTTTAATTTCTCATTGAGATTTGTTACTTTCGCGTTCATTAGACAAAATAAAAGTAGACATTAAATTACAAAATAAAGTCAGATTTATTTTCATTAATTTTTTTTCCAGAATTAGCAACTAGGGGTTTCTTGTTCTAATTATTTATTAATTTTTAACTAAAATAATGACATTAATCAACAGGATTGCCACCCGTCAACATTAATAATTACCAGAGAACGGATTTTAAGTTTCAAAATTATGGTTGAAAAGAGGAAAAAATAATTCTGAAAATTTATACAAAAATGTTTAAAAAAAAGTGCTGATAAAATATTCTTATTCAACAATGTAGTAAATTACTCAATATATAAAAAATAAATTTGGGATTGACTGTGTTTCAATCAATTTTACACTGGATTACGCACATTTATGTTTTCGAATGTAAGTCACTGACGCTTTGAGCTCAGGCGATTCTTGTAAACGGAGTTGCTCTCTATAACAACCAATGGAACATATTTAGTAAAAACACGGAAAGGGAGTGAAATGGAAATTACAAAAACTTCTACATCCGGGTTGTTCCTCAAGTTTGGCTTTGGCACATCCCCCACATTTGTCAACTACTGCCACTCTAAACTCTGAATCATGTCCGGCAAATACCTGCGAGAAACCACAACTCTAGGTCATTGACTCATTTATTATTTATTTATTTATGGACGCTCTTTAACATCGCAGGTCATCAGCGTCCCATTCAACTCAGGGCGTGAAACGGCATACAAATTTTGCTCAGAGGCCTCTCTTTCAGGCTTGAGGTTCTTTATCGTGCCGTAAATGTACGACACGGGACACCCACTGCTTTACTTCCCTTCCGAAGGAAGCTATACTTAGGACTTTTACGCCCGAAAAAATCCATCGGTCCTGGCCGGGTTCGAACCCGCGTTCTTGGGTGTAGGAGGCAAGTATGGTAACCACTACACCACCAGGACCGACTGTAGGTAGCTCATTGACGTTGCTCAATTGTTGGACATGCTTGATGACTGTTGCGTCCATTACATCTAGAGCACATACATGGAAACTGCGCACCATATCCAAATACCACTCGATTATGACAGAGAATTGGGGTAGTCAAAGCCCCGTTGACGATTTGGAACCTTTACAAGAATCTTCTCCAGAGCAGTAATGAAGTCATTTACCTTACTGTATTCCTTCTTTCACAAACACGGTGTAGCTTATGTGCAATACATGTCTCTTGACCTTTAGCTGTTGGAAAGCTGAAAGCATGCAGCGTGCTTGATCAGTCACCACAAGCCTGACTTTTTCGTATTATGTGCCTTCCGACCACAGTTTCATGCACAAATCGTTGAATGACCTCATTACTGTGAAGGCATTTGTCTTCACGAGTTGGTTCCCTTTCACCAGACAATGGAAACAGCACATTCATTATATACAGCGCATCATTGGTTTCATCCTAGTACTTGTTTGCAATCGCCTCTTTCATTTTCTCGAAAACAATCTCATAAATGGTCTGTATTAATTTTTTCTACTCCGGTACTGACTTTAGGGTGAACCTCTTGAAGAAGATTTGAATACACCTTGTAGCTGGGTTCCTGACTGAGCTGATGCCATAGTAAGATCTGTAGAGAAAGATTCCATGACAGCTGCTTTCCAGGTCCTGAAGTGAAGGCATGTACCAAGACAGTGTGCGACTTGTGGAGTTCAGTTCTGTTCGCATGCTTGCCGTACTGCATGTGCTGATGAATTCTGACTCTTTGATGCTTCTCATCGATCGCATACGGCACATCGAAGAATTCGACCAACAGTTTCGGTGAATTATCTCTTGAATTTTTCTGAAAATGCATACAACTTTGCCTTCTGAATTTTTGGGACGATAGAGTACTCGGATTGCAACAACACAAACACTATCAAGTACAGCAACTGGATTGTTGAGCCTTCTTTATGTACAATGTGCGCGGGCAGTACAGAAAACTGCAGAGTTGACGAAAGCTTTAATTCAAATTTAAATGTTCTCTTGAGGTTTTGCTGCATTAAATTGGAAACTAAAGGGGCTGCAAATTTATAAATGTACTCTTTTATAGTTTTAGTTCGTCTCTACAAAATGAAGCTATAGGACTTTATGTAGCTGCTCAAGAACCTGAAAATCCATTTTTTTTCCTCCAGAAGTGTGAAATTCATGTATTTTTTCCGCCAAATGCTATAACAAATTATGGGGGGGGGGAGTTTAAAAATATGCTGTACGGGAAAGCAGGTTTTTTTATTTTATTTGTGTTGACACTTCTTGTGAGCACTTCAAACTGATAAAGGGTTCAGCCCAATTATAGGCATGCTGAGGACAACCTCTGCAGAAAGTGCAAATCCATAAGAGCTAGTCAATAATGATTTGAGAATTACTTTTTTTTATTTATGGATTACACGAGGCAGGGTCAAGGTTGGTGTTGTCCCCATTGTGCTCTATGCACTTGGCTCAACGTGTCTGTCAGTCCTAAACTATTCTTTCATTTCTTATTTAGATCCACGACAGCCGTTGATGAACCAAAACAAAGCTCAATTTTGAGGTAACATGAAAATGTCCAACGGAGCTAGATCCGGGCTGTATGGAGCGTGGGGCACAAATTCCAGGGTTTTTTTTTTTCTGGCCAAATTTTGAGGAACACGTTGTATACATGAGGGCGTGCATTATCATGGTGAAGGAGCCAATCAAATGGATGCAACTCAGGGCGTTTTCGTCGGATGTGTTCGGCCACTGCGCTCAAAACAGTCTTGTAATGTTTCCCATTAATCGTTATTTTCGAGGAGAGTTCATGTTGATAAACATTCCATGACAGTCGAAGTTACCATAATCTTTGCTCGCCATGCTCGGCTACCAGACGCTGAATCTCCCGACACGTTGACCGACTTGTTTAGGCGTCTGCAATCTCTGCCCTGTCTGGCATAGACGTGATAGATCGTACAGAATGGTGAACGCACTACTGTAACATGTCTGCCAAACTATCAACTTTAATTCATAGATTTTCCCGAACAATGATAGCAGCTGTGTTAATCTCAGTTTCGTTCACTGCAGTGGTTGGAGCGCACTGCTTAAACTCTTTGAAAACCGAAGTGCTGTTGATTGTGACAGAACATCATGGACGTATGCTTGCTGTAACATCGCGTACACTTCCATATGCTTTCATGCAAATGGAAGCAAAATTCACTGTTTTTTACGAAGCGACTCATTTTATTCAGCCAAGTGGCTAACATTCGCTGTTCTTTTAAGGAATACCTCACTGACCTGACATAACCAACATGCCTGTGAGAGGTTTAGTAGAACCCTGGGTTTGTTTCTGTCGCAGTTAATAAAGACCGGTGCAGAAGGCATTTCGGGGAATTTGTTGAGCATGCGACATTAAAATCACTAAAGGTCATTTTCAATTTGTCAGACGTCATTCGAGTATTTCGCTGAATAAGACCCTCATTTGACAACCGATTAGTTTCTAAGAACATCGCCGACTAAACGTCGCTATATTAATACTGCATTAAATAAAAACACAACTTTATTCTATCAAGCAGGGTGAACGGAACGCTTGAGACCCGCATTAGAGAGGTCCTAGGTTAAATTTCTTTGAATCGGTCAACCTGACCTTGGGTTCTTCGTGGTTTTTCCTGGTCACTTAGGCGAATGCTCGGATGAATTATATTCCACGATTTTTCCGCTCTCCATTTTACATCATTTCATTCTGTTGGTTCCGTTACAGGGTGGAAAGTGCCAGAGCGGGAATACAATAAGGTTGCATTGGAAGATTTCTGCCCCGGCTTCTGGTGTGGATGCAGACCTTCTGATTGGGGCTTTATCGGTTTTGGGGTGTTCTGTTTGTAAACTTGTTAGGCACTCCATTTACCTCCCCTGGAACCTCTCAGCCCGGTGTCTCCCTCGCCTCATTCCCTCCTCCCGGAGGTGCCACATTTGGTACATAAGTTAGCCATGAGCAAAGCTAAAGTACTGAAATATCACCTGCCCCAAACAACCCAATCCAATATATCGGCGCAAGTGGCACTGACATTTATCTTAAGAAACGCATGATCCACTCACAAGCGGCAAGTTCTTTCCAGCCAACAGCATCACAAAACCTGCACCCATATCTTTGATTTTCCTCGGCCTTTTAAATGAAATGTCTCTATGTATGAATTAGTACATATCATTTGAATATCATCAATTGGTGCCGCTACAGTGCTTTTTAAATTTTGGTCCTCAGATATACTCCCACTCCTAATAGCCTGATTTCGCTTGTTTTCAGAAACTATGCTTTTTAATTTTATTTTAATAGTATATACCGAGTTTCGTTGAGAAAAAACAAAAAGTATGCCTGCTATAGCCATTTTTAAAATTTCGCTTTAGGTTAACCCTCACTAGTAATGGTCCAATTTTTGTGATTTTGAACTTGAGAAGATCGATCGTTATATGCGGAGTTTTGTTGACAGAGAGAGAGAGAGAGAGAGAGAGAGAGAGAGAGAGAGAGTATACAAATATATAATAATTTTTTTTTCGTCGTTATTTTTGTGTCTAGTAAGTAAGATCGATATATTTGAAGAAATTTTTTCAAAAATACTTTCCTAGGCACAATCGCTAATACTGTATATTCGCTAATTCTGAATTCTGTAAATATAGAGAAATAGTTATTCGTATATTTTATAAACAGGAAAAATAGCACATACAAAGGCAGCTATTTCATTCTCAAGATTCCACTCTCGATACAGTTTCACCTTCTGAGCGAGTTGTGAAAGTAAGAACTCCGTGCTTTTGTAGAGATGGCATTTAGATCCCTTTTGTAGATCTTTGGAGTCTAAAATTAATTACCCTCTCAGGCTTTCCTTGACAGTTGTAAACAAGAACATATCATAGGGAACCAAATCTGGACAATACGGAGGATGATTCCGACTCTTTCATAAATTATATTTTATTCAAATCTGCGTGTGCAAATGTATTGTCGCTTTGAAGCGACAATCCTCGCAACCCAGACTTCGGTCTTCTTTCAGTTTTAGTGTTCTGAAGACCCTGGGCAGACAAACTGTGGTATATCAGTCGACAGTGAAGTGTTTTATGTTCCTAGAGTAGAATGGTTCCAATATGGCCACTTTCTGAGAAGACACTGGTAACCATTTCTGGCCCTCACTTCGAAATGGCTTAGCGTTCACCGAGGGTCATCATTTTGGAAGACCGATATCGGTTGCCTCTTTGATTCCAGGTTGTATTGGCAAATCCAGATTTTGTCACCTGTGAAGCTCGTGGATATGTCAAGCGGTTCTTGAAACGATAAGCGCTTTCCTGGCACATTCCACTGTTGTTGCCTTTTGTTCCTCAGTGAAGTTGTGGGATACCCAAAGACAACGAAGCATCCTCACATGAAAATATTTCTACCGGATTTCTGACATCTGAGGCGAACGAATATTTAAAAACTCCTCTATCTCCTTACAAGTAACTCGCTCTTCACTATGGCTTCTATATGAGCAATGCTTTTGTTGTTGGACACCCTGTGTGCTCCTCGTTTTTCAAGGTTGTTCTTCCTCGTCTAAGCTCTGCAAACGAGTTATAGACTTTTGAACATGAAGGGGCAGAGTCTGTAAAAGTTCACTGTAATTTTTTCGGCATTCTTGTTGGTTCAGACCGAACTTAAAATTTTAAAAAATCCAAGACAGCGAGCAAACGACCACAGTTAACTTTTTGCTGCACGTGCAACGATGGGTACCGCTTACTAACTTTCACTATGGTTTCAATCCATGTAAATAACAGTTGTATTTGTTTATAATAAAAATTGAATAAAACTAATAAGAACTACTGATTATTTATTAATTAGTTCATTGATTACACATTTTATACTGATTATTTTTTATATTTTTTATTTAAGTTTGCATATTCAAATTTGTTTTATATAATTATTACCGAGTATATAGTAAGAAAGTTATTTTCTAAATTAGTGTGAGGAAACAACCTCCAAACCAGCTCTAAAGACACTGAGCAACTGAATATTTGTAATTTCCATAAAATAGAAATGGCAATAGTTTAAAAAAACACTAATTTTATATTTACACCTTTTGGCAAAAAATTAGTCATCTATTTATTGCAAAATTCTTCTAAGTCCTACACGAATCAAAGTAACCAGCAAGGCTGTGTAGTCGCTGCAGCAGCAGTTTTCTAATAATGTTTAACAACCACTTTAACTACCGAGGGACCACAGGCGGTGGACACTGTTGATACATGAGATGAAATGATATATTGGAAAAGGATTTTTATTTTAAAGGAAGGAAACATCCAGGCCTAAGTTTAGGGTACCTCTCCGGCATTTGCTATTTATGAGATCTGAGAAAAACCTGAGTTAGGAAGGACGGTCCTGCCGGGATTCGAACCCCAGGCCTCCTCGCGCTCATTAGTCCGCACCTTAACGTCCTCGGCCACCTGTGGCGGTCTGCAGCAGTTTTAATATATGGCATGCACCAAAGACGCTGTCTAGTGTATTAGCTCTGTAGCACAGTGTGCAGCGATGCCGCAGTTAAGAGCGTCCTGGCATGAAACACTTTTTTAATAAACCTATTTTTAACATATTATGCCAGAGAAATACCCTAAATTTAGACCTAGAACGCCTCCTTCCTTATATTAAATTTAAAAAAACATCCTTTCCCAGTTTATCATTTCATCTCATATATCACCAGTGTCCACAGCCTGGGATAGCTCAATATTAAAAACGGTTGTTAAACACTATTAAAAAAAAGTCACTAGATTTCTCACTTATTTAACTTGTGTTGCTATGGCAGTCGTTTAGAATCTGTTTAAGATTATTTGATACTACAATTACCACATTCCAACACATATAGGAAATCTTACCACGTATAAATATATTGCTCAACGGCTATATGCCCATCAATGGTAAAGTCCGGTTTTTTTTTGTTTTGTTTTTGGTTAATCGTTGCTTAACTTCGTATCTTAATGTAAACTTTCGAACAAACTTTAACAATAATGTCGCATACTCACGAACTGTAATCAGCAGTGGAAGGAAATGGATAACGTCATCGTCGATACAGAATTACTCAGCATTTATCCGGAGACGGTGTATAGTTTACTTTCACTATCGGTTCTTTCTCGGAAAGCCTGCATTACTGGAATAAAGAAGCTACTGCAGCCTTGAGATTGGCGTTCCCATCAAAGAAAAAGATGCAACCGTCACCGATACAGGCTGTTCGAGTATATTCTGTTCTAAAGACATCTGAGAGAGGAATGTAAAAGATATACAGAGTTTCCAGGATATGTCCTTACCGCTCGCATGCGGTTTTGCGTGTCGGCATCTGGATATGCCAAAGCCGGCAGCACCTTTACTCTGACTTCCCTTCTTATCAAAGTTAATACAGTGGAGGTATTTGACCTGATTAATTCAATTTATTCAATAATTTAAATAGAAGCTTATTACAATTGAAATTTCTATTGAAAATAATGTTAGAACTGCCTATTTAATGAGAAGTTTCAAACCATTTCGAATGCAGAATATGTTTTTTCAAAAAGAGGTACTTATTCCAAATTCCAATTTGTGTTGTGTTAATATGTATTACCAAAAATTTTAGCAGTGGTTAGACAGTAAAACAGAAAAAATGCTTTTTCAACTGGTTTACCGTTATCCAAAAATAGTTTTAGGGAAATTAAAAATGTTGTTCATTTGTACTGTACTTGCAGCTTTCACCTTTTTCTCACAAATGTGTGTTGTTTCTCCCCCCTTTTTGCGCAGGTGTCGCCCTTCAACCCCATCCCCAATAAATTGCCTCCACTATCTAAATATGGCATATTTCCCACCTCTTTTGTATGTAGATGTTTGCCCTTCAAACCCCCCCCCCCCTCACCAATTAAGATTTATAGGAACAAAAAAAATTATGAAAATGTTCTTAATTCCACTGAAGTCAGTGGCCAAAGGAACTAAGTGTCAATTTTAATTTGTCCACTTACATACCAAGGGTGCCAAAAAATGTATACACACTTTCACAGTAGTTATCTATTTAATATATTTCAAAATTGAACCGAAAAACAACAGTAATGTGTAGTATGATGTTCTGTAAACAGATGTGACTCACATACATTATGATAGCGTTGCTACGTGGCAGGTAAATAAACAATAAACAAATGAAGCCAAGATTATCGTATGATGTTCTGTAAGCAGATGTGACTCATATTACGTCATGATAGCGTTATTACAACAAAATGGAGCCAAGGTTATCGTTTGAACAGCCGAAAGCAATTTTGAAGTGTATTGGAAAACCGAGAATGTTGTTGAAGTTCAAAGGCAATGAAGACGTGTGTACAGAACAGAACCGTCAACGCGAGAGGAATTTGAGATTCATGGTACCGTATGCGATGTTCACAAATTTGGGAGACCTTGCACAGCAACAAGCCCCGCGCACTGGATCCAAGGCACTGGATAGGACGAAGAGGTCCGATTGAGTTTCCACCGCGTTCTCCGGATCTAACTCCGTTGAACTTCTACCTATGGGGAACTCTTAAGGATGTTGTATACCGTAGAAAACCAGTTACATTGACAGCACTTCGGGAAGAAATTGAAACGGCATGTGCTGCAATCGCTGAGGACATTTTCGCAAACGTTACTCAATCAGTAGTTCAACGTACTCAGAAGTGTATCGACGTCGATGGAGGACATTTTGAGCAACTGTTGTAACTGTAAAAGTCTAAGATGATTAGTGCTCATCATTTTCTGTTTGTGTGAATTCAGTTTTGTTATGTTAAAACAGTTTTTTCTTTGCTTGAGGTGTGCATACATTTTTTGGCACCCTCTGTATATTGTTGAAGCATAGCATCTATAATAGCTTTACAGGAAAACGTAAGTATTAAAAGAAGTGGAAACAAGTGTGAGGAAGAAATGAGATCTTGCTAAAGACTATGGAATACTATCAAACTGAGCATGAAGTTTAACTTGTAGCAAATGCTAGAACTGTCAGCCTCCCTCGGTTAAACAGACATTGATTGTACATTTCCGAAGACTGTAATGTTTCTATTTAATTTCGTTATGTTTTGCTTGAGTTCTTCCAGTGTGTGAGCATTTGTTTGGTACACTTTGACCTTCAGGCTACCCCACAAATAAAAATCGTAGGGAGCGTGAGGGTGATACACCAGCACCAACACTCTTATCTTAAAACACTTCCTGATTTCACCCATAGACTGATACACTGTATGAGCAATGGCAACATTTTGTTGAAACCTCCCACACGATTTCTCTTTATTCGTCAGCTGACCAAAAAATGAGGCGAGAATGTCATGTCGCTGCCTCTCTTCGTTTAATGTAGCACCGATTATGCATCTTGAATTAATCGCACAGTAATTTTCCTAACTTGAAGATTTTATATACAATTTCGATTTTCAGAACATTAATAACGAGTGTTGTTAGTGTTCACACGACCATCTTGGTGAAACTCGTCTGTGGGCCGATCCAATCACTGATGAAAGAAACCACTAACAATAAGCCACAAATGCTACGGGATCATCTTGTCGTGATCAATGGACACTTGTTTTAAATTATGATTGTATGTGCAGAAGAAATTGATACCCTAACTTGTGATAATTTCGGTAGTGGTTTTATTGGCGAATGTTCAATATTTGACCAATTTATCATCTATTAAAATAGTACGCCTTGCGTGTTTTTTGTTTTGCACTGAACCATGGTGTCACATTTATTCATAAGATCATGAATTGCAATTTTGGAAGTGGGAATCCCCCAGGTATGAAGTGATTTGTATTTATAATTACATTGTCGGTTATTATAAAGTCAGCTGTTTTGCCATCTTCGCGAACGAATGTATACTGGTATTGCTCGGAAGTTCAAGGACAGGCAGATGGCTGTGAGGGAAGCCGGCCTTGACCGAGACGCAGGCGAGTGGTCAGGGCATATTCTGGAATTCACTGTGTGCCACAGTCATCAATTTATAAGCGAAGTAAGTTTGTCGCCATGTTTCGGCATTCTGACACAGCCCAGTTTATCTCCCCAGGATCTTCAGGGTGTTAACAGAAACACAAAAGTCAGGTTTGCAAGAATTGCTGCGTCACCATGACAAGCCCTCTGCTCTCTTTGTTCCGAAAGTAATGCAAATTCTACTAGACTCGGTAGGGACACCGGTGTAAACCCGCCGTTTACAGTTCGGGTTCAATCGCGACCAGGGTCGATGGATTTTTTCGGGCGTAAAAATCCTAAGTATGGCTTCTTTCGGAAGGGAAGTAAAGCTACGGGTCCCGTGTCGTACATTACGGCACGATAAAGAACCTCAAGCCTGAAAGAAGAGACCTCTGAGCAAAATTTGTATCAAATAAACAAACATACAGTTCATATCTGTTATCTGCTACCGCCATGGGTAGCCGAGATCGTTAAGGCGCGAATTCATTGGCGGAAGGTCTAGGGTTTGAATCCCACCGGGACCGTCCTCCCGGACAGGTTTTTTCCACGTTTTCTTCAGTCCTCACAACTGACAAATGCCGGGGAGGTACCCTAAACTTAGTCCTGAAACGCTTCCTTCCTTAAAAAACATACCCCTTTCCCAATATATCATTTCATCTCGTGTATATATGTCGGTCCTGGTGGTGTAGTGGTTACCATACTAGCCTCCTACACCAAGATCGCGGGTTCGAACCCGGCCAGGACCGATAGATATTTTCGGGCGTAAAAATCCTAAGTATGACTTCCTTCGGAAGGGAAATAAAGCCTTAGGCCCAGTGTCGTACATTACGGCACGATAAAGAACCTCAAGCCTGAAAGAGAGGCCTCTGAGCAAAATTTGTTGGCCGTTTCACGCCCTGAGTTGAATGGGACGCTGATGACCTGAGATGTTAAAGAGCGTCCTTAAATAAATCAATAAAAAAAAAGAATCTCATGTATTATCAGTGTTCACCGCCTGTGGTGCCTCAGTAGTAAAAAAGGGCGTTAAACACTATTCAAAAGGCATTTTTTCCTGTTCTGAGCCATCAGTTTGGCTACCCGGACGATATGGAAGTTGGTGTCATCTATAAATAAACGTGGAGAAGCAGCTGATTGGTTCCGGAGGGTACAACTTTATCGTGATTGGTGAATACTACTTAGAAAAGAAATAGGCAGAGTTGGTGTGTTATGTTCTTCTACTTGAAAGTTATATAGCTACCTTTATATTGCAATGTACGATCTCTGAACGTGCATTTTAAAGTGTTATTATTACATTGATATAAAGACTTACAATATTTGCAAATCGTTACACAACTTGTTTTCTTTCTTTCACATGACTGTGTGGTTAGGACGACTGTCCTTGAAGAATTACAACTCATCCAATCAAATTAAAGTAAAAATTAACCGTGAAACCATTTATCATTTATGTTCATAAATTATAAATGTAAATTGTCTCTTTTTCTAAGCCTTCATCACTAACAATCGTATACAGCCTACAATATTTACGCGAATCTATACCTCTTTTTATCCAAATGTGGTATTTAAAACTGTGGTACGCATTGGATTCCATGGCGTATTAGATTCGAATGCAAATTTGTTTAGTAGTTCGCCAGGAACTTCATTCAAAGTTATCGATTATTACGTCATAATACACTGCTGCAATTCTTGACTTCGTTGCATATATTGTTGGCCTATTGTTGCATAAAGCGTTTGAATAGTAGGTGGTCACGAAATGGAGGGTAAACAGAGAAGAGCATTTTATGATGCTACTTTTAAGTGTAAAGTAATTCTTTATGCTGAAAAAAATGGTAACAGAAAGGCAGGATGTTCTCAATGTTGCACGTCGTTTGTTGCGGTGACAGAAATTGTCTTTATTTGCAACTAAAGCTTGTAGGAAGAACTTCTCTGGTCCTCGCAAAGGAAGACATCTTGACATTGAAGAAAAGGCTTTGGAATTCGTACATGAAAGCAGGAAGAATGGGCAACCTGTGACTAGTGACACCATAAGAAATAACTTTTTCTTCTTTGACCTACGCCAACTGTCCTGGCAACAGCACAAGTGATGGATTTTGTCCTGCGTGCTGCAAGACGTAACAATAGTCCGCTTATAAATTCCATGTTCTGATCGCTTTATAGAGCGAATGGAATTTTCTCTAAGATTCCATACACAAACACTATGTATTTTTTTTTTAAAAAGTTTTATAAGTCTCGAATTTTGGGTGCGCATTACTTTCGACAACGCATAAATACGGCAACTGTTTTGAAGTAGTTTGGAAGTGATGTAAAAAGCAAAAAATATGATGAATAGTTTATGTTACTTTTCAATGAAGGACCAATTGCATTTCATTTCTACTTTTCAGGGAAGATTTTACCAAACTAAAGTGTTTTAACTGAGAAGCACATTTTACCTTGGAGATTTTGCGTCTTGTATTGACCTGCTATGGATGTTTTAGCAGCCGGTCTGGCGGGTGAAACACAACCTACCGCAACTGAGGAACACCTGGACATGTTCTGTGCTTCCTTAGCAAACGTTTTTCAGAATTTACTACCGCGTCAACAATGGCATATCTTGCATCAGCACTTTGTAGCAGGCAATAAACTTTGACTAGCATCGTTCCTGCTCGTGAATATGACGTTCTTTTTCTACTTGCACAAGTCTCTGACCATAATATATGTCTCTTCGAGATTTCCGCAAAGTAAAAAATGCCTGTGCTAATTTCTTTCTCACTTTTAAGATTTGTTTTTGATCTAATTTTTAAAATTTTGATTTCGCTTTCATGAATTAGGTAATACCCTTCTCAACATATTATTTGTTTTATAGGGAGAGTGAATAGTGACATTTTTTCCTTGAATGCAATTAAATAAATAGAATGTTTCTAAATGACACAAATACTTTTGTATTGATTTAGTTTATTTATGGACACTCTTTAACATCTCTTGTCATCAGCGTTCTATATATTGGGAGTAATCATTGATATGAATTGAAATGAATTTAGTTCCACTCAACAATACAACAAGCTTCCACAGTAATCTTTTACAATCACTCAGTCATACAAGAAAATACAACCTTAGTCATTCTTAGTAAATCTTCCTGAGTTGCTGTGTAACCAAGTGACCCAATAGTTTCAACCTTGCGGTTACTTAACTATCAGGCAAATTACATTTTAAAGTTAACTCAGTCAAAACCCAACTTAAATTATGTTTCTGCCTGATTTGGTTCCTCATTTCTCGCTTATTTTCTTCAACCGTTATCTTTTTACCTTACCTAAACAATTCCCAAACTCCAAGATTTTCTGCCTTGTTTTCATATTCCCCTTATCTCTATTGGTAAGTTATCCCACTGCTAAATCCAAAGTTTTGCTCTTATTTCTTTAGTTTCTCTGCATTACACAATAGCACGTCAGTAACTATCTTGCATTCCATACATTGGACGTTCCTCTATATTTAAATTTCCTCTTATTCCTTTCAGATTTACTACCCCTATCCGGGACCATGCGATTTCCTCCCTCATCCACCTATCACCTTCATCCACACAATTCTCTCGGCCCCATATTTCCTCTAACACCCTTATAAACCCTCAATAACTTTTTACTACTAAAACCACCTGATATCTCCTGTGTTTCCATATCATCAACTCTTTGTTTAATTTCTCTCCTAAAACACCGCCACGGGTGGCCGAGGTCGTTAAGGCACGGACTCGTGAGCGGGAGGTCTGCGGTTCGAATCCCGCCAGGACCGTCCTCCCTGACTGGGGTTTTTTCCAGGTTTTCCTCAGTCTTCATAACTGGCAAATGCCGGGGAGGTACCTAAACTTAGGCCTGGAACGCTTCCTTCCTTAAAAAAAAAAAATATCCTTTCCCAATTTATCATTTCATCTCATATATCATCAGTGTCCACCGCCTGTGGTGCCTCAGTAGTAAAAACGGGCGTTAAACACTACTCTACTCTCCTAAAACATATTTCTTTACTTTCTCTATCATGCCACACCATACCCAGGTCAATTTTTTTTCCATAACCTTTTTTTTTTTTTTTGATTGATTTATTTATGGACGCTCTTTAATATCTCAGGTCATCAGTGTCCCATTCAATTCAGGGCGGAAACGGCCGACAAATTTTGCTCAGAGGCCTCTCTTCCATAACCTCATTGACTCTACTTACCCAGTATTTCCTCCCCTCTCTTTCTGGGCGCTAATGACCATAGCAATTTTGCGCTCTTAAGCAATCATCATCATCACCATCACTTTCTCTTGCGTCACTAGACAATGTTTCAAAATACAATTCTTTTCTAAATTTTTAATCCTAAACCAATATTTAATTATTTTTCCTTTACCCCCTACTCTACCTAATTCAGTTTGTGCAACCTCGTTTGGTGAAATTTTTGGCAGGCTCATAATTTGTTTGAAATTCCTGTGAATGAAATCTACATTTAGCCATGCCTTATCACTACTTCAAACCATCATTTTAGCATCTACTACTGCAGTATATACCTTTGATATGAATGGGAAATGGAATAAGCATTTATCTGTTATTAATTATAAAATACAATTATTACAGTTTTGTAAGGCAAGTTTAGAGAAATTATATTTAAATTCTTGTTTTATTTGTGAAATAACCCTAATAAATATCACTGGAGGATCTGAGCTTTCCAGATAATACAGAACATCTCGTGATATAACTTGTGATAAACTATATCCCAAGTTGCTCTGAGTGCAAACAGGCTGGCCAATAAGAATAACCGCCGCACTGTTTTTGTTGACATGCACTTCCGAGTTTCTATGCAAGTCCCAATAAAAAAAAACCGTTAAACGGAGTTGTTTGTAGTCATTGTTGTCATTTATAAACAGTTGAACAAAAACAATACAAATTAACTTTCATGCAATAATTAGCAGCGGCAGCTTAAAGCAGGTTTTGCACATATTTACTAATGCTATTGTTTAATATACGAGCGGCTTTTAGAAATGATTTCTGCATATAAACTGTTTCTTAAAAAATAGTGCCTAATATTCTCTCGCCACTAATGACGCACAGCAGGGGTTCCTCGTGAAGCAGGTCAGGTTTTTCTGAACTGCAGTATCGGTGGTGATGTGAATTAACTTGGCAAGAGCCAAGATTCGTTCGTAAAGAAAATTACATTAGGGTCAATTCCTCCGTCATGCATGCTATTCAAAAAATATTCATAAAATCGATTCCTGAATGCAGGGTCACCCGGTTTTACACTACAGTAATTTTATAGGGTTTTTAACTTCAGTAGCTTTGTAGCTGTTCGAACGGTGGAATAAGAAATTCCCGTTTGCTGAGTGAATTTATTGTTCCGATTCATGCCTCATACCTGCATACGCTTAGCATTGTTAGCCTATATAATAGGCCAGACTTTCGCTCGGGCCAGGAAGATAGGCGACCAGGTAGCTTACATAGATTTTCCTGACACATGAAATTTCCTTACTACTACAGGTTATATACAATATTTAATAGTTATTACCATTAAATTATAATCACTTTCAGGCACGCGGGGTGTGAATACCTGTCACAAGAGAAAAAAGTCAAACTGACTTTTTTAGGAGAACGTTCCAGAGTATGTATAATGTTATTTAACGTTTCTTCTGTAAAGTAACTTCAAGTTGGAAGTTGGATGTCAGGAAATCGCTTTTGAAAAAATTTCATACATCAAAAGCCGATTCTGTATCCATGTACATATCGTAAAAATACACTCTTCGGGGAATAGAATACCTGAATTGAGTCATATTAACGTAGTATATACATTGTATTAGCTTTCTAATGAATAATTAATACATAGTCCATACGTTCCTAGGTTTAAACTGGTACTGTCCTCCCCTCCGGCTCTCAAGCGTGGGAACGAAACGAGAACTGCAGATCTTGCTCAATTGCGGTCAACTACAGTTGTAGCGGTCCCGCGCAGGAAAAACCACCCAGTAGTATTTTACACACCACTTCAGTAATTTTTAATGTAATTTTGATGTATGAAGGATAAATTTAAACGAACAATTTGCGGAGAAAAGGATGAAGTACGGGAAATTTGTACAGTGTGACGCTGTTGGCAACCTTGTCAGAGTGGTTTATGGCTGATACATCGTTTACTGCTGCATGTCTGAGTATATGCTATTTAAAAATATTTTGTTGACAGGTTGGCGGGCCAGAGGGTCCAACTGGACATGGTGGGGTTGTGCCACCTGCTGCCTGTTGACAGTTCTCGTGTTTCTGGGAGTGGCTGTGCTCGTCCTGGAAGTCATTAGAGGTAACGAGGTTGATACATTGCGCTATCAGCTGGAATCTTTACGTCAGGAAGTAGATTCCCTGAAACATGGCATGATGGAAGGGGATCTACTGGGAGAACTCAAGGCTTTCGAGGATGCTGTAAGTACCACTCTGGTCAAATATGTGATTGCCCTCTAAAGTAAGATGTAAACGACAATGACGTCCAAAAATGTTTTAAAATTGTATATGGAATTAGTATAAATGCCAACCAAAAAGATTCCGGCTTTTGAATTCTATTTTGAAAATTGTTTTATGCACTTTATAACCATTTTACATGAACTTCTTTGTCGAAACGTTTCCTTGTCTTCAGTGGCAAGGCGAGATTTTTTGAGCAGAGCAGGTTGAGACATGGGGTGTCCACATTAACGGTATAAGTGTTGAATATACCACCAAAATAGCACTGTGTGTGATCATAAAAAACGCAGGAGTTGCGTAGACTATGCGAATTACTCACCTTTATAAAAGAATATAAAATCCAAAGACAAATCTGGTTGTCTCCTCAAGTGAAATCTTGCATTGCTGGAAAACTTTTAAACGGATGCAGGACCTTGCTCAAGCTATAAATTCAGCTCTGTTGACAATGTCTCAGTCCGAGTACCGCAGTGCTTTTGACAAGTGGTTGCACCGTCTACAGCTGTGTGTGGAGAGAGATGGAAAGTACTTGGAAGGTTTGTGATGACAAGTTTTAGCATTCAGTCCTTTATAAAACTTTTCGAATGCCCCTTGTAATCATACAGTTTTTTTTCCATGGCCTGCTTTGGGAAAAATAGCCGACATTTTCAAATCTGTGCGGTCTTCCTGATGTAACATTGGAATCATTGTTCGGGATTTAATGGTATAGTGGCGGTAGTGAAACTTACCTATATTCACCAGGCATAAACACTTGCTGCCTCCCCAAACTCCAAGACGAAAGCGTTTACATACAACAGAAGCATTCCTTTGAACAGTAGTACTTGAATTCTCTGACATCAACAAAAACACCTTTGCTACTGGTTTTCAGCGCCTACCAGAAGTATGGCAAAGGGTTATAAACATGCCAGCGGATTATGTAACAGTATGCTGGTTCTAGAATAAATGGTTTTACAGATACAGATCTCTTGCCTGTACTTTTATTCCTAGCCTTGTATAAGATGTTTTCGTTTATTTGTGAGTTATTGTTCAGTTGGCAGGTAGCCGTTAGCTAACTGCATTGCCTCGGCATTGAAGGCGATCAGATAATGAAACCCTACTGATAAAGCCATATTCTTTTGTTTACATTGCAACATAAAGTGAAAGAGGAAATTGTACACCCATTTACAAATGCTGCTATATTTTGAAAAATACCTTGGAGTTTTATTATCTCTTTTTCACCCAGGAAAGGTCTGTAATTTAAACAAGACGATTTTTTCGCTAGAGGCGCAAAACTACCAGCTGTAAAGGTTTATGAGGTGTGGTCCATAAGTTTCCGGATTGACTTAGAGAGTCTAGATTTATTGTTGCGGTGTTTATGCTATTTTATTCTCACATATTTCTAGGATGTAAACATTGTAGGCTATGTCATTTATTTAATTTAAGTCAGACGTGTGGCATAATATAGTGTAAATACTAAAAACATTCTGTCACGCAGGAGTTGCGTAAACTAAGCGAATTCATCAGTAAGTTGAATTAGTGATCGTTATTGTTATTTTTGGTACATAGAAAATACTATCGATGGAGATTTGAAGAAAAATTTTAAAAATATTTTCATTGGTATAACACAATAGTCGGAATTACCGAAAATTGTGGCCGCCAGTGCGTTAACAGACATGCGCTTGCGCACCACACAGATAGATTTAGGTTTAAGCGTTTATTAACGCGTCTATTATTATTGCTGAAATTAAACCACAAAAATTAATGGTATACCATTAATTAAATAAAACATGTGGCCAACAATAGATAAAGATAGCTATACTGTGTGGGTATTTTTAAACATTTTTAAATGTAACCATGTTTATGAACTGAGCCCTTGATATCATCTTTACACTCACTAAAATAGAAATA
This sequence comes from Metallyticus violacea, assembly GCA_030762175.1. Classification (NCBI taxonomy): domain Eukaryota; kingdom Metazoa; phylum Arthropoda; class Insecta; order Mantodea; family Metallyticidae; genus Metallyticus; species Metallyticus violacea. Next base: position 9,287,125 of record CM060833.1, on the reverse strand, counting down.
ATAATGAAAGTTTCGAGTTACATTGCGTATTTAAGATGATGTTCATATGTTTCAATAAAACAAAATCTTGTCGCTATTTAAAAACAATTGCAATGTACTAAGCAAATAAAAACAATCGAAAGTTACATCGATTTTCATTGGCTTTGAAATTTAATTTATTATTGTATTAAAAACATGTAACACAAATATTTTCTGAAGGTAATTACAGAGCGCTCTTACATACAAATATAATTCTCATACATATTAGATTAATATTTCAAATTTGCTATCTTCACGACGATGTTTTTGTAAAATATAAAACTAATGCATCGTTATAAATACAGTTTATATGCTGAATTAATTTCTCATTTTTATTTTAAAACAGTGCAAAGAAAATTAAACGCAAGAGCACTTTTTAAATTTCGGTTTTCAAGTATACCCCTAATCTTAATGGTCCGATTTCCACAATTTTCAGAGACGATTTTTCTTATTTTATTTAAATGGTATATGCAGAGTTTTATTGCGAAAAAACAAATATTGATGCCGCTAGAGCGATTTTTAAATTTTGGGTTTCCGGTAAACCCCACTCCTAATGACCCGATTTCCCCGATTTTCAAGAAATATTTTTCTTGTTTTATTTAAGTGGTATATATCAAGCTTTAATGCGCAAAAACAAATAATTAGTCCAGCTAGAGTGATTTTTAAATTTTGGGTTTCAAATAAACTTCCTTTCCTAAAATTCCCATTTCCCTGACTTCCAGAATTATTTTTCTTATTTTGTTTCCATGGCATATCTCGAGTTTCCTTTAAAAAATTAAAACTTGCAGTTTCTAGAGCGGTTTTTTTTGTATTTCACTTTAGTCCCCACTATTTAAATTTCGGTTTTCAGGTATACCCCTACGCCTAATGGTCCGATTTCGCTAATTTTCAGAAACTATTTTCATAATTTTAATAATAGTTATATCTAGAGTTTGTTGTAAAAAAAAATATATTGGTGCCACTAAAGTGATTTTTAAATTTTGGGTTTCGGGTAAACCCCCACTACTAATGACTCGATTTCCCTCATTTTCAGAAAATATTTCTCTGGCTTTATTTCAATAGCTGCGTCGAGAAAGTACATAGGAAACAGTCGTTAAGTTGATTTTTAAATTTTCGCTTTAACCCTCACACTTAAAATTTCGGTTTTCAGGTATGCCCCACTCCTAATGGTCCCATTTCCTTGATTTTCCGAAACTATTTTTCTCCCCTTCATTAACTAGTAGGTATATACTGAATTTTGTTGCAAAAAACAAACATTTGCGCCGCTAGAGCGATATTTAAATGTCGAGTTTCGGGTAAACCTCCACCTTTAATGGTTTGATTTCACTGATTTTCAGAAACTATTTTTCTTGTTCTATTGCAGAGGCATATGCCGAGTTTTATTGAGGAAAAATAAATAATGGTACGCTAGAGCGATTTTTAAATTTTCTGGTTAACTCCCACCTCTAATGATCCAGTTTTGCTGGTTAACGAACTCGAAGAATTGTTTGTTAATTAATGGTTATGTACAAAGTTTCGTTAAGAAAAAACAAAAATTGCGGCCGCTAGAGCTTTAACAAACACACAAACATGTATGTATTTAAACTTGTTCATTGTCATTTTTTCGTACCTAGTAAGTAGGTAGGATAGGTGGAGATTTGAAGCAATTTTTCAAAAATTGACTTCCTGTGTACAACTGCAATAGGTACATTCCTTCGGAATTCGCTAAAGGTATTTCACCCAGTGATATTGATCTTCATATTCTAATGTGAAGGAATAAACAAAATTATTTTGTTTAGGCAGAGGGAGCATTGAAGATAATCCACGTGAATATATGTAGACACAAGAAAACATATCCCTTGTAAATAGGAAGTTGTGAATGACAGATATCTTAAGACAAAAGAAAGAGCTGCAAGGTTGGGACTTTCTAAAACAACTGCACTTCGCATCCTTTATCAACATTTGCATCAGTACAAGATGGATATCCCGAATTCTTTCATCAGTTCAAATGCAAGTGTGCGTGGAATGTTGTCAGAAGTTTTTGAACGTTTGCCGTAGTAACAAGAGTGCAGTACTGGAATACATGGTAACAGGAGACTAAACTATGACCCTCTACTGACTCTCTTTCAATGAAGTGATGGAAGACAAAGACCCACGAAGATCATAGTGTCATTTTTTGTCACTGCAGAGTATTTCTGATATAGAAATGGTGACTGGGAAAAACTATACACTGCTACTGCATCAATAGCGCAACGCCATTAAGAAAAAGAGGCGTGGAATGCTGAGGCATACGAAAACAAACAATTGCACACATGTGGATTCCAGGAGCTGGATCATCTACCGTACAGCCCAAATCTTGCCACTACCAATTACCTTCTAAGGCGGAGATACACAAACGATAATGGGTTGAAGGAAGGTGTTTTCCAGCATTTTTCAGACAAAGCTTCGAACTATTTTTATGGCGGATTAGTATGTTAATACAGAGACGTGAAAGCACTGAAGTAAAGATAAATGTGTGATCTTTCTCAAAGTAGTTCCCGTTGGATGCAGGAAACAATTTTTGGCGGATCCTTCAATCGCCTCCGCAACCTTCACCACTGCTTCTCACGATGGAAAATGCAGCTCACAAGGAACTTTCTTCAATTTGGGCCAAAGGAAAATGCCACACAGAGCTAAATCTGACTAGAGAGAAACACATGCATTGATCTTTGTGAAACATTCTTTAGGGCATTTCCCCATTTATGAGGACTGAGGAAAACTTGGAAAAAACACAGTCAGCCAGAACAGTCCTGGCCGGATTCGAACCCCAGAACTCCCGCTCACGAGTTCGCGCCTTAATGACCTCGGCTACCCGTGTCGGTACAGCTTTTGTGATATGCGATCGTGCATTATCGTGGTGCAACTGTAGTTTGTTGCACGACAGAGTTTTCAGGACATCTTAGGGCATGTTTGCCCAGTTACAGCCGTGTGTACAGGTACGAGATTCTGGTAAACCATTTCTTGATTATCCAAAAATGTTGTGGCCATAACTTTCTCACCAGCAGCAGCCGCTTTGGTTTATTTATTTATTTTTTTTCCATTCTGTGTGTGTTGTTGATGTTGATAATGATGATGATGATTATTATTTCCACACAGAGCTTTGCTGTTTGCTTTCAAGATCAGAATGATGTTCACCAGCAGTGATTACCTTTGAAAGACATTCTACAACTTTCTGCAGCTATATCATCTTTAACTGCATGGAACCCAGCGTGCACAAACACGTCTCATGTATAGCTTTTCAGTTACCAACGTGTGGGTGGGTGGCAGCCAGTGAAATTTTCAGAATTTCTGAAAGTGTTCTTAATGTTTTTCAACTACTCTCTCTCTCTCTGAATGACAGTAAAGATATTAACATTTTCTTGCGTTAGAGCACAAACTGCAGCCCCGAGTCCATTTTCCTTTGAAATTAATTGCCTTTCTTCTTTAAATACTTCAAACCATCTAAAGATTCGATGTGACGAAAGAAGAATTTTAGAGCAGAAAATTGTTCGTAGAATGTCACCTCCATTTTGCATGTAGGCGGAACTGAACATGTCTCAACTTGAACACCTCTCACAGGTGAGCACCGGAAGTGGCAACAACGAAACTAGTACCATGTGCGCATTACGCATTAAGCTAACAAAATATTTGTAAATTTAAATTTAGGGCAGAAATTATGCGTGTAAAAACATTTCTGAGCGCCGTCGTATATAAATTTGCAAGTCACTATCTGAAAAAAAGAAATTTATAGATAACTGTTTTGGGACCTATGCAGAATCATCCTGGGTTTAAATCTAACGATTGTTATACTTTTGTGCAAATGAATGATCTTCGTCTGTTCTAAACTCCATTAACAGCTTACAAAACGCAAAACACAGTCATAAAGTATGAGATGTGTTGATATTAACTTTGCGAGGATGAAGAACAACGATGTATATTTTTGTGTCTTCGTCCTGTCTTCGATAAGCTTATATCTTCTTCATTTGAAGATTTCGACATTCAAAGGTCATACAAACATAAAACAAGGCTACCAACTCAAGAATCTCAGCGTAGGTCATGTATATGGGTATTTGGACATTCTAACGAGATATGCAGTGAGATAACTTGGCCAAAGGTCAAAGTTTTGTCAGGAAATTGCAAATTAAGGATGTATTGTACTCTAATGTAATAAAGGCGTAAACAATTTTCTCTATTTACTACTTCTGGATTTAGTTCCCTTATAAGTTTGCTTTTCTTAAGACGTTTTAGCGAATTCCGAAGTAATGAATAAAAGATTTCCGAAAATTTTCTTCAAATTTTTGTCGAACCTGCCTGCTAGGCACCGAAAATGACAATGGAAATTTGTGTGTGTGTTTTTTTTTAACGCTATAGCAATCACAATTTTTGTTTTTCTCAACAAAACTCAGCTATTACTATCAATAAACATATGACTCATCGAGTTCGTTAACCAGCAAAACTGGAGATTGAGGGGTGCGGATTAACCTAAAGCTAATTTTTCAATTAAAAAATTAATCTAACGGTCAACATTTTTATTATTCTCAACGAAACTCAGTACATTTCATTAAAATAAATCAACAAACATTATTTCTGAAAATCAGGACAACCGGGCTAATAAGAATTACCTGAAAAAGAGATGCGGGTTAAAGCGAAATTCCAAAATGGCTCTAGCGGCATTAATGTTTATTTTTTCGCAACGAAACTCCGTATATAACATTTAATTATAATAAGAAAAATAGTTTCTGAAAATCAGACAAATCAGATTATTAGGAATGGGGGGTTACCTGAACCCCAAAATTTAAAAATCACTATAGCGGCACCAATATTTGTTATTTCACAACAAAATTTGGTATATACCATTTAAACAAAATGAGAAACATATTTCCTGAAAAATAGGGAAATTGGGTGATTAGTAGGGGGTATACTTGAAAACCGAAATTTAAAAAGTGCGCTTGCGTTTAAATTTTTCTACATTATTTAAAAATATAAGAACAAATTAATTCAGCATATATACTGTATTTATAACGTTACATATGTTTTATATTTAACAAAAGCATCGTCGTGAAGATAGAAAATGTGAAATATTAATCTAATATATGTGAGAATTATATTTGTATGTAAGAGCGCTCTGTAATAACCTTCAGAAAACGTTTACGTTACATGTTAATAACATTTAAATTAAATTTCAAAGCCAATGAAAATCGATGTAACTTTCGATTGTTTATTGTTGTTATTTATATTTACTTAGTACATTGTAATTGTTAAATATGAGTCGAAACTTTCTGTTATTTCTCTGTTTTAGTGAATGTAAAGATGATATCAAGGGCTCAGTTCATAAACATTGTTTTATTTAAAAATGTTTTAAATTACTCACACCGTATAGCTTTGGCTATCAGTAGCATATCATTAATTTTCGTGGTTTAATCTCAATAATAATAATAATAATAATAATAATAATAAATTTCTAAAAATATAATTTTTCTTTAATGATGTTTATAGATTGCAAGAATTCCAATTTTGTTCCCCTAATATCACATAATAATGTCATAACTTATTTAATTTGATTGATTAATAAGGCTATGATTTGATTTTACATTCTTTTTTTAAAGTTACTCTACTTGGTGAGGAATTCGCTTAGTTTATGCAGCTCCTGCGTGACGGACTTTTGTATTTATGTCATGGTCTTGTTTCTTTTTTAATTATTTTGATTATATTTTTCAATATGTTTTTTATTTGCTTCAATTCTGGTACTCTTTATTGCTTCCTTTTCTTCTTCTTCACTTTCTTTTATTTTGCACACTTATTTGCGTGACGCTACCATTAATGTTAGTGATCGGTGTATTGCCAAATTTGAGGTCCCTCTGTCTAACAGAATGCCAAATATGGAGTGTTAAGTCTCATCTCCTTACTGGGTTATAACCATGGTGGACGGGTGATTCGTCACGGATTATTACAACAGCCACCTCTGGAATGTGTTTGTTGCGTAAACAGCCGCCAGTCCGCCCGTATGTATTTATATCATTTTGACACCTTGTCGCGCAATGTCGGCCATGTTTTCTTGTATTATAACTAACAACCATCGATACTTCAGACAGCCTTCACTGACTTTACTCGCTTTTCATTACCTGGAACGGTCGGAATGATTTTTTTTTTTTTTTCATAAATGATCCCTCTTTAAGAAATGATAAAAGTAGGGAAAAAAACTCAAGCACAGAAATGGAAGACCTGCGTAAACTTAGCGAATTCCTCAGCAAGTCGATATAAAATCAAAATTATGGCCTTATTAATTAATGAAATGAAATAAGTTATTACTGCGTGGTATTAGGGGAACAAAATTAGAATTCTTGCATTCTATAAACATCACAAAAGATAAAACACATTTTGGAATTATTATTGAGATTTTAAAGCACAAAAATTAACTTTATACTATTAATTAAATGAAATATATGATTACTGATAGAAAAAGCTATATTGTGTGATTATTTTTAAACATTTTTAAATGTAACCATGTTTATGAACTGAGCCCTTGATATCTTCACACTCACTAAAATAGAGAGAAATAACAAAAGTTTCGAGTTATATCATGTATTTAGGATGATGATGTTCATATGTTTCAATAAAACAAAAACATGTTACTATTTAAAAACAGTTGCAATGTACTAAGCAAATAAAAACAATCGAAAGTTTCATCGATTTTCAGTGGCTTTGAAATTTAATTTAAATGTTATTGTAGTAAAAACATGTAACACAAATATTTTCTGAAGGTTATTACAGACCGCTCTTACGTACAAATATAATTCTCACATATTAGATTAATATTTCACATTTTCTATCTTCACGACGACACGTTTGTTAAATATAAAACATATACATCGTTATAAATACAGTTTACATTCTGAGTTAATTTGTCTTTTATCTTAAAGCAATAGAGAGAAAATTACATAAAACAGCGCTTTTTAAATTTTGGTTTTCAAATATACCCGTACTTCTAATGGCCCAAGTATCTAATTTTCGGAAATTATTTTCGTTATTTTATTTAAATGGTATACCGAATTTCGTTGCAAAGAAACAAATAATGGTGCCGCTACAGCAATTTTAAAATTTTGAGTTTCAGGTATACCTCCCCTTTTACCTTTTTCACTGATTTTTGGAAACTATTTTTCTTATTTTATGTTAATGACTTATGCCGAATTTCGTTGAGAAAAACGAAAATTGTGGTCTCTAGAAAGATTTTTAAAATTTTCGCTTTAAACCCCGCTCTTTAAATTTCGTTTTTCAGCTATATCCCCACTCATAATGGTTCTATTTCCCTCGTTTTCAAAACTAACTTTTCTTATTTTGTTTTAATGGTATATACAGAGTTTTTTTTGAGAAAAAACGAAAAATTCCGGCAGCTAGAGCTATTTTGAAATTTTCGCTTTAGGTTAACCCCCATCCGCTATGGTTCAATTTTGCTGGTTAACGAACTCGATGAATCGTTTATTAATTGGTGGTTATATGCCGAGTGTTGTGGGGAAAAAACAAAAATTGCGACTGCTACAGTTAATACACACAAAATTTTTGTTATTGCCATTTTTGTGTTTAATAGGTAGGGTCGATGGAGGTTTGAAGAGTGCAGGGCCTTGCTCAAGCTACAAATTCAGCTCTGTTGACAATATCTCAGTTCGAGTACCGTAGTGCTTTTGACAACGTCTACAACTGTGTGTGAAAAGAGATGGAGAGTACTTTGAAGGATTGTGAGAAAAAGGTTTTGAATTCAGTTCTTAACTTGGACTTCAAGGTGACACTTGCAAAATGCCCTCGTATGTTTGGTGTATTGTGCTTGATGAACTGCTGCTATCAGCCAGCCAAACTATCAGCCCCATTGTGTACTCTAACCAGCTGGAACGTGTCCGTGAAAAACTAAAAATTAATAGCTCAGCACTCGTTAATCGCCAGGGTGTTATTCTTTTACCCGATAATGCACAGCTACATACAGCTAAGGTAGCTTATGAAACTATTATCAGTTTTGGTTGGGAGGCTCTAGTAAACTAACTATATCTTAAAATCATTGCACCATTTTTCCTTTCTATAGATAATCGCCCTTAGGGACAGCAATGCTAAACCTTTGCCGATCTGGAAACTGCACTGTATGAATGTTTTGCTTACCGCCGTAAGGAGTTGTATGAATATTGTAAGCAATGCTGCTTTAGTGAAAAACAATATATTCTGTTAATAAAACTCGTTTGTCGTTAGCTTCAAGTCTTTAGTACTTTGATTCCTATTTTCCCTTTATAGAGAAAAAAAAATACTATAACATTGTCTGAGACAGTTCGTGTACGGGATAAAACAAAACTGCCAACTTATCGTCAGTACGTTTGCTGGCAAACCTCTACGTATTGTTTTCAAGAACAAGATCTTGTTTCTGTTTCCGCGAACTCGACCCTTTGCCTTATAGGGCAACCTCTTAGAGAAATACACAAGCTTTGGATGTATATATAGCAGGCTAGTTATAACGTCACGCACTAGCTAAATAACTTTTGAAGCACGTGGTTCAGTGATATAAAACTCGAAGTGTGGAGATAGCTGTAAAAATTATATTACCAACTTTTCTATACCTCTGATTTAATTCTTGTTATTTTAAATGGAATACTCAATATATTTTTACGTTTTTTTACTAATGTTCATTAAGAGCTTTTCAGAAAGTACACACACTAGATACTTCTGTACAAATTTACTGTTGCTAAATCAAGAAAACGAAAATTTGTAGTTTACTGTGCTACATTATATATTTATACACATTGAACTATGTTTATAGACAGAAATATCTTATCTAGTGTGAAAAACAATTCTGTATTCTGTTGAGCGAAATGGAAAGAATTCTAATATTAATTATTATGGTAGGCTATGGAAACAGACAACGATCGCATCGCGAGGCGACCAATTTATTTAATGAAATGCATCTGGATCGCAATGCAATTCCACGTACAACAGTGACAAGGATCGTAAAGAAATTTACTCAAACTGGAATCGCAAAGGACTTAACAAGATCAGGTCGCCCGAAATCTGATGAGAATAATTCACTGAATGTTCTCCTCCGTGTGCAAGAAACATGTCCATGTTTGTACAATAAACATGTAAAAAATGCCAAACAACATTCTTATGACATTCAACATTTGCAGGAACTTTCAAAGGACGATAACGATATGAAAATGCAGTTTTGTGAAATTTGTTAGCAGTAAATGTAATATACTTTCATTCGTATATCTTAGATTTTTCTTATTGCCTCTTGTTCGGGTCGATCCTGCTGGTGTAGTGGTAATCCTACTTGCTTCCTAAGGAGGGTTCAATACCAGCCAGGATCATTGAATTTTTACGGGCGTAAAAATCCTAAGTATGGCTTCCTTCGGAAAGGAAGTAAACCCGTGGGTCCCGTGTCGTACATTTACGGCACGAAAAAGAACCTCAAGCCTGAAAGAAGAGGCCTCTGAGCAAAATTTGTCGACCGTTTCACGCCCTGAATTGAATAGGACACTGATGACCTGAGATGTTAAAGAACCGTCCATAAATAAACCAAATAATCCTTTTGTTCGGTAGAAAAAAAAAAAATAATTGACATGACTCATGGGGTCAACGCTCATCTTTCGTGTATATATATAAACAGAGCTTTCACGTAAAAACATATTCGGAGTTTTGAATCCCGTTAGCTGCATGCGGCGGTCCTCACTCAATGTCCTACAAGTCTCCCTTCCTGTACATGAAGCAGTGCAGTAGTTGATCTTCGCCAAGATGGGACAGCTGATTCTAGAGCAACGCATTTTCGTGTGTAAATGCTACCACAAATATGAATTAACTAGTCATGTTCGTGCAGAGTTTCGTTTGCAGTTCCCTAGTCAATTCTCTCCTTCCAGAAACGCAATTCAGGATATTGCGAATAAATTTGATTTTATTGCATCAATGCACCCCCCCCCCCAAAAAAAAAAACTGGCGGAAAGGAACAGTTTTAACAGAGAATAAACTAGATGAAATTGATGGAAACCTTGAACGTTCGCTAACAAAATCACTCCCGAAATTAGCAGAACAAGTGAGAGCTTCAGTGGGTTCTGCACACAAAGCAACAAAAGTATTAAACCTCAAATCATACAAGTGTACGCGTGTACATTGTTTTAAAACAGGCGACCCAGTAGCAAGAGAGCGTTATTGTCAGTGTTTTTTCCCCTATCTCATCCCTCCAATCTGTGAAGAAAGGTTTAATGGACCCAACACTTCTGTTTTTTTCAGAAGAGGCCTGGTTTCACCTAAACGGCCGAGAGAACAATCAAAATATGCGCAACTGGTGTACCGAAAATCCACATCACGTACAAGAAATCCTTCTTTATGACAGAAATGTTGGAGTTTGGTGTGCTGTTAGCGCAAGGCGTATTATCGGTTCGATTTTTTTTACCATAGAATAAGTAAAGAAGGGACATTTTGAACCCTTTTTTCAGTAGCTTATAGAAGAAGAGAAATCATGTTCTGATCATTCTGATTCTGTAACTGCTCATACAGCAACGGAGTCCACGAGGAAAATTAAGTGTTTGAAGATGCTGGTGTATGACCTCTCGCTTACCAGATTTAACAGTGTGTGATTTTTACCTGTGGAGGTGCCTGAAGGACAGAGTATATAAAATAAACCCTCTCACATTGGAGGAACTAAAGGAAAATATCACAAATGAAATCAGAAACATTACAGTAGTCGAACTTGTCAATCAGAATGTGTTTTCCCGATACAATGTCCGTTTAGCCGAAGGGAGAGGACATTTCCAGCGTCTTCTATGCGGTAAGATTGTATACACAGTTTTAGAAGCGAAGTTAAAGTACTTCTCGGCGGCCGCGACACATCCAAACTCCGAGAATCAAAACACCGCACGTGCGGTATAATTTTTACATGAAAGTATGTAAAATATATATTGTATTAAGACAACTTACTTGCTCACAAAAGTGTTTCAGCAATGGGAAGTTGAAAGATCTGAGGTATGAATTATAGGAGCATAGACCAATTCCCCAGATTTATCTCTCTCTGATTTCCATCTGTTCCAAAGCTCAAACACTTTCTTACTGGTCTGGTTTTGTTATCAGATCAAAAGGCTGTAGCGGAGTATTTTGCAGACCTTTCGGAAAACTACATTACAGATAATAACAGCATTGGAGTATCGCTGGAATAAATGTATAGACCTGAAGGGAGATTTTGTTGAAAAATAAAAAGAACATTCAAGCTCCCCCGTTGTTAGTCCGACATCTCTTCAAACTGCCCTCGCACTGTATTCAGAGTGTTTTGAAAACTAAAACAGGGACGCACACACTGAGTTGTAGAGAATGTTGAAGGAATTTCTCCATAAAACGTTTAGGTGTGTTGGGTATCTGTGCTGAAGGATTAAACCGGATTCACTGGCTGCAGGATGCAGCGGGACAGGTTTTCTGGTACCTGCTGAATTTGACATAACTGTTCCACCTTTACTATAAGGGTAGAGTTAATTAACTAACTTCAAATTTTACAGTCATGACGTCAACTACAGTGACCGGTTGAGTTCTTTATTTAGAAAGTTGTACTATGAAGCCATACAAGTTTCTGAGATGAAGATTTATTTCTGTTCTCCTCCACTAACGTGTTCAAGGTGCATTCAGTTAAAGTTTTTAAAGTCTTTTTTACACATTTTCTTTTACCTAGCTCGTAAATTGAAGATTGTTTAGAAAACTGGCTTTAAGATAAGAAAGAAAAACAAGGGAACATTTTAGCAGATGCAAAAAGTCATTTTTAAAACCTTCAAAAAAAAAAAAAAAAAACTATTCTTTAGATCCATTAATTTAATTTAATTTTATATTAAAGGTTTGCTATTTAAAAGACGGAATGATTTGCTCAAGTTTAAACTACTTTAGTTTTACACAAAACTGTATGAAATTTCCTTCACAACGGTCAAAACATGCGTGGATTTTATACAGAACATCACATCGCCTAAAACTACCATTGCAAATGTTTCTGAAACGAAGAATGGGCTATTTATGCACCGTTTTCACTGAATTGAAGTTTAGACAAGTGCTAATCAATGTAACACATACAAAAATTTCAACAATTATTAGAAAGTTTATTTATTTCTGGCATACTGTTACATACCGCCACTGGTGGCCCAGATCGTTAAGGTGCGGACTCGTGAGCGGGAGGTATTTGGTTTTTTTTTTTTTTTTTTTCCCCAGGTTTTCCTCAGTATTCATAACTGGCAAATGCCGGGAAGGTACCCTAAACGTATGCCTGGAACGTTTCCTTCCTTAAAAAAAATATCCTTTCCGAATGTATCATTTCATCTCATGTATCATCAGTGTCTACCGCCTGTGGTGCCTCAGTAGTAAAAACGGGCGTTAAACACTACCCAAAAAAGGAGAGAAAAAAAAAACGCGGTTACATTGTTTTCCAAATAAAACAGTGCATGTATTAGGCTGTACTTAGGTAGTTAAATGGAGCAAACACCTCTTTAAAGATTCATTTGACTTGTGCTAGGAATTTTATACTCACATGGTTTCGGAATTCAAAGATTTTTGCAATTTTTTTAAAATCTCCATCAATCCTGTTTGATAGGCACTGAAAATGACGATAAACATTACATGTCCGTTAACGCTCTAGCGATTGCAATTTTTTTTTTGAACGAAACTTGGCATATAACGGTCATTTAACAAACGATTCATCGATTTCGTTAACCACAGTAAAATTGGAGCATTGAGGGTGGGTATTAGCCTAAAGCAAAAATTTAAAAATGACTCTAGCGGCCTCAATTTTTGTATTTTCTGAACCAAACTCGGTATATGTCATTGAAATAGAACAAGAAAAATAATTTCTGAAAATCAGTGAAATCAAACAATGAATGAGGATAGGGGCTATTGCTGAAAACCCGATATTTAAAAAGCGCCCTATCGGCAACAATTTCTCTGCTCTAGCACTGTTAACACCCTTCACAAATTCGACCTGCTTGTTCTTTCAACTGAGTTATCCCAGAATATTAAAGCATCTTTCATAATGGAATAGAATCGAATAGAAATATGATTAAAAAGATGTTTTGAGGGTGGTTTCAGAAATAATATGACAAGAATAGCGAGCGAGGTATATCAGGCATTAACGCTTTGTGACTTCCGTCATCTGTGGAATCACGCATGCGCTCGTTTATCGCCTCTTCGAATTCCTGGCCTCCCCGTATGTTCTTCATCCCATCCCTTCCTCCCCGAAGGTGCCTAAGTGCATGATTCCCAACTAGCGATCTACGTGAACAATTAAGCTTCCTGCCCTATCCATGAGCATAGGGCCTAAACTGGTGGTTTTAGTTTTGGTTTAATATCCCCTATAAGTTCTTCACAGTTTAAACGCCTGTCAACTTGAAGAGTTAGAAAATGTGGCGTCTTCGTGCTTGTTTAATATGTGATTATTAATGGTTACATGTGATGTGTAATCAAGTAAGTTGATTATACCTGGAGCATGCCCGATCAAGAAAGAACAAGATTTAAGATTTTTTTTTTTAATCCCAACCTAGTCACCTTGTAAATCAAGACATTTAGTTCAACGACTTTCAAACTTTTTAATACCGTGAGTAAAATTGGATTTGTCCAAATGTGAAAAATAAGCTTCTGTCTCAGCATCAACCTTATCATTTGATGTGAATCTTCGTCCACTCAGACATTTCTTCAGGTTTGGGAACAAAAAGTAATTACTGGAGCCAAATCCAGTGAATATGGTGGATGTGAAAGTACTTGAAAACGAGTTTTGCAAAATCAGTCCTAGATGTGTGTAAAGATGCATTATCGTGACGAAAGAGAGCTTTCTTTTTCGTTTAGCCTGAATAGCATCCTTCAGTTGGTCCAGTAGTGAAGCATAATACTCCCCTGTGATGGTTCTGGAGGTAGTCCACGAGCACCACACCAAAAATCCAGGAAACCGTAGCCACGGCTTTTTCTGCAGATTGAACCGTTTTTGCTTTCTTTGGCGCAATTTCACCTGTTGCCACCCACTGTTTGGATTGCTCCTTCGTCTCTGGCGATCCATGTTTCACCTGCTCTTATGAAACGTCGAGGTAAGAGGTGATCTAGTTTAGAGCTTCGTGTTTATTCCATAAAAACTTAGTTTTTCTAGTAGATTTTCATGGTAAACACAAACGAATGCTTTAGCTAGGTCATAGAAAATTTCGCCAACGTGCATTTTATAATTCAGTTTTGATAGAATTTCATTTTAAGTTTAAAAGCTGCATTTTTCGTGAATATTCCTGTCCTGAATTCAAATAGTTCTTTTCCCAGAATATTGTACTTTCAAAGTTGTTTATACATTACTTTTTGAACAAATTGTTCAAAGTCATATGGATCTATAATTGAAAACTCTTGCTTATCTCCATTTTGAAACTAGAAATTAAAATTTCGAACTGGGGGAAACGAGACAAAACTTAAAACAGTAATCAATATTCGTTTTAAACTTTTCCCTTCAATATCTAAGTTTGAAAATGAAGGTTCTATATATGAGGGTCACTTCAAAAGTTCTCGGAATGACCCACAGATTGCAGTAGCAGTTCCGTGGAAGATGTTATCAAAATCCGCCATCTACCACAGAATCAGTTGTGCAAGAATATATGGGTTGGTAGTTACAGATGTCGGTCCTGGTGGTGTAGTGGTTACCATACTTGCCTCCTATACCCAAAACGCGGGTTCGAACCCGGCCAGGACCGATGGATTTTTTCGGGCGTAAAAATCCTAAGTATGGCTTCCTTCGGAAGGGAAGTAAAGCCGTGGGTCCCGTGTCGTACATTTGCGGCACGAAAAAGAACCTCAAGCCTGAAAGAGAGGCCTCTGAGCAAAATTTGTCGGCCGTTTCACGCCCTGAGTTGAATGGGACGCTGATGACCTGAGCTGTTAAAGAGCGTCCTTAAATAAATCAATCAAAAAAAAAAAAAAAAAAAAAGCTACAGATGTTTATTGCAGTGGAGACGTGTGTACAAAACATCATGCGGTTATTAAGTATTTGATAAATGTAACAGAAATTCATACAGATGTGACAAACACTCTAGGGGACTCTGTATCATCATTTTTCAAGTGGACCATGGAGTTTAAACGCGGCCGTGAAAGCTTGGAAGATGACCCTTGCAGCTGACGATCAAAATGCGTCAATAAACAGAAATTGATAGATAACTGTGTTTATTTTACAAACTATATATGCACATTATATCCATCGCAGAAACCGTACATCTACTATTTAACCTGGTGGAAAATATACCTATGTGACAATATTATTTATTAACCACAAATAATTAGATTCCATGAAAACACACACACTTTCTGTCTCTTTCATTCGTCTGTACATCACAATTGCACATTACTTAAACATACAGTTTCTTACTAGGCGCGATTTACATAAAAACTCACCCAGTTTTGACCATTTCCTTCCTTCTCAAGCAAGACCCAACATGCTAACCTGCCGTTATTCGAGTATGTAAACTTGTATCTAAGGTTCACCCGCCAATTGGACATTGTGCCAGTGTATGTTGCTAATCTTCCAGGCTTTCACATAGAGAGCAAAAGCAATCAGAAATTATCTATAAGGTACACGACATAGATCTGGGGAATCACCGAATAAAGATGTACGAAATTGGTGAAGCTCTGGGCATTTAAAAATTTGAGGGAAGATTGTGCTTGGAAAATCTATGGGTAAGATGGGTGCCACGACTGCTGACTCAGATCAAAAGCAAATCGCTCAGCAAAGTTTGGCCCGTTTTAAGAGTTTAATGATTGTATAATAGATTTAAGTATTTAATTTTCTCAATAATATAGATTAGTTTTGGAGGATGATTAATATTATTATTTATTTGGGAATAAATACGACTTTTGGGGGAGGGTGCCTATATATTTTGTTCAGAGAGATCCCTGCCTAATTTATACATCGATTTCTGACACCAATTATGAAACATGGGTGCCAATACTACACACCTGAAACAAAACAGCAATCTAAACAATAGAAGAATCACGATTCTCCATCGCTAAAGGAGGTCAAGCGTTTGGAATCGGCCGGAAAGATCATGGAGTCAGATTTCTGAAATGCCAAGGGTGTACTGCTAATTGATTATTTTCCCGATGGAACATCTGTCACTGAGATGTATTAAGCTAAACTTTGAAACTACTGAAGACAAAAATACGCGAGAGAAGACCACGTTTATCAAAAAAGAAGAGTCATCTTGTATCAACACAATGCTCGCCCCCACACGTGTCGTTGCAAAGGCGAAAGTCAATTAATTGGTATACAATTTCCTGCCGCATCCGCTTTATTCCCCTCACTTGGCTCCATCGAACTTCGTTTTGTTTTCTTAGCTGAGAAAATTCCTTGGTGGAAAGACATTTTCGTCCGATGAAGAGCTTAAATCATAAATTAAGATGTATTTTGCAGGCCTGGAGAAATCACATTTGTGTTGGGATAAAGGCTTTGGAGTGCAACTGGACAAAGTGCATTAGTGTCAAGAGAGACTGTATTGAAAAATAAGAATAATTTCAAAAAGTTATGTCTTCATTTTGTGCTCCATTCCGAGAAGTTTTCAAATGACCATTGCATGTTGAAAAATTACTTGAGATGCCGTTTAAACGCTTCCTTATTCAAATGCTGAACTAATGAAATTTGTCACGGTTGGTTCATACTCTCTCGTTCCGAATTTGCACGGTCACGGAACTGCAAGGTATCTCTGTCAATTCCGAGGCATCGCATCTCTGAAAGATTAACGGCAGGGAACGGCGCCAAATGTAGCAGACATCGTGGAACACCCATAAAGTGCCATAAGGAAATGATTTACATAGCGGTTTTTATCAGCCATTAACATTCCGCCGGCTCAGTGTGACTCATAATGGCGTATATTTATAGAGCTGGTCTCTTTTTTTGAGTAGGAGGTGAGAGATCTGACCATATTTGGAACAACGCGGTGTTCTCATTGTGCAGGAATGAAATAATCGCAGTTTTGGAGACAGTTACAATCGAAACTGTTCCGGAAACGGCGTTATCACGTACATACTTCCTTACTGCCTCATATCGACAAGGAAAGAGGTCGCTAATGTTATTATTACGCAAAAGTAAGCCACCAAGTAAATGATAACTAATAGTAGGATTTTAGACACTAAAAACATTAAAAACAGCGCTTTTTAGCGTCTATGATAAGCTCTAAAAATTCCATCACGCAGATGCTGCGTAAACTACAAGAATTACTCAGCAAGTTTAATAAATATGAAATCCAAATGAAACCTTATTAATTAATAAAATAAGTTATGGCCTTACTGTGTGATATTAGGGGGACAAAATTAGAGTTCTACAAACTATAAGGATCACAAAAGAGAAATCACATTTTTAGAAGTGTTTAAACCCAAAAATTAAAGTGTACTATCAATTAAATGAAATATATGACCACTGATAGTCAAAATTATACTGTGTAAATATTTTTAAACCTTTTTAAATGTAACCATGTTTATGAAAATTAAGAAAACAGAGGAAAATAACAGAAAATTTCGAGTTGCCTATATTGTGTTTACAAGAAGAAGATGTTCATATGTTTCAATAAAACAAAAAAAGTTACTATTTAAAAATGTACTAAGCAAATATACACAATAAACAATAAACAATGGAAAATTCCATCGATTTTCATCGCCTTTGACATTTAACTTAAAAGGTTATTGTAGTAAAAACATGT
The DNA here is from genome assembly GCA_030762175.1 of Metallyticus violacea. Lineage (NCBI taxonomy): Eukaryota > Metazoa > Arthropoda > Insecta > Mantodea > Metallyticidae > Metallyticus > Metallyticus violacea. The sequence goes on along the minus strand of CM060833.1, from coordinate 9,269,411 downwards.
AACGCAAACGATTTCTGAAGATTATTATTACTATAATTCTCACATACAAATTAGATTAATATTTCACATTTGCTATCTTTACGACGATGCTTTTTTTAAAACAGTTTAAATGCTGAATTAATTTTTCCGTCTATTCTGATACAATTGAGAGAAAATGAAACGCTATAGCACTTTTTAAATTTCTGTTTTCCTATTGTTCTGATTTTCCTAATTTTCAAAAACCATTTTTTTATATAATTTAAATGGTATATACCGAATAATGTTGTGAAAATAAAAACAGATATTGTTGCCGCAAGAGTGATTTTAAATTTTAGGTTTCAAGTAAACCCCCACTCCTAATAATGTCACTGATTTTTCAGAAACTATTCTATTTAAATGGTATTTACCAAGTTTTCTAAAAATTTTTAATTGCCGCCGCTAGAGCGTTTTTGAATTTCGCTTTAACCTCCATTATTAAATTTCCGTTTCCAAGTATACCCCCCCCCCAACTCCTAATAATCCGATTTCCCTTGATTTTTAGAAAATATTTGTTTTATTTTATTTAAACGGTATATACCGAATTTTGTTACGAAAAAAACCCATTGGTGCCGTTAGAGCGATTTTAAATGTTTGAGTAGTAAATATTTTTAACACAATATTATCTAAATTAATGTCAGTTCCTGGTAATATTGGCGAATTTGTTAAAGAAAAGACTCAGAAAATTTATTACAAAAATACGAGGAGCATCAAAAAGTTTTGCAATCAGCCTATCCATTGTTGGGCGATAATGTCCACAAAATGTAACTAACGCAGCTGGCAACAATGAACCTTAAGCTATCAAAATATTTATAAGTGTAAGCTTAAACTTGCATAGTCATCCAGTCTGTTGAGTTCAGTCCTCTGTCAATAGCTGGTGAATATTTCTAAAGAAACTTTACATTCTACATTTTCACACGCTACAAGCAGGTGAAAGAGCGAGGACTTGGTAGCTGTTCATGGTGATCGAATGTGTTCATTTGATAACATTGTAATATGAATTCGATCATTTGAAAAAGGGCGAGAAACTTTGAAAGGCAACTCCCACTCTTGCCGGTCTCGGGAAGTTGTGAACGAGAGAACAATTCAAAGAGTGAGGAATTTGGTGGAGGAAAATCGAAATATTACTGTTGAAATGTTAAGTATGGAAGTGGGTATCAGTGTTGGCAGCATTGGCAGTATACTCCGTGAACATTTAAAGCTGCGAAAAATCTGTACAAAATGGTTGCACATTCCCTAACCAATAAAGAGAAATAGAGGAGAAAGGAATGTACAAGGAAACTGCTGAGCGTGTATCCACCAAATGTTCTAAACGTTTGACAGATACATGCACTGATGATGAAAGTTGGTTTTATTTCTGTACCTCCCAAATAAAGCTCAGAACTGCGTGTGGGTAAATGAGAATGACCCAAGACCAGACAAGATTTTCGTTCTGTAAGCGAATGTTCACCGTTTTCTTCAACTATGAAGGTCATTAGTGGTTGACTGTATGTCAGAAGGAATGACAATGAGTGGAGAATACTATGACATATATTTTGGACCCCTTATTTGAATAGCTGAGGCGGCGGCGTCCAAAGACAGGAACTTCAATGTTGTTGCTTTTGCACAATTTTGAAGAAATTGAAACTTGCAAAAGTGCAGTTGCTTGATCATCCACCCTACAGCCCTGACCCCTGCTACTTTCGGCTCTTTCCTCGAGTAAAATTTTGCATTGCTGTAAAATCTTTTAAACGAGTGCAGTACTTTGCTCAAGCTATAAATTCAGCTCTGTTGACAATATCTCAGTTCGAGTGCCGTATGCTTTTGACAAGCGGTTGCCCTGTCTGCAACTGTGTGTGGAGAGAGATGGAGAGTACTTTGAAGGATTGTGAGGTTAAGTTTTCGAATTCAGTCCTCAGCTTGAATTTTAACATGCCACTTGCAAAACTTTTTGAATGTCCCGTACAAGACATAAACAAATTTGTGAAGCACTAGAAATATTACGTGCTGTAACGGCAAGCAAAAAACCAGAATTTTTCAAGTCGCAGCTTTTGTGTACGTTCCTTTATCGTCATGTGAGGATGAACGAAGTTTAACGTGCTATACGGATCTCCTAAGAAACAACAGAAAACTGACTTTCACACCTAAAACATCTGGTGGGGACCAACTATAACAGAACAGACATATCCGAACAAGACTGAAGTGTGTCATGAATTTTAAACATAATTTTACTGGTAAATCAAATGCAACGCTTGATTTTAACTCTGTGTTTTTGTCTATATTTGAGGTATTATTGCATTAAATTCATGGACATTTCATCAATGTTTATTAAAATTCGGTCATTAATTATCAAAGTAGGAATGGCTGCGTATGAATGTGTAAAACTTAAAATGTAATCCCCTTCAACGTGTCGGTCCTGGTGGTGTAGTGGTTACCATACTTGCCTCCTACGCCCAAAACGCGGGTTCGAACCCGGCCAGGACCGATGGATTTTTTCGGGCGTAAAAATCCTAAGTATGGCTTCCTTCGGAAGGGAAGTAAAGCCGTGGGTCCCGTGTCGTACATTTACGGCACGAAAAAGAACCTCAAGCCTGAAAGAGAGGCCTCTGAGCAAAATTTGTCGGCCGTTTCACGCCCTGAGTTGAATGGGACGCTGATGACCTGAGATGTTAAAGAGCGTCCATAAATAAATAAATCAAAAAAAAAAAAAAAAAAAAAAACCCTTCAACGTCTAAATAAACAATTTTTTTATACATTGCAATTACTTTAAATATGAAGTTATTCGTAATGAAACTATTGAAATGAAGGCCCGTGTATGCAGCTTTCGCAACAGTCCCCACATTAAGAAATTGTTGTCTTCGAAATGGGTTAGATACTGTTGTGAAAGTTTTTGTTGCAGGTCGTGATGATGCATCTGCCATCATAAAACCAGATGACAGTTAATTTATCTCTAACTCCGTAAGTCCCGTCATGAAGAGAGTTGCGTGGTGAAATAGTGAGCCTATTTACAGATTTACCCGTACACGCAAGTGCAATGGATTGCACAGAGCTGGACCATTGCCGAAGTCCAGCTAGTTCTGTGTTGAATCACGTCCTTTTACGTCACATTGGCGCCATTTTTAGATGTTGCAGAACCTTTGTGCATTGCGTAGCATACCGTCGGCATCTTCAAAAGAACGCTTAGTACCTCGGCGCACCTAAAGTTTCAAAAATGTAGGAAATGTAGTTACTAAGTTGATTTCTTAGCATGACTCCGCAGAAATATGGTGGTAATGGCCGACCTTTATTAACATTACTATTAATACTAGAGGTGGCCATGACTTATAACAACGAATATAGATAAATCAGCTGATACATGACCACCTTTATTAACAGTAATATTAATACTAGAGGTGGCCATGACTTAGAACAACGAATGTAGATAAATCAGCTGATACATGACCGACCTTTATTAACAGTAATATTAATACTAGAGGTGATCATGACTTAGAACAACGAATATAGATAAATCAGTTGATACATGACCTACCTTTATTAACAGTAATATTAATACTAGAGGTGATCATGACTTAGAACAACGAATATAGATAAATCAGCTGATACATGACCTACCTTTATTAACAGTAATATTAATACTAGAGGTGGCCATGACTTAGAACAACGAATATAGATAAATCAGCTGATACATGACCACCTTTATTAACAGTAATATTAATACTAGAGGTGGCCATGACTTATAACAACGAATATAGATAAATCAGCTGATACATGACCACCTTTATTAACAGTAATATTAATACTAGAGGCGGTCATGACTTAGAACAACGAATATAGATAAATCAGCTGATACATGACCTACCTTTATTAACAATAATATTAATACTAGAGGTGGTCATGACTTAGAACAACGAACGTAGATAAATCAGATGATACATGACCACCTTTATTAACAGTAATATTAATACTAGAGGTGTTCATGACTTAGAACAACGAATACAGATAAATCAGCTGATACATGACCACCTTTATTAGCAGTACTATTAATACTAGAGGTGGTCATGATTTAGAACAACGAATATAGATAAATCAGCTGATACATGACCATCTTTATTAACATTACTATTAATACTAGAGGTGGTCATGATTTAGAACAACGAATATAGATAAATCAGCTGATACATGACCACCTTTATTAACATTACTATTAATACTAGAGGTGATGATGACTTAGAACAACGAATATAGATAAATCAGCTGATACATGACCACCTTTATTAACAGTAATATTAATACTAGAGGTGATGATGACTTAGAACAACGAATATAGATAAATCAGCTGATACATGACCACCTTTATTAACAGTAATATTAATACTAGAGGTGATGATGACTTAGAACAACGAATATAGATAAATCAGCTGATACATGACCACCTTTATTAACAGTAATATTAATACTAGAGGTGATCATGACTTAGAACAACGAATATAGATAAATCAGCTGATACATGACCACCTTTATTAACAGTAATATTAATACTAGAGGTGATGATGACTTAGAACAACGAATATAGATAAATCAGCTGATACATGACCACCTTTATTAACAGTAATATTAATACTAGAGGTGATCATGACTTAGAACAACGAATATAGATAAATCAGCTGATACATGACCACCTTTATTAGCAGTACTATTAATACTAGAGGTGGTCGTGACTTAGAACAACGAATATAGATAAATCAGCTGATACATGACCTACCTTTATTAACAGTAATATTAATACTAGAAGTGATCATGACTTAGAACAACGAATATAGATAAATCAGCTGATACATGACCACCTTTATTTGCAGGACTATTAATACTAGAGGTGGTCATGACTTAGAACAACGAATATAGATAAATCAGCTGATACATGACCTACCTTTATTAACAGTAATATTAATACTAGAGGTGGTCATGACTTAGAACAACGAATATGGATAAATCAGCTGATACATGACCTACCTTTATTAACAGTACTATTAATTATAGAGGTGGCCATGACTTAGAACAACGAATGTAATTAAATCAGCTGATACATGACCGATTTTATTAACAGTGCTATTACTACTAGAGGTGGTCAAGACTTAGAGCTTTGAATGTGAGTAAACAAATGTGGTTTCAGTGCATTGAACCATTCCCACTACATTCCAGATCTAGCCTTCATAGATCTAGTCTTTTCATCAAAATTGAAGAACTGTGCACGAGAAAGAAAATTTAATGACAGAAAACTTTTTTTTTCTTTTTAGTATTATGCCAAAAAAAATCAGCATATTTTTAAGTACAGGGATATGTGGTTTAGTGATTTGAAAAGTGTGTTTGGAAGAAAAAAAAAAAAAAAACGCGAGACTATATTGAAAAGTGACATGATTGTTTTATTTCTCTTGCTTCTAAGTAAGTAGAATGTAAACTTTTAGAAGCAACTTTGCACACATCTAAAAATGCAACTTGTGGTTATTAATCGTATGATTATTAATCATTGCATTTCTTTGACGTAAGACATGGGTTTGTCTTTGATGATCTATTTTGAGATGTTACAACATTGAGCTGAAGAAAGGAATGGAGTTAAGGTGGCCTTGACCGTGAACAAATAAACTCTGTTAAAACAACCTTTTATAGGGCGACCAGTAACTAAGTAACAAATAATTATCGTAATTGGCATAATTTCTTCCACTACAATTTAACTTTAAAATATTTTGTTAGTTTAATACATAATAAGACCACCTACTTAGTCTAATGATTAGCGTTGCTGACAGTTGGCAGGGAGAACTAATTTCGATTCCCGGTATCTGCGTAGTAATTTTTCAACGTAAAGGAGATCTGGAAAAGGGTACACCCAGCCTCGTGAGGATAAATGACCAGCGGGGTGTGGACATGTTGTTCAGTTGATCACATGTCCCCCCCATTCTGCAATACTACCCTCTATCAATGAAATCGTAAGACGATAATAGAGAGCAGAGGTCGCTGCGTCAGGCCAAGGTTCGCCACGGGCTGCAGCGCCAGTGAGAAGAAGAAGAAGAAGACGTAATGTACAAGTTTCATTGTTGTCACTTTCGGTTCCCGTCTGATGAGAAGTGCGTTCAGTTCCTCGCTGCTGTCGTTTTTAGTGAAAATAATCGAATAACATTTCAAACACTTTCAAAAGCGCTGAAAATTGCACTGGGTGCCACTCAACATTGGTAACTGAGACATATGTTGTTGATTCTGCTGGGAAACTTATGGTCATATATTCAAGGAATGGTTTACCAGCATGTCATACCTGCATACACAACTGTAACTTGGCAATACTGCAGAGATGTCCATGTAACAAGCTGGATGCTGCATCACGATAGCGCTCCTCCGCACATAGTAAATGTTGTTGCTGAACAAAAATGAAGTGCGTCTCCCATCCTCCATATAGCCTAGTTTTAGACCTATGCAATGTTTTCCTGTTCCCCAAATTGAAGAAACACTTTCGTGAAAGGAATTTTCCATCATCAGAAGCAGTGGTGAAGGATGCGAGGGCGATTTTGAATGACTTGTCAAAAAATGGTTTCCAGCATGTCTTTGAAAACTGGCAGAAATGCTTAGAGAGATGCGTTACATCCAACAGAGATACTTTGAGAAATATTATGCAAATTATGAGGAGAGTAAAGGTATGTTGTGAAAAAAAAATTATAATTATTCCAAATTGAATAGCTGTCGTAGATTGCTAAATATAGCTTATAAACAATTTTTGAACTGACCGTGGCTGGAAAATGAAATCAAAATTGTAGTGCGCATTAGATTCGAGTGCAAATCCGTTCCGTAGTTCGCCGGTAACTTTATTAAATTTATCGTTTATTACGTCATAATGTATTGTTGCTAGTCGCGACTTCGTTACATTTATTGTTGGCCTATTATTGCATAGAGCGTTTGGTGGTCTCGAAATGGAGGGCAAACAGGGAAGAGTATTTTATGATGATACTTTCAAGTGTAAAGTAATTCTTTATGCTGAAAAAAAATGTAACGGGAAGACAGGAAGAAAGTTTAATGTAACTGAGAACAACATTAGTTTGTGACGGCAACAGAAATTGACATTATTTGCAACTAAAGCTTGTAGAAAGAAATTCACTGGTCGTAGCAAAGGAAGACATTTTGAAATTGAAGAAAAAGTACATGAAAGGAGGAAGAATGGGCAACCTGTAACTAGTGACACCATAAGAAATAACTTTTTCTTCTTTGACTTACGTCAACTTCCTGGCAACAGCACGAGTGATGGATTTTGTCCTATGTGCTCCAAGATGTAACAATAGCCTACTTATAAATTCTGTGTTCTGATTGTTTCATGAAGGGGGCGGACTTATCTCTAAAATGCCGTACAACAATATGCCAAAATGTTTTTTTATGGTTGTAAGTTCCAAATTTTGGGTGCGCATTATATTCCATAGCGCATTAGATTCGGATAAATACGGTGTTGCTTCAGCGGGTAGTCCTGCGCGGTTTTCATTTTCAACATAGTGCCTTCTAATCTACAAACCATCAATAAATAGTGTATTGCGGGGGGAAAAGATCCCCAAATGCACAATGCAATCTTTCAAGGCATTCTCTCTTCCCTAATCCGATAGTATATTTTAACGCAGGAATGCTATCTCTTGAGATGTATCCTTGCGTCTGGCGCAGCATCCTGCGTACTCATACAACTTGTAAAAAAGTTATTCTAAAAGTCCTCTTATTTAATGCCTTTCTATCATAATTACTTCTCATTAAACTTGAAGTTGTTTTGAACCCGCTAAAGAATAGTTTAATAGTCGTACGGTAGAAGGTGTTTGAGCAGCGAAACGTTTTTTATTTTCGTAATATTAAATATAAAGTTGTTGGAAAATTAGTGGTAGTTTTATATGGGACACTTGGATTAACGACGGAACACACATAACCAGTTTGGACAGAGAACAGGTGACTATCATGTGGACTTGAGTGCTGATTCATGCGACACGGTCTCTAAACGGGCGGGCTGGCTACTCGACCCTTCGTCCTTGCCTGATATACTACCTTGACCGCGACGCAATTTCACCAAATGTGGCAACACTGCCGCGTTTGCAATTAGCGGCTGATGAGCTTTTGAACAAATTAAACTTGCACCGCATTTTATAGACATAAATCCTTAGAAGGGCGTTACACCAGTGGTGGCTGGTGTATTTGAGGAGGGCGGTTGGCGGGGGGGGGGGGACTTAATGTAAAATTGTTTATTCCGTTACATTATTTTACTTGTAAATGAGTTTAGATTGCAGTGTTAACCTACTAAAATTAACAGCATCAATAATTGCTTCTAATTATTTTAATTTATATTTACAAAGTATATATTCTAGCTGTTTTCAAAGCACTCTAAACATAGGGTTCGAATCCCGCAGGACTGTCCTCCCTGACTGAGGGTTTTTTTTCAGGTTTTCCTCAGTCCTCATAACTGGCAAATGCCGGGGAGTACCCCAAACTTAGGCCTGGAACGTTTCCTTACTTTAAAAAAAAACTATGCCCAAAATAAAATCTCATCTCATGTATCATCAGTGTTCACCGCCTGTGGTGCCTCAGTAGTAAAAACGGGCGTTAAACACCATTAAAAAAAACAGGGTTACATGAAACATTAAAGTCAGTCAAACAATATTTGTTCTGATAAACAACAGAATACGAGAAAACAAAAGATGAGAGTGGCATTCGGAAAATATTTACAATAGCAGTGCTTTATAAATACCGCACAGTTTATGAGCACAGCATTTGTAATGGGATGGACCGATACTATACGCTAAATGGTGGTTGTAAGCAGAGTGTGTAGCGAAAGGACAATGTTCGTTTGTTGTCAAGTAGAGAAAGACGTGGACAAAGGCGACTGCCACGAACAAAGTTGGACTGCATGTTTCTGTTGAATGAAGGCGTCAAAACTGAAGAAATTCATAGCGGTTTAACAGGGTTATGTGGTCAAGAAGCTTCTACACAGAAAACCGTTTACAATTGGGCCAATGGGTCCGCCATAGCAGGGAATCTACACACAAGAATGTGAATACTGGTTGTTTGTCAACATCGCAACCCTGCGCACATTGGGTTTCAGGGGACTTGGCCCAAACACAGAAGGACAAAAATGTTGAAGCCTATTGTCGGCTAATAGGTGGTCAAGCAACTGATCTTTGGCGACTTATTTCCTCAATTTTTCGGCTGTTCTGTGAGGAGACGCATTGTCGTGCAAAAGCAACAGTCTTGAAGTTTTTGTCTTTGGACGCCGCCACCTCAGCTCTTCAAATAAAGGATGCAGAAAATAAGCGCCATAGTATTCTTCATTCATTGTCATTGTCATTAACGGTTACGTAACGAGACAGGTGTCACTAACACACACCAGAGAAGAATGCCATTGGAAACCAATGCCAGCAGTGAGCTGCACTTGCGAGACCCTTACACATGACCCAGCAACGGCGAAAGGGGAAGTGATCGAGAAGAGTATTCCTCCAACATGACAATGCGCGGCCCCACAGCAGCAACATTGCAATTACAAAGTTGGGGCTCATTGTAGTGCCACACCCACAATAGTGCTCCGTATTCGAAAACATGAAGGACTGGCTGCAAGGTAAATATTTGGCAACACCAAGGAATTTCAGGTAGCTGTCCACAATTGACGTAGTACTTCCAAGCAATGGCACTACGACGCCGTAATAAAGTTACCAGGAAGGTGGTAATGGTACATTGATGTTGGTACGGAATATATTCAGATATCTCATGTGCAATGAACCATGTTTCACAATAAATGATGACCGCCACGGATGACCGAGGTCGTTAAGGTGCGGACTCGTGAGCGGGAGGTCTGGGTTTGAATTCCGCCAGGATTGTCCTTCCTGACTGAGGTTATTTCCAGGTTTTCCTCAGTCCTCATAAATGGCAAATGCCGGGGAGGTACCCTAAACTTAGGCCTGAAACGTTTCCTTCCTTAAAAAAAATCCTTTCCCAATATATCATCTCATGTATCACCAGCGTTCACCGCCTGTGGTGCCTTAGTAGTAAAAACGGACGTTAAACACTATTAAAATACAATAAATAAGGTACAAAAACTACTATTGAACTCCCCTTGTTATTTCGTAACCATGTGAATTTCAAAATTTATACCAAAGCCACTAGAAAGAACGGCTCAGAGACTTTGAATATCGCTGAATGTGCAATTGCCGACGAAAACAGTAAATAACACTGTTAGAACCAACCCCCCCCCCCCAGCAGCTATTGTTTTGTACATAGTCTGTGCATAGAGCCTGCTGTTAAACATCCCTAAATCCGGTTGATCCTGGTGGTCTAGTGGTAACCCAAGATCGCGTGTTGAATCCCGGCCTGCAGCGAAAGATTTTTTGGGCGTAAACATCCTAAGTATGACTTCCTTCAGAAGGGAAGTGAAACAATGGCTCCCGTGTCGTAGATTTTGTAAAAGAACCTCAAGTCTGAAAGAAGAGGCCTCTGAGCAAAATTTATCGGCCGTTTCACGCCCTGAATTGAATGAGTCGCTGATGACCTGAGAGTTAAAGAGCGTCCGTAAATAAACTAAATGAACAACATTCTAAAATCCACCGTGTACAATATCCTATCCTCTCGTCTGAGGTTTCACCCTTACAAATTGCAATTGATGCTTAAGTTGAAACCGTTGTGATGGCCCTCCAAAACTACTTGCTTTCTGTAAACATTGCCAGAAGTCGAAAATGTGAACCAAGCCAAAACACCCATAGTTTCCCTGTCAACAGCGCGCATCTTTTGACAACGACCTGTAGACTATCAAATAAGGTTATGAGAGTATTGGTTCCTTTCGTAACAGCTTACTTGTGTGAAAAAAACATTCTCTGCACTTACTTATCTGTAGCTATATAACGAAAGCTCTAGAAGTTACCTACAGAGAATTTTGACCTCGAGTTGAACTTACTTTAGCTATTTAGCGAATAATATAAAAAGTCCGTCACGCAGGAGCTGTGTAAACTAAGTGAATTCCTCACCTAGTTGGATAACTTTCATTATTATTATAATTGAAATTAAACCACAAAAATTAATGGTATACTATTAATTAAATGAAACGTATGACCACTGATAGGCAAAGTTACACCGTGTGAGTATATTTAAACATTTTTAAAGGTAACCATGTTTATGAATTGATCCCTTGATATCATCTTTACATTCACTAAAATAGAGAAATAACAGAAAGTTTCGAGTTACATTGCGTATTTAAGATGATGTTCATATGTTTCAATAAAACAAAAACATGTCACTATTTAAAAACAATTGCAATGTACTAAGCAAATAAAAACAATCGAAAGTTACATCGATTTTCATTGGCTTTGAAATTTAATTTATTATTGTATTAAAAACATGTAACGTAAACGTTTTCTGAAGGTTATTTAAGAGCGTTCTTACATACAAATATAATTCTCATACAAATGTTAGATTAACATTTCACATTTGATATCTTCACGACGATACTTTTGTTAAATGTAAAACTAGCATCGTTATAAATACAGTTTATATGCTGAATTAATTTTTTTTTTTTTTCATTTTAAACAATATAGAGACAAAATTAAATGCAACGCGCTATTTAAATTTCGGTTTACAAGTATACCCCTACTCTTAGTGGTTCAATTGCCCTAATTTTCAAAAAAAAATTTTTTTTAAATATTTTATTTAAATGGTATATACGGAGTTTCATTGCGATAAAGCAAATATTGGTGCCGCTAGAGTAATTTTTAAATTTTGGGTTTCAGGTAAACCTCCACTCCTAATAATCTGATTTCACTGATTTTCAGGAACTATTTTTCTTATTTGATTTAAATGGTATATGCCGAGTTTCGTTGTGAAAAAACAAACACTTTTGCTGCTAGAGCAATTATTAAATTTGGGCTTCGGATAAACCTACACTCCTAATAGCCCGGTTTCCCTGATTTTCATAAGCCATTTTTTGTATTTTATTTTAATGATATATACGTAGTTTCGTTGCGAAAAAGCAAATATTAATGCCGCTAGAGCGATTTTTAAATTTTGGATTTAAGATAACCCCCCCTCCTAATAGTTGATTTAACTGATTTTCAGAAACTATTTTTGTTATTTTATTTCAATGGCAAATACCGAGTTTATTTTAACAAATTGTTGCTGCTAGAGCGATTTTTAAATTTCGCTTTAACCCCATTTGTTTTTATGCTATACCGCAAGTCCTAATGACCTGATTACCCTGGCTTTCGGAAACTACTTATATCAATTTATTTTAAAATAAATATAAAGAGTTTCAAAATAAAATTACGGTTGCTATAGTGATTTTTCAATTTTTTTAAAAAAAATCGCTTTAGGTACACCCCCACTCCCAATGATCCAATTTTTCTGGTAAAGAACTTGATGAATCATTTGTTATGCAGAGTTTAGTTGATAAAAAACAAAAATTGCGAGCGCTAGAGGTTAACAGACACACAAAAATACTTACACTCTTTCGGAATTCGCTTAAAAAAACACTAACGGAATCCAGCAAGTGTAGTGACGCAGTCGAGCTCGCAAGCTTTTTGGCGATCGCAAATTGATAATTCCCAATGACGAACTTCCGGGTAGCTGAGCGACCTTGACAGCCTGAGATGATGGTCCTGTCATTGAACTTTTAACGAAGGTTAATGTCGCTATGCCATGTAGAAGTTGTCGATTACTTTATAGCTCGAGAGCATCGTCTGTCATCTCATGCGAAGCAATATAACAATTATAAACAATTGAATAGTGCCTTTGTTGCGAGGCAAACAATGTAATTGATTAATGGTCGTCCATAAGTGGGGTGATCGGTGCTACCAGGTCAACAGTTGTTGATCAATAGAGTTCAGCCTTAAATGTGTCAGATGCTATTAATAACATAAACGTGGGATAATTCTCTATTCCCTTTTAATGGCGCACAGAGCGGTTAGCTGTGTCATTTATCAAACGTATGCTTGCTGCGAATGTCGTGTTTGTTGCCTGGAGAATCGCTGTGCACGTAGATATTTGAGAACAGGAAGAACTCGGGACTCTGGACTGTAGGCGTCAACAATTTTTGTGGGTGTTCTCTTGAGAAATGCGACTGCTAGCTTGCCAATGTGAGCAGACATTGCCTCCGTGACATTTTGACAGCAAAGGAAGACGGTGCCATTAATCCTAGCAATTAATTTCGTTATACGAGGGATTTTTAATAATTATTTTTGTCAATAAACCTATCCTAGCGCTTCTGCCAGTCTTAAAAGATATGCTGGAAATCATTCTTTCATAGGTCCTTCAGGCATATCTTCAATTTTGGGGAAAAAGAAAAATCCACACTGAGCTAAATCTGGACTACAGGGAGGGTGAAGAACACGCTTCACGTTCATTTTTGTGGGATATTCAGCAAAATTTGCGATATCTGACCATCATCGTGGTTGTTAAACAGAAATGTGATAATTTGCGCGTAATATTTCCAACACTGCCGATAACTCCGCTGAAACCGCTTCTTCGGAACGTCGAATTCAGTTCTCCAAGTAGCGAACAGGAAGAAATCGCATGGTCGGGACTATAGGATAGATCATTCATTAGCTTTGCCTCAGATCCTTGCAGAACTTCATTGTTAAATTAGCGGTGTAAGCTGATACATTGTCATGGTTATTATTAAAAGCCCTGTGAACGCCGTTCTTGGATTTTCTGAAACTCTTTCGGAAGGCAAACTTCTGTGTGCAGTTTTGCAGTAACAGTTCTCTGATTTTCGAGCACAGTATTTTCCAAGCAACTATTTTTTTTCCCACACTTCTTCGCCTCTTGACTTTGACAGGTGATTTATCATCAAGGAAAACCCAAATGGAGAACTGGCGTTTCCCCTCCACCCCGGCCTTTTTTACTACTGAGGCGCCACAGACGGTGAACACTGATGATACATGAGTTGAAATGATAACCTTGAGAAAGGATTTTTTTTTAAGGAAGGAAACGTTTCAGGCCTAAATTTAGGGTATTTCCCCGGCATTTGCCATTGAGAACTGAGGAAAATCTGGAAAAACCTCGGTCAAGGAGGGCGGTCATTGAGGCAATCGAACCCCAGACCTCTCACGAGTCCATGCTTTAACGACTTTGGCCACCTGTGGCGGTCTTTCTGTGTGTGCATTCAATGTTGTTATGCTTAGAATAAAATAAAAAGAATGTCATTTATATTCTGAACTTTAAGGCCTTTATCCCTTTCTTTAAATGTAGCCACCTGCTTTTCCATATTGTTACTAATAATGAAATGGCGGACTTTATTACGTCTTTTAAACAACAAAATTGAGAATACACTTGGCAATGAAGCCAAGTATTCAATCGAAATTCACAGGAATCGGACCGCCACGGATGGCTGAGGTCGTTAAAGGGGACTCGAGTGCGGGAGGTCTGGGGTTCGATTCCCTCCAGTCCCGCCATCCCTGACCGGGGTTTTTTCTAGGTTTTTCTCAGTCCTCATAAATGGTAAATGCCTGGGAGATACCCTAAATTAAGGTCTACTACTGCCACTGCCACTATCATTACCACTACTACATGAACCAGGAAGTGCTAACGGAACCGGAAGCGTTGATCTGTTTCGATATATCGTATGCTTATGTCATACAGGAGATAAATGTTCCTGTATAAAATCCAAATATGAAGGGAGTTCGCTAAAGCATTCAGGGGAGAACTGGAAAGCTTGCAATCCTTTGCGCAGGCAGACATGCTGGTATACCATTCGTTGAATATCGAAAAATGGGATGACCATAACATTTCCAGCAGAAGAAACCGCTTTTACTTTATTTTGGTGTACGTGATGGAGATTCCCAATGAGTTCTGTTGTTTTCCCTTAGTATCGAAACAATGTAGCTAAGTATCATCATCAGTGACTAATACCATTGAAAGTATCTTCCTGTAGCATCATCTTCAAATGCCTGCGAACCTGTACGCAAACGTCCTTTTGTTCAAGAATCAGCAGTGTTGGAACCCACCGAGCACAAACACGTCTCATATGCAACGCGTGGGTGCCACCAGGTTAAACTGTCAGAAAATCTGAAAGTGTTCTTAACGATCCTCTCTCACAATGTCCACCTTCCTTTGAACATTCTAAACCATCTTCCAGCTATGCTATAGGAAAGAGGGCTTTTGTAACATTGCATGGTCCTACGCTGAAGATATTTAGTGCGAAAGCAAAATTTCAGAACAGCATACTGTTCGTCTCTTGTTACGTCCGTTTTACTGCAGGAGGACTTGAATGTCTCAACTTGTTCACCTCTCACACACAGGGACTGTAAATGAGAACAATGAAACAAGCACCACGTATACAGTACATATTAAGCTAACAAATTATTCTAAAGGTACATTTTTATGTGAAATTATGCCGTTTAAAAACTATAAATAAAAGCAGCGCGCTGACCATTTCCTTGATCTAGTGGTTAGCATTGCTGACTGCTGGAAATTTTCTAAATAAGGGAGGTCTGGAACGAGGTACACTCAGCCTTGTGAGGACAATTGGAAAGCTGCCGGATAGAGAGGTGGCGTTCCTCGAACTAGGGAGCGGTGTGATAGGCGACCGGCGGGATGCCAGTCAAATGCCTCTCTACAACACTGCCCTCTATCGGTGAAGTCGTAAGACGGAAGTAGAGGAAAGCAGAGATCCCTGCGGCAGGGCAAGGCTCACCCCTAGAAAAAGAAGAAGAAGAAAACAGTGCTGCCGTGTACTGTGACAGCTTATGAAGGTGTATATAATATCTACTCAATGCTTTGTATTTCACAATAGTAGGATTAAAAAGGCTGTACTTGAACGTAGAAATTAAAATGCTAATAGTGTCGAACATCAAGCTTTGTAGTACATTATAGCTTATTATTTAGTACTGAAAACACGATAATAAATTTAAGAAAGACTTCTATAGATGCAAGAAACATAGCTACAGTACTTATAGAAGGTATAACAAAAAGGCATATCAAAACTTTGGGAAGCATTCTCACATATAAATAAATAATAATATGAACATGGGTTCAGAGTTGCTTTATTTCCTTGTTAGAGCCCCTTTTCTACACCTATATCACTTCGCTGAATACTCAAGAGCAAAATTGTGGCAAACAGAAAATCACATGAAATGTTCTGAATGTCCTCCGTTAGCACGAATACATCCATCAACCTCTCCGTAGCATGGACTCCCTGATGTATCCCTGGAGTATCTCGTGTTGTCTGACAGCCTTGCACAATACAAATACGAAGACTCTCTGCACCTTCAGCTAATTCATAGATAACATGAGCAACTGCCAACTCCGTATTTGAATACCTCATTTTACTGTACCTGGAACGAGTTACGTAACACACAGAACTGACACTACGTGCTCGGTGCTATATCAGATAATGAAGTGAGCAGCATAACAAGTGTACTACGTGATACAGAACGATCACAACAATGGTGAACTTAGGAACTAAGACTAGTTATAACACCCCTAGAGGTAAAAGCGGATATATATCTACTGTAAGAAAATGTTCTGCTGTGGGGTTGTGGCCACAGGACCTGGCATTCTACAGGGTGTCCCACTTAAAACCGGTAGCCTCACTGTCTCACTGTCATTCACGTGAAAGGTATGTATCATTATGTTATATTACTTCCTATGCAAATATTTTGTGCTCTTGGTCGTTTCTTTGAAAAAAAAATGGAGCCGATAATGCTCTTTTCCTGACACTGCACATGACACAGGTTCTTCATGCCCAGTATGTGGGTTATTCTGCAATTCTTAACATAAACAGACAGATGAAACCAGGCTTGTCATAAAGATCATGGGGTCCACGTAACGATCGAAGACAAGAGCTATTTTTTTTAAAAAAAAAATTCTTTCCCAATATATCATTTCATTTACCGTCAGTGTTCACCGCCTATGGTGCCTCAGTAGTAAAAACGGGCGTTAAACACTATTAAAAAATCCGCTTACTGCAGACTAAAGCAAATACAACAGTCAACACTCTGCGAGCGAGAGTGGCCCAGCCGTCTCTCCCAGATTGCTGAGCAGCGTGTGTAAACACATTGTAGTAACTACTTTATTTGGCCATCTGGCCGCTTGCTCTGGGCTCTTCATCAAGATCGGAAGTTGAGAATTCCAAAACCGAAGACTGGCAAGTTAAATTAGTAAATCCAAGTGTGTCACCTGTTTTGATGTCTGAAATCCTCCATTGCTAAATCTTCACAACTCTGCGTTGCATCGTCTGCCCTTCGGCGAGGTCGCATGTCATCCATCAAGGAGAAACTTTCCCCCTTTTTTAAATGTTGATGCAGGACGATGAAAACAATTGCCAAACTAATTCAACACCACCTCAAATTCCTTATAGGTTAGTCCAGTGGTTCTCAATCTGTGGTCCGCGGAACCCCAGGAATCCGCGAGTCCCTCCCAGGGCGTTCACGAAGCATTAAACAATGCAGTAAGAGGAGACGAAAGATAATATAAATTTACAACATACAATGATGGAAAAATTTACTGCATCACCCCTTAACTCTCTTATTTTCATTCAAATCTTTTAATTATTTTATTAGTTATTTTATTTCCGCCATATTCTTCCATAAATGCGTTAAGACTTTATTTATATATTTTTTATTTAGTAAGCACTAAAAATGAAAATAAAATATTCGCATAAAGAAGTAAATTTTTATTCTGAATATAATAGCTTATATATTATTTCAAAGTACACACACACACATACATATAATATATATATATACGAGGGTCATCCAGAAAGTAAGTCCCAATCGCGCCTGGAGATGGAACCACTTGTCGGATAGGAATGCGCATGCGCAGGAGTTGAGAGGAAGTATGTGGGAACAATGCAGTAAAGTTTCAGCCTTGTGACGGCCGTGGTTACCGCGCTGTGCTAGGAGAAAATCGGTGCTCTGATATTGTCTCCCGCCAACTGCGAGGTTCGTGCAGTTATCCGAGGTTTGCTGGCTCAAAAGCAAAGTTCAGCAGAGATCCATCGCCAATTTTGTCAAGTGTATGGACACGACATTATGGTAAGACGATGGTGCAGGCAGTTCACTGAAGGACGAACCAATATTCACGACGACGACCGTAGTGGCCGATCGTCCCTGGTGACGGAAGAGTGTTGGAAAGTGTGCGGCAAGCAATTGAGCAGAACCGGCGCTTCACAATTTCAGAACTCTCTTGTCAATTCCCCAGATGTCTCGCTCCCTTGTGCACGAAATTGTCTCCCGGAAGCCTTGACACAATTGGCGATGGATCTCTGCTGGACTTTGCTTTTGAGCGTGCAAACCTCGGATGACTGCACGAACTTCGCAGTTGGCGGGAGACAATATCAGAGCAGGCATTTTCTCCTAGCACAGCGCGGTAACCACGGCCGTCACAAGGCTGAAATTTTACTGCATTATTACCACATACTTCCTCTTTATTCCTGCGCATGCGCATTCCTATCCGACTAGCGGTGCCATCTCTAGGCCCGATTGGGACTTACTTTCTGGATGCCCCTCGTATATACATATAAAGAGATTAAACGCTCATTAGTGATACATAGAAAATTAACAAATATAAATTTAAACTTTTGCAAAACCAGCTGCCTAATCAATACCATACTTTTCATTAATACTTTGTTGCCTCACCAAGTGCTTTAATCACTGCCGGGCATCGTTTGGGCATTGAGAAAATCAAATTCCTGAGTGAGCACATGAAATCACACACACAATTGCCCTCTGTAGTTCTCATTTATTGCTTGGCTTGTTTTATGCAAGAGTATTCCCCAAACCTTCCAGCAGTTCTCAATCCGATTCAGGTCTGGGCTATTTCCAGGCCAGTCCAGCACCTTCACTCTGTTTTTTCTAATGAATGCTTTTACCTGAAATATTTGAATGACTGATAATTGCACCAACACTGCCTGTATTCCAATTTAACACAAATATTGATAAAAATAATTACCTTCAATGCCCTTTGATAGGGGGTTGAGTCATCTTCAAAAATGCAGCTTGAAGAATCACCAAAATGGTCTCATGCTGTGAGCATTAATTTGTTTTCAAGGATGCCAAAGTAGATGACGTCTATATTAACAGTGTCACTTTCCAAGTTCATACGACCAATGCTATGGCTGGAAATGCACCTCCAGATCATCTGACCTTGCGGATGCTTCACTGTTTGTGTTATGCATGAAGACAACAGTTCTTCACGACGCATGTACATTTTCCTATCGCAATCATTCAGGTTAAATTTAGACTAATCTTAAAAAAAAAAAAAAAAAAAAAAAAAAAAAAAAAAAATGTTTATTCCACATCTCTGCTGTTCATGCTGCTCACTGTAGTCGCTTCTGTCTCAATGTTTTAGTCAGCAAAGGTTTCTTCAGGAAGTTCTGCTTCAAGGAGTTACTTATGATAGTTCTGCTGGTCACTGAGACTTCACACCTGTCTTTAAGTTCTGAGCCAATGATAAATTCCTTTTATTATCCTGTTCATGATCGTTAAGGCTATTGAAAAGAATGTCTTTGTGTAAACACAAAATAAAAAAGGAATGGATAAGGCCAGTGTCATGAGTTTTGTGAGACAAAGAAGGTGTCTTGCACTAAGAATTGCTTCATAGGAATGTATCCGTCACTGCTGATGTTATCGCCAACCTCTAAGATGGTTTGTGGCGGTTCTGACATAAAAAGTTGATGCAGCTGTACGTCTACATTCTGAATTTAATTTGAAATCAATGTTGAGTATCTACCACACAGGATCGCCTTCTTAGTCTAGTGGTTAGCGTTGCTGACTGCGGCCCGGGTTCGATTCCCGGTACCTGCTTAGGAATTATTCCAAGCTAGGGAGGTCTGGAATGGGGTCAGCCCAGCTTCGGAAAGCTGCCTGATGAAAAGGTGATGTATTTCGATCTAGAAAGCCGCATGATAGACGACCTGAAGGATGCTGGCATGTTCATCACATGCCTCCCCCACCCTTGCTTAAACACTGTTTATTTTACCAATTTCATTTTACATACACACAATTAAAATAAAGGTTACAATTTTGCTGCAGTAATAAGTTTTCTTGAAGAACAGGGTGTTTCAACCCTCACATGGCCAGGGAACACTCCAGATCTCAATCCCACTGAAAACTGCTGGAAGATGATTGGCAATGCTGAGATCGCCACGGGTGGCCGAGGTTGTTAAGGATCGGACTCGTAAGAGGGGGGTTTGGGGTTCGAATCCCGCCAGGACCATCCTCCCTGACTGAGGTTTTTTCCAGCTTTCCCTCAGTCCTGATATATGGCAAATGCCGGAGAGATATCCTAAACATAGGCCTGGAACGATTCCTTTCTTTAAAAAAAACCCAACTTTTTCCTAATTTATCATTTCATTCTCATACATCGTCAGTCATAGTTTACTCGCCTTCTAAACCCAAGATCGCGTGTTCGATCAAGGCCAGGACTGATGGATTTTTTCGGTCATAAAAATCCTAAGTATGGCTTCCTTCGGAAGGGAAGTAAAGCCGTGGGTCCCGTGTCGTACATTTACGGCATGAAAAAGAACCTCAAGCCTGAAAGAAGAGACCTCTGAGCAAAATTTATCGGCCGTTTCACGCCCTGATTTGAATGGGGCGTTGATGACCTGTGAGATGTTAAAGAGCGTCCGTAAATAAATCAAATTAAAAAAAATCTCATATATCATCAGTGTCCACCGCCTGTGGTGCCTCAGTAGTTAAAAACGGGCGTTAAACACTATTATAAAAATGGCAATGCTGTAGCAAAGAAAAAAAAAAACAAGAAATAAGAAAAACCGGTTGAAGACATCCATAGAGTAGATTTAGTGAGACTTCGCCTGACCAAGTCAACAATTTAGTACTTTCAATGCCCAGACGATGTGATGCTGTGATTAAAACTTGGGGAGGGGGGTAACAAAGTATTGATTCATCATTTTAACGACGAGGACTTATTTTATACGTGTAAAAGGCTGTCGTATTATAATTATTATTGAAGAAATCATCAGGTTTAATTACAACACTGTGGCTGTTTATTTATAAAACTTGACATTTTGTTCAGTTTTACTAATTTCATGTACTTTAAACAGATATAAAGGTGATTAGCATTAAAACTTCAAATATTCGGGCTATATCTAGAAACACAACTATAGTAAAAGTTCAAAATACTGACAGTTCTAGATGAGCATACAGGAAAAAAAACAGAAATATTTTGTGGGTGATGCAATTAATATTTCCGGTACTGTAAATACATTTGAAATTGTTGACTTCCTTACTAGTACATTTTGGATGTTCTTCCATTTGCTTTCGACAGATTTTCTTCCAATCAATCGTCTACTTTTCGACTAGGCACTGGAATAGAAATGGCCTACACAGCTTTTTTAAAATTGCCCTCAGTAAGTACGTAAGTAGATATTAAAAAAGTTCTGTTCTCAGTGCAAGTTGCACAATAACTTATCGGTAATCAAAAACACAAGACTTCGAAGCCCCCCGCAAAGGAATGCGGTCAAGGATAGCGAGATAAGGAACAACCTTAGCATACAGTTACTGAAATCAATGTCGTACACGTCTTAGGAACTTAAACTTTTTTTTTATTCTGAAATTGCAAAGGCAGCTAGCCGTGTACGACATGAGGTCAAAGCGTGCAATTTCTTGAACTCTTCACGATATTGTTACAATCTTTGCTTAGGTATATAGGAGTCTAAACTTTTATTCTTTTTCACGCCAATGTTTATGACCCTTGATTTAAGCAGCTATTTATATTAATTAAGTGATATTTTTACGGCATCTTAAGTAACATTTTACTTATGACAGATGAACAAAAAAAGTTTTGATTATTTCATATAATACCCAAATTTTTACGAGAGTCATTTGAAAGTTCTTGGAATGAAGCAAAAATAACGGCATAGCTTTTTGAAGCTACTGTTTTTTTCTAATGTAGCCACCCTTAACACTAATGCATTTCGTCTAGCGATGTTGCAAATCCTCTAGCGCATTACGAAACTCAGATTCCTTCAGGAATGCAAAACACGCCTCATCTCATAATTTAAACTTTTCATCAAACGAACTTTTCTCTCCACCAATAAATGTTGTCAGTTTAGGCAACAGATGGAAATCCGACGGAGCCAAGTCAGGAGAGTAAGGCGGATGTTGCAGCAAGCAGTGTTGATTTTCGCCATTGCAACAACAGTGTGAAGGCAAACATTGTCTTAACACAAGATAACTTTCTTCTTTGATAACTCGGGCCTTTTCTCGCGTATTTTTTGTCCTTAGTAGATCCAAAAGGTAAGCATAAAACGCTCCAGTGGTAGGTAATCAATTAACAGTACACTCTTGGCATCCCAGAAAGCCTACCGGGCAATTTCACACACCTGGCCTTCTTTGGCAGGGGAGAATCGTGATGCTCCATTGTTTAGACTGCTGTTTTGTTTCAGGTATGGACTAGTGCACCCATGTTTCTTCACTGTTCACAAATTAACATATAAAAGTCAGCGGGGTCTCTCTGAAAACGGGTCAAACTTTATTGAGAGAATTGCATTTTGACTCGAGTCAGCAGTCGCGGTACCCATCTTGCCGATAACTTTTTTTCAAGCACAATTCCACCACCACGGGTGGCCGAAATCATTAAGGCGAGGACTCGTGAGCGGGAGGTCTGGGGTTCGAATCCCGCCAGGACCGTCCTTCCCGACTAAGGCTTTTCCCAGGTATTCCTCAGTCCTCATAAATGGCAAATGCCGGGGAGTTACCCTAAACTTAGGCCTGGAACGTTTACTTCCTTAAAAATATCCTTTCCCAATATATCATTTCAGCTCAACCATTCAGAAAAACACACACACACAATTCTGCCCTCAAGAATTGAAATACTCATCCCCTGTGAAATGCCCAGAGCTTCAGCAATCACGGGACACCTTTAATCGACGTTCCTCCAGAACCACGTCGTGCGCCTTATCGACAATTTCAAGTTTTGATCGTCCGCTACTTGGATCACCTTCGAAGCTTTCACGGCCATGTTTAAAGTCCGTGGTACACTTGGAAATGGTTGAAAATGATGGTGCAGAGTCTTCTAAAGTGCTTGTCATATCTGTTAGGCCGTAGCGAGCCGCAGTAAAGCACAGGGTCCATTTCCCGAAGTTAGGTTAGGTTAGGTTAGTGTGAATGTGTTAAGGAGAAGATTACTAATTGCGCTTATTGGGTTTTTTGTGTTTGCGTTTATACAGAGTGGCGCAGGGAAACGGAATGTAGTGTTGGCAACTCTGTAGCGTCGGCAGTTGTTCCGAACCGGTGTGAAGGCTTTGCCATTTAGTAATCCTGGTGCGGAACGTGCCGTCGCTGTGAGAGCTTTTTACAAGTAGGTGATAGCATAACTACTGCGACACCATCACCAGCTAGGATGTCATGGACATGTCCCATCGGCTCATGCGATTACAAAGCGGGTGCTTGATTTAGAAGAAACGGGTTCAGTCTTGAAAAAGAAGCCCCCAGGTGGCGGTATCTCAGAGAAGATTGAAGCTGTTCTAGTTGCCGTCGGGAGGAGACCCCGCCGCATCGGCGCTATAGATTGGAACAAGAAGTGACAAAAAAAAACTGCATAAAGTTCCATCCATATAAGTTACAGATTGGGTAGCAATTAAATCCTCCAGACCCTGTATTGCGTTGGGAATTTGCCGAACGAGTGTTGGCTAAAGTTAATGAGGGCGCCAATTTCTTTAACGAAGTAGGATGTCAGACACAGCTCATTTCCATCTTAACAGACACATTAACAAATATAATTTCCGTTACTGGACACTGGAAAATTCTCGTAACCTTCCTGAGCGTCCATTACATAACACCAAAGTTACATTACGGTGGCTGTGTCATGTCATGGTGTCATCGGCTACGTGAGGAGGGCATTGCAACAACAGTAACATCGAAAACTTGTGGTTTCAGCAGGACGGAGCCATGGCACATACTGCTGGACAATCGATAGAAGCCGTTCGTTCGTCAGTTGTTTGGAAGGCGCATCATTTCACATACCGGTGATATTCCATGGCTTGCGATTTCTTCCTGTGGGAACATTTTAAAAGCAAGGTGTACCGCACAAGTCCTGCAACCATCGCTGAACTAAAACAGAAGATTGAAGACGAAATCTCGGACATTTTGGGACATGAACACCGAGCATTTCAGAGTTTGCACAACAGGCTATCAGAATGTGCACGCCGAAAAGGAGCACATCTTTCAGGTGTCATCTTCAAGAAGTAAAGTGTCAAGGGAGTCTTCTGTATAGCCCCGTCCTTGCGCCTAGCGATTCTCAATTGTTCTCTCTTCATCATTATCTTTCCGGGAACATTTTCCATGTTACATCGTCAAGTTTACCTTTTCTAATGAATGCTGATAAACGTTTTAGCACTACCTACTACTGTCAGCATTGCGTTGTGGTGATTTTGTGTAGCGTTTTCAATTATTTCTACAACTGTAGTCTGTTTTTCTGTACTGTTTGACATGCAAAGCAAAGTTTATGAAACCTTTCACCCACTTTGCTTACGCCCCCCCTTTTTTTTCTAGAACTAAGATCAAAGTTATCCATACAAGGGCATTAAGTAAGTCACTAATCGATATAGAATTTGAATCAAATAAGAGTACTGGTTTGAATAATACTTTTATTTATTAACACAATATTCCTATCGGGACCAGGCGGTGACTTCTCTTTCCACAGTTTCATTGTCAACGCAAAATATCTACCAAAATCAGCGATATTCAGATAAAAACAGAAAGGGACTGCGCAGAGCATTCAAAAAGTTTTGCAATCAGCCTATCCATTGTTGGACAAAAATGCCCACAATGTCCACAAAAATGTAAAGATGGCAACAATGTATCTTAAGCTACCAAAATATACATAAACTTAAACTTACATAATCACTGTCGTACAGTCCTGTGTCAATAGCTGGTGAAAAATCATGAATATTTCTAAAGAAAACTTTACATTCTACATTTTCACACGCTATAAGCAGGTGATAGAGCGAGGACTTGGTAGCTGTTCATGATGATCAAGTATGTTCATTTGATACCTTTGCAAGATGAATTCGATCATTTGAAGAAGGGAGAGAGACTATGAAAAACAACCCTCGCTCTGGCCGGCCTCGGGAAGCTGTGAACGAGAGAACAATTCAAAGAGTGAGGAACTTGGTGGAGGTAAATCACACATTACTGTTGAAATGTTAAGTATGGAAGTGGATATCAGTGTTGACAGCATTGACAGTATACTCCATGAACATTTTAAAGCTGAGAAAAAACTGTGTAAAATGGGTTCCACATTCCCTAACCAATAAAGAGAAGAACAGGAGAAAGGAATGTGCAAGGAAACTGCTGAGCATGTTTCCACCAAATGTTCTAAACATTTGACAGATATATGCACTGGTGATGAAAGTTGGTTTTATTTCTATAAATCCCCAAATAAAGCTCAGAACTGCATGTGGGTAAATGAGAATGACCCAAGACCAGTTAGTTCTTCGACAAGATTTTCGTTTTGTAAGCGAATTTTCACTGTTTTCTTCAACTATGAAGGGCCATTAATAGTTGACTGTATATAAGAAATAATGAATGGGGAATACTATGACACTTATATTTGGTATTCTTTATTTGAAAAGTCGAGGCGGCGGCGTCCAAAGACAGAAACTTCAAGGCTGTTGCTTTTGCACGACAGTGCGTCTCCTTATAGAACCGCTGCAGATTTGAGGAAACTGGAAGTCACCAAAATTCAGTTGCTTAAACATCTACCCTACAGCCCTGACCTTGCACCGTGCGACTTCTGGTTGTTTCCTTAAGTGAAATCTTGCATTAATGGAAAACTTTTAAACGGGTGCAGGACCTTGCTCAAGCTATAAATTCAGCTCTGTTGACTATATCTCAGTCAGTGCTTTTGACAAGAGGTTGCACCGTCTACAACTGTGTGTGGAGAGAGATAGAGAGTACTTTGAGGATTGTGAGGATAAGTTTTCGAATTCTCCTAAGTTTGGGCTTTAAGGTGTCACTTGCAAAGTAGTCCCTCTGTCAGAGCTAGTGATGGTACCGGTCTTTAGCACATAAATGTCAGAGCGGAGAAATGTCGAAGGTTTCGGACACACAGGCACCTCCTTTATTTTGTTGGCGGTGACGAGGCATTTTGATTGGGTATTAGGTGAGGATAACGACCCTGTGAGGAGAGAAGTGCCACAACGGTCTCATTTATTTGCCCCTTTGACACTAACCTGTTAAGTACAGTTACTCTCCTGTTGAACCGGTTTCTGCATTCGCGTGGCAGAATTCCACAACTGGTCAACAGGATTCTGCAAATAATATGCTCCTGGCGACCGAACCCTCGTAGCGTCCTTGTAACCGCCAGCGAACATCTTAATTTGGAGAAGAGAAATATAATGCTTTGCTTCACATAACGACGTGATTCAACACCTAGCTACCTCGTGTTTTTTGGTAAAAGTTAAACCTAGGCAGCTACAACGCTTTTCTCAGAACTGGTTTTGGAGTAAGCTCAAGTTATTGTTATTATTATTATTATTATTATTATTATTATTATTATTATTATTATTATTGCAGAACAATACAAAATGTTCCAAAAACTGCAAATGCCTCAATTATGTTCAAATGCCTTATCTCCTTGCTATTTCCTTCATTGGAAACTGAATTCCATATGACAACGTCTTCTCAAACAATAATATTTCCAAGATTTTAAACAATTTATTTTAGTTATTAATCGCTTGCATTAGATTGTTGTGCATTTTAAGTTCTAACTGATGCTGTTCTTCCCATTAATTAATTAAACACACATGTTTTCATCATCAATCCCCAGATAAGTTAGACGTAGGATTTAGAGAGACTAGACAGTGTGCTTATAGTTCATATAATTCAAACCTAATGTGCAATTAGATTGACAGGCGGACACTTCAGTACTTAAGTATGGTCAACGGCTAGCCATTTGTGCCTACCGGCCAATGGAGGCACCTGCAGGAGAAGGAAGGGAGATATCAGTTGGCCAGAATCCACGAGCAGTGAGGCAACGTTTCCAGACGGAATACCTCTGCGCCGGTTCTTGTTGATTTGGTTTATTAACGGACGCTCTTTAACATCTCAGGTCATCAGCGTCCCATTCTATTCAGGGCGTGAAACGGCCGACAAATTTTGCTCAGAGGCCTCTTCTTTCAGGCTTGAGATTCTTTACGTGCCGTAAATGTACGACACGGGACTCACGGCTTTGCTCTTCTACCGAAAGAAGCCATACTTACAATTTTTACACCCCAAAAAATTCAACGACCCTGTCCGGGATTGAACCCTAAATTTTCAACGCCGGTGGAACCTCCCTCCAAGGAGTTCGAACCCCTTAAAAGCGCCGCTTCATTTCCAGACACGGGACAGAAACTTTTTCAGAGCGCAAGCAACCGTCACATCGCACCAATCCACCTCGTCCTGGCCGGGTTCGAACCCGCGATTTTGGGTTTAGCAGGCAAGTATGGTTACCACTATACCACCAGGGTCAACAAAACGCACGCATACGATCCACAAAAAGCTTAAACACGTAACCCTATGTTACGTTTAGGTTAATAAGTTGCATTAGCGAAGTTGATGCTGCTAATGATTTCCGGAAATTTTGAATACTCACCGTACAAAAATATGTAGAAATGTAAACATTTATTTTCACGTGATCCAGTCTTTGTATACAAACAATTACCTAGATTACCAAGATCTTACTTTTTACTAGCATTTTCCGTTTTAGTTATTACGAAATTAAATTTTACAAAGTTTTCTTCCAACCACATTACAACTGGAGTTTAAACAATTATCATCTTAAGTTTATTAGAAGATGATGTCTTGACAATGCTGGCTATCAACGCAAACATATATTTTCTGTTTTTAAAATTCTGTCCAAAAATTAATAAGCACAACACAGTTTTACTATCATATTTTCTCGTAACTCAAAGATTTTAGCTTCTTTTAACTTTGAACAAAAAAATTATAGTTTAATACTTTGAGCGTAAAATTCCGTCCCACTTTATTAGTAATAGCGGAGACGATTATTACTTACAACAACGAATGTGGATAAATCAGCTGACACACGATCGGTTTTATTAATACTGTAGGTGATCATGACATAGAGCCGATTGGATGCTAGCCTATACATGACCGACCTTTATTAACAGTACTATTAATACTCGAGGTGACCATGACTTAGAACAACGAATGTGAATAAATCAACTGTTACACGACGCACTTTTATTAACAGCACATTTAATAATACAGGCGGCCATGACCTAGAAAAATGAAATTGGACAAATCTGTTCATATATATGACCGACCTTTATTAACACCATTATTAATACTAGAGAAGGCCATAACTTAGAGCAAAGAAATTGCATAAATCAGTTAAAATGGTCCACCTTCATTTAACATTATTAATACTAGAGGTGGCCATGACTTAAAAAATTCGAAATTGCATAAATCAGCTGATACATGACCCAACTTAATTACCAGCACTATTAATACTAGAAGTGCCCATGACTTAGAACAAAGAAATTGATAAATCAGCTGATACATGACCCACCTTTATTAACAGTAACATTAATACTAGAAGTGGGCATGACTTAGAACAACGAAATTAAATAAATCAGCTGATACATGACCGACCTTCATTATCAACACTATTAATACTAGACGTGGCCATGACTTAAAACAACGAAATTGAATAAATCAGCTGATACATGACCCACCTTCATTACCAACACTATTAATACTAGAGGTGGCCATGACTTAGAACAACTAAAATGGATTAACCATTGATACATGACCGACCTTTATTAACAGTACTTTTAATTACTAGAGCTTATTGTGTTTTAGAACAACGAATGTGAATAAATGAGCTGATACATGACCCACCTATATTAGCAATACCATTAATTCCTTTCATTCTTAGAAAAGGTTCTAATGTAAAAAAAAAAAAAAATATATATATATATATATATATATATATATATATAATTATATCCGTCCTCCAAAAACAAGTACTGTACACACACCAGAATAAAAATAAGTAATGAATTAACACATTACTGTGTAGCGTGATACCAAATGAACAAGAAAAAAATTATAGGAGAATAACAACAACAACAATAATGATGACGATGATGATGATGATGATAATAATAATAATAATAATAATAATAATAATACTTGAAGAGGGTACCTTAAGGAAAATAACTAATTATTCTCATTCACCACTCGCACTGTAACTTGAAGATATCGCTAATCACTAATCGATCGATAAGTATCGCAAAGGGCGTCCATTTCCTAAAATTTTATTTTCTTCTAATGTCATAATATGTTCATTGCACGAGTATGGAATACTTTTCGGAAAATTTGTTAAACACATTTATAATTATTGTATTCTTACCACTACTTAAAAGCTTTTGTGTTTAATAACTGTTAGAATTAAACTTTCACCATAATGTGCCATTTTGTTTCATTTAACTTAACGACTGTGTTTTATTCTGATATGAATAATAACTGTTAGTAGGCCATGGATTTTTATGAATATGAAATGTTATAGTATTTTGTGCATAATTACAGTTTGTTTCCCTTTTTTACGTACATGTAGACTATGCAGTACTTTAGTGTTAGTGGAATGTCACGTGCTTAATGTTTACATTAGAATGCATTCTATGAATGAACAGTGTATACAGACTGATACATTACCGACCTTTACTAACAGTACTATTAATACTGGAGGTGTTCATGGCCACAATTTACACTTACAACCGGGATAGTTTGTTTCCCCACCTTTGATGTTATTGCTCCTAAAATCCGGCTCCGAGCTGGCTGTAGTACTCAATTATTCCATTAAATGACGGTTTATCACCGCAGCTGAATTGTATTTAGCAATCAGCTGTAAATTTTGAAGTTACGCATTCGTTAATTAAAACTTAATCTCATGAAAATTCGCCTTTTCTTTTTAAAATATTTATGAAAGACTCTTATTTAGCAATGAAATAAAAATTAATTTTGTGGGTAAAGATAAAGGTAGCCTATTGTGTCCCTTAAGGGCAAAGCCCTCCTAACAAGTATGGAAAGCTCGCTTTTTCCTAACGTGGTGAGCTATTCCACGTTAGTTGTTCGTACGCTGTTTAAGACACTCTGACTGATTTGTTCTTTGGTTACTCCATTTCTCACTGCACTAATTGCTTCTTGAGAGATTTCCATTTTTCTCTTCCTCTTGCTGCTCTTGGCCGATCTGGACCTGCATGTTCCTTGAAGAGGTCTGTCCATCTTCTTCTGGGTCTGCCTTGTGTCCTTTTTCCTATCCAGGGGTCCCATATGGAGATCTTGTAGGTTCATCTGTTGTCCTGCATTCTTGCGACGTGACCGCCCCATTGCCATTTGCTTTTTCTGCGAAGTCTGTTGTCTGAGATAACAGATTTATTAATACTATAGGTATTTTGTTTTTCAAAGTTATTCCCAGGATCTTGTGTTGCATTTTTCATTTGGAATATTTGAATTTTGTTTCGTTTTTCTGTTATTGACCACGTCTGGCACCCATATAGTAATACAGGGTACACACAGGTTTCGAGCGTCTGGAATCTGATTTTCTTAGTTAGTGTTTGGTCTAACAATGTAAACTTAAAGGCCCAAAATGGTCTCCAGGTTAATGAGATCCTTCTTTGTGCTTCTTTTTACATTGTATCATGGAAGTATCTGTTGTCCTAGGTATGTATATTCGCTCACACATCGGACTGTTCATAGCCGATTTTTATTAACAGTACTATAAATACTACAGGAGGCAATGGCGTAGGGCAACAAATATGAAAAATGTCCTGTACATATTCAATAGACAAAGTACTTTTCCCCACTTGATTTCTTCGGCCTTAACAATGAACCAATCAACTATAGCATTATGCTCTTCCAAGATCAATGACAGGTTTGCATACTGGAATAAAGGTATTCTAAAAGTTCTTGCCTTGTAGTGAGATGACCCAATTACCATGATAACTGTTAAGTATCATCCTTTAGATGGCGCGCTGTAAAGTTACAAACGTGTAAATGTAGTCACTTGTTTGTGAGCATCGTGTAAACAAACTAGTGCTAACATTTTCTACAAAACGAATAAAACTGAAATACGAGCTGTGATAAAGCACTTCGTTTTGAGAGGTGTAACCCCAACAGAAATACATGAGAAGTTAGATATCACATTAACGGGAAGTTAGATATCACATTAACGGATCGTCCTTTCGTTTCGACGGATAAAAAGTGCTGAATTTACACATAGCTGATCGTACTTCCATTCAAGATGATGAGCACTCAGGGTGTCCCGAAACTGCTACAACCGAAGAGATTATGACATAAATTCACATTACCGTGCAATGATCCCCGATTGAAGGTGCGCGAGTTAATTGACATTATAAAGACCTCATAGGCCGTGTCCACAACATTTTATACGAAGTTTTGGGTATATGTATATATATATATATATATATTGAATGATTTATTTATGGACGCTTTTAACAGCTCTGGTCATCAGCGTCCCATTCAACTCGGGGCGTGAAACGGCCGACAAATTTTGCACAGAGGCCTCTCTTTCAGGCTTAAGGTTCTTTTTCGTGCCGTAAATGTACGACACGGGACCCACGGCTTTACTTCCCTTCCGAAGGAAGCCATACTTAGGATTTTTACGCCTTGAAAAAATCCATCGGTCCTGGCCGGGTTCGAACCCGCGATCTTGGGTTTATGAGGCAAGTATGGTAACCACTACACCACCAGGACCGACAAGTTTTGGTATGAGAAAGCTTTCCGTCCGATGGGTGCCGCGCTTGTTAACAATGAACCAAAAAACGCATTCAAACGAACACTTCGCAAGAGTGTTTAGACTTGTTTAATGTAATTCCAGTGAGTTTCTCCGACGATTCATAACAGTAGATGAAACATGAATTCATCACTACACGCCAGAGTCAAAGGAGCATTGCAAACAGTGGGTGGCAACAGGTGAAAGTGCAACAAAGAAAGCAAAAACGGTTCCATTTGCAGGAAAAGACATGGCTACGGTTTTATGGAATTTTCAGGGTGTGGTGTTTGTAGACAACCTCCACAGGGGCAGAACCAGCACCGGGGAGCATTACGCTTCACTACTGGATCAATTGAAGGATGATATTCAGGCTAAACGTCCACACCTTGCCAAAAAGAAAGTTCTCTTTCATCACGATAATGCACCTTCACACATGTCTGTGATTGTTGCTGCAGAGCTGCATGATCTTCGCTTCCAAGTGCTTCCACATCCACCATGTTGCCGGATTCGACTCTCAGCGATTACTTTTTGTTCCAAAACCTGAAGAAATGACTGAGTGGACGAAGATTCACATCAAATGATGCGATTGAAGCTGATACAGACACTTATTTTCACAATTGGTCAAATCTTATTTTACTGGGAGTATTAAAAGCTGGAAAGTCGGACTAAATGTATTGATTTACAGGTGACTATGTTGAAAAAAAAATCTCTTAAATCTTAGTATTTTCTTGGCCAGCCCGAGAACTTTCAGAACGCTCTTTCCATTATACTGTTTAAAGTTAATTTCCTAGACTGTTTCTGGAAGGCTGTTGTGGAAATGTAAGCAAGAACCACTTTGTTCATTTGCTCACAATGTCAATACAGCTGTCAACAACTTAAGTACACATTACTGGGTTCATGGTCAGTGTCGAGGTGTCATTTGCTCTTATTGCACAAGCAATAACCTCACGGCTTTTTATACTACAGGCGAATGTCTGCACACAACGCCAAAAATATGTAGCTCTATGTTACACTTTTAACAGACTTTACGGACGATAGTTAACATTGTTGATTTGTAATGTGCATCACAATACTTGAGCATATCATGACGTCACGCAACACGAATGTAATTTACCAGTTGAAGAAAACTTGATCTAATTTGCCATGATTACGTCAGTTTTAATCCAGTTCGCTGTTAATGACGTCATTGTCTTTGTTTTAAGTATCCAGTGATAGTGTTACAGAATCGGACTTTGCATGCATTTCGGTTCCTAACGAGAAAGAAGGATTATGTCATAAAACGGCGTCTATACCAAATCAGTATGCTCACGATATATACATCGGAAGAACTGTAGCCAGAGAGATACTCTAAACTTAGGCCTGGAACGTTTTCTAACTTAAAGAATCCTTTCCCAATATATCATTTCCTCTCATGTATCACCAGTGTCCATCGCCTGTTAGTAATAAAAACGGAAGTTTAAACACCATTCAAAAAAATCGTATTTTTTTATCGTGGTAGGTTTACAGTACACAAATGTAAACATAGTCGCTGTTGATTTGTTTTATTTACGCACGCTCTTTTAACATCTCAGGTCATCAGAGTCCCATTCAATTCAGGGCGTGAAACGGCCGATAAATTTTGCTCAGAAGCCTTTTCTTTCAGGCTTGAGGTTCTTTTACGTGCCGTAAATTTTCGACACGGGACCCATGGCTTTACTTTCCTTCCGAAGGAAGCCATACTTACGATTTTATGCCCGAAAAAATCCATCGGTCCTGGCCGGAATCGAACCCGCGATCTTGGGTTTAGGACGCAAGTACGGTTACATCAAGTAGGAGTGAATCCCTGCAGTTTAGCGTTAAAATATAAATCCCTGAATTAGACTTAAGTTAACGAATAATATTAGCGGGCTTAATGATATTTTTATGCTCTTATTTCTACAAATCCGTTATCGTTGCACCAAATGATATAATTAAAAAAAAAAAAAAAAAAGCTCCTTAAACTAAGCGAATTCCTCAGCAAGAAGAGTAACTTTACAAAATGCACATAAAATCCAAATTATGGCATTATTAATTAATGAAATAAGTTATGGCATTACTATGTATTAATTATCACGACGAACTCTAAAGCTAACTAATAAAAGAAAATCTGAACTATAATACATTACTTAAGTATGTGTGTCTGTTTCTTACCCTTAAACACCACTTAAAAATAAATGTCTATAGTGAAATTACTCTAAATCAAAAACAAGGGGGGGGGGATTAAAATTCTTGCAATCTATAAGCATCACAAAGGCGAAATCAAAATGTCACAATTATTATTATTATTATTATTATTATTATTAAATCACAAAAATTAATGTTATAATATTAATTAAATGAAATATATGACTTGTGACAGATAAAATTATATTGTTGGGAATTGTTAAACATTTTTAAATGTTACCATATTTAAGAACTGAGCCCTTGGTATCATCTTTACATTCACCTTGTATATTTAAAATGAAGTTTATGTATGTCAATAAAAGAAAAACACATTACTATTTAAAAACAAATGCACATACTAAGAGAATATACACAAGCAACAATAAACAATCGAAAGTTTCATCTATTTTCAGTGGCTTTGAAATTTAATTTAAATGTTATTGTAGTAAAAACATGTGATGCAAACGTTTTCTGAAGATTATTACAGAGCGCTCTTACATACAAATATAATTCTCAAACACATATTAGATTAATATTTCACATTTGTTATCTTTATGACGATACTTTTGTTAAATATAAAACATATACATCGTTATAAATACAGTTTACATTTTGAGTTAATTTGTCATTTAATTTTGAAACAATTGACAGAAAATTAAATGCTAGAACGTTTTTAAATTTCGGTTTTCAGATATACCCCCCGTGCTAAAAGTCCGATTTACCCAATTTTCAGGAGCTTTCTTTTTGAAAATTAGGGAAATTTTCAAATTTTCTTATATTATTCCGACGGTTTATGCCGAGTTTCATTGAGAAAAAAAAAAAAAAACAAACAAACAAACATTGTGGCCGCCAGAGCGATTTTAAAGTTTTCGCTTAGGTTAAACCCCACCCGCAATGGTACAACGAATTCGACGAATCGTTTGTTAATTGATGTTTACATGCTGATGTAAACATGGTGTTTACATTCCTTTGGAATTCGCTAAAATAACGGAGGAACTGCGAAGGGTAACGCAATGCTTGCATGGTGTGGAAAATGGAAATACACACACGCAAACATGGCGATGTGGAAATTTGCTATATGTATCTTAGTGCTGAAATATATTCTTCCTGATGAGTATTAATTCTCAATAGGCTAGATTTGTAAACCTTGTATGTTCTTAAATCTAGTGGAAACAGCTCACCAATAGCAATTTAGGAGATATTTGAAGTGATAGTTTTAAGTGCCCCACATTTTATAGAGTATAACAAAAAGATATGTCAAAACTTTGAGGAAAATTTTCTTGCAAATATGTTACGTGAATATAGGTCTGGAAATGTTTTATTTCCTTGTTACAGTGCTTTATCTACAACTCCGCTTACATGGTGTGATATGTAAGCTTGAATGCCAGCACAGCTGTCCTGTGACAATAACCTCACAACAGAACAGTTGCTTAATATGTACAGTAGGTAAACATTCGCGTTTACCTGTGTTAATGGAGTACGAGTGTTGTTACTACTCTTAGTTCCTAGGTTCACCGTTGTTGCGGTCGTTCTCTGCTCCAGTCCGCTTGTTATGCTACAGACTTCATTGCTTGACGCAACACCGAGCACGTGGTGTCAGTTCTGTTGTTACGAACCTCTATTCACGTACAGTAAAATGATATATTTAAATACGGAGTTGACAGATGCTCAGGTGTAGAGAGTGCTTGTATTCTGCAAGGTGTCAGACAATACGAGATGCTCCAGGAATACATCAGCGCGTCAGGGAGTCCATGTGAAGGCTGGTTGATGGGTATATTCGTGCTAACAGAGAACATTTTAAACATCTCATATAACTTTTTGCTTCCCCAATTTTGTTTTTGAGTATTCCGCTTTGTGGTACAGGTGTAGATAATGGCTGTAACAAGGAAATAAAGTAACTCCGGACCCACGTTCATATTATATATTTTAATCCTGCATAAGTAAGGAATGATTTCCAAAAGTTTTGCCATACCTTTTCGTTACACTCTATACGTAACTTAGTGCTGAAATGATTTTTTTTCATCTGGGGTTCGAATCCCGCCAGGACCGTCCTCCTTGACTGAGGTTTTTTTTCCAGGTTTTCCTCAGTCCTCATAACTGGCAAATGCCGGGGAGGTGCCCTAAACTTAGTCCTGGAACGTTTCCTTCCTTAAAAAAATCCTTTCCCAATATATTTCATCTCAGGTATCATCAATGTCTACCGCCTGTGGTGCCTCAGTAGAAAAAACTGGCGTTAAACACCATTCTAAAAAAAAAAAAATCTATAGGCTAGATTTGTGAACCCTTGTGTGTCGTTAAATCGTGTGAAAATTGTTTAGGAGACATCTGATGTGGCAGTTTTAACAGTCCCACCCTATACTAGATTAAAATCACATAGTTTACTTTTAAACTTACTACGTAAAGCATTACAGAAAGGTGTTCTAAAGCCTACTTGCTTGACATTTACGTGAAATAAGGCTGATTCCCACGTTAACTTGCTTGTACTTACAAGAATAGTAAATGATGATGTGAAGCAGGAAATCGAAAGCAGCGATGATTCACTCAAAGATCTCCCAGTGCCCCATTTTTCTTCATGGGTGCGTGATCTGCAACGAACTGACGCACTTTTCAGAGAAATATGCGGTGAGTCCCAAGAAAAGGAAATGGCTCATAGCGATGCGTAAACTTGGCCATTGACTCACAGGAAGTGTGACGTCAAACCGTCTAACTACGAAAGAAGGTCGAAAAACTTATGCTTAAAGCAAATCTTTGTAATTATGTACAGTTTCTATTCATATTGCACAGATATTCAAATAAATTATACCTGAGAACGCAGAATACACTACAATGAATGCATTATGCTGAACAAATGACGATCGGCCTTGCTTCAAAATGGAATTTTAAGAAGAAATTAACTCTATATATAATACATTAAAGTATTAAACAATACGTATAAAATATTTCCTATCCCAAATTAGGCCTTTTAACCCTTTTAGGCTTTTAGAGTTTAAAACAGTGGTGCCCAAACATTGCCAAGAGAAGGAAGGGCGAAATTATATCCTTACACTCACGAAAGGCGAAAGAAAGGTTTCCAAAAGTCACCCGTAGTTAATTTGTTCCAATGTTGGATCAAGAGGTTGCAAAGCCATTCTGGATTTATGAAAAGAAAAATTCACTGCTAAAACTTAACTTACAGACCCCATCCCATGCATATCGTTAAAGTATTACGCCAAAAACTGACAGATTTAAACATGTCTACTAAATTGGGGCGTTCAGTATGAAACATAAATTCGCCTTCTTCAATAAATGACTTTATATATATATATTTTTTTTACCAAAAAGTTCCGCAATTCCGAAAGCTACATTTACAACACTCTTAATATTAGGAACATAAGAGGTCGATGCTTTATATTCTTTTAGGTTTTTGAGTTATACCTTCAAGTGGAAAGAAAAAATCGTATTAATTTTTAAATATTTAATTAATACAGGGCGATTCTAAAGTGTTTCCCTGTTTTCGGGGGTCGATATAACTGTAACCATTGCAGACATAGCGAAAACGCTTATATCAATGGACAGAGCATTTCTCCAAGTTTTGTATATGCCTTACAGATGTCCGTTGTGATGCTGCAGATATCAATCCTGTTGTCAAGCTCTTGTCATACACGTCCCAACATCTGACGGCCGATACCAGCGACTTCATGCGTGATCCTCTCTCGCAACTGTGCTAAATCATGTGACAAAGGCGGCACAAACACACGATCCTTGACATAACCCCATAGGAAAACATCACACGTGGTTAGGTCAGGTGATTGTGGAGATCACAGAAGAAGAAGAAGAAGAAGAAGAAGAAGAAGAAGAAGAAAAGGAGAGTAATCTCGAGCAGAACGTCCAATCCAACGACGAGGAATTTCAGCATCGAGGTACTGAGGACTTCATGAGGTGCAGCCCCATCATGCTGATAAATAAAGTTAAGGCTATCAGCATGTAATTGTGGCATTAGCCACTGTTGAAGCATGCACAGGTACACTGGACCGGTAACGGTTTTCTCCGCAAAGAAAATTAGACCGTACACGTTTGACGAAGAAACAACACAAAACAACTACTTTATGGGAATACCGGACATGTTCTACCACAACACCAGGTTTTGCCGTCCCAAATGCGTACATTGTGATGGTTCACTTTGCCGGACACATGAAACGTGGCCTCTTCACTAAACATCAGTTTCTCAACAAAACCGTCTTCTTCTAGCCGCTCTTGAAAATCAACACAGAATTGAAGATGACATTCGTGATCCTCGAGTCTGCAACAACTGCATCCGGTATGATTGACGTAAAATACGCCAAACAGTTGACTTTACAATTCCTGGCTCGCGCGACGTGTCGACTTTACAGGGTTTCTGACAAATGCTTATCGCACATGCTCAACGGTCTCAACCGACACTCTTGGCCGGCATGTTCGTAATCCATCAACAAACAGCCAGTTGCTTCAAACTTTTTGTTTTATGCACGAATTGTTTTGGCTGCAAGGTTCTTGTTTATGATTCATACTAAATAGTCGTTGAACCGTCAAAACGAACTCACATTTAGCGATTTGTAACACGCAAAAAGCTTTAGGTGCACCAATGAACGCCATGTTTTCGCTATGACTACTCTCAAGCGCCTAAATCTACAACTATGTCATGTCGCCTGTTACGAATGTAAACTTGGAGAGACACTTTTTCCATTGATATAAGAGTTTCTGATATGTCTGCTATGGTTTCTGTTCTATCGACTCCCGAAACCAGGGAAGACCTTTAGATTCAGCCTGTATTAAAATAAAAATAGTAACAATGCTCGGCGATTCTCTCTTCTTTTTCTAGGTTGCGGCGAATGCAGTAAGCAATAAGCGGCCCTTAACTGAAATAATCTCAGCGTATAATATAAAACGAGGTTGCTGTGTATCCGACATTGAGCAAAGGATGATGGGATACAAAAGACATGTTAGTTCCTCCCCTTAGCCTTTACACTCTAAGTGGGTGGTATGCTAAATGCTATTTGAAAGTAATATAAGCAAGGAACGCACTGGCATTGATCGCAAATAATTTATAACTGCTATATGCAGCATATTCGATTGAGCTTAAGTGGTTTTTATGGCTGTAAGCTGCAGAACTTGCTCTGGCTAAACAACACAATGCGAGTTATGATTTTATCTTCCAAGCGAGTTTAGCTCGTAAATCAGTTGAAGAGT
Organism: Metallyticus violacea; assembly: GCA_030762175.1. Classification (NCBI taxonomy): domain Eukaryota; kingdom Metazoa; phylum Arthropoda; class Insecta; order Mantodea; family Metallyticidae; genus Metallyticus; species Metallyticus violacea. The sequence continues at coordinate 9,230,285 of CM060833.1, read as the reverse complement.
GTAATAACGTAAGTTATGGATTTGCGCGCAGTATCTGTCTGAATGCACTTTTCGAAATGTCTTTATTTCACTCGCGAGAATCCTGCCCATCGTAAAAGCTGAACAACAGACGTCCCTACCATCGTAACAATAAGGTGAACAACCTCAAGACAACGATTGGCTTTATCGAGCGGTCGACTCGTTTTGTAACGCTACTTGAGGTCCCGAATTCAAATCCCTTGAGCGGGTCATTCTATACTTGCGTAAATAATCGCAGAAAAAATCCATAACGATCCAAAGTAGCAAAAAGGTTTTAAACCTTAAAATAGGCAACAGAAACAAAAATAAGCAAAAAAGACAAAATAAAAGCTGGCCCTATCGACCCCAAATGTACGGAAATATGTTCATTTCAATCTGACTCTTAAATATATCCGCCTAGATAAGAAGGGCATTTTGCATAACGTTCAAGCTCTGGAGATGACCATAACTTTTCAGCAAAAGCAACACATTATGTTTGTGTGTGTTTTTGTGTGCGTGCGTGCATGTGTGTGTTGGCAATGCTCGAAATTTCCACACAGAGCTTTGCTGTTTGCTCTCAGGATGGAAATAAATATAGCCATGTTTGAAAGAAACTCCACATTTTGCTGTAATATCTTCTTCAACAACATCTGCAGGGAATCAGCAATCTCGGAACACACCGAGCACAAACACGTCTCATATGCAACTTTTCAATTGCTGCGTGTGACACCCAGTGAAATTTTCAGAATTTCCGAAAGTGTTCTGAAGTGTCCTCGCTTACAATGACAGCAGCAGTGTTAACGTTTTCTTCCGTTACAGACAAACTGGGTCGTTGGATTCACTTTCCTTTGAGAATGATTGTCTCCCCTCTTTAAACATTTTAAACATATGCCTGTGAAAAACTATAACCATTCTTTACTGAACAGCTCTCCTGATGATGAAAAAGGCAGAAATATGCGTGAAAGTACGAAAAAGGCAAAAATAAAACATAGAATGACCGCTGTCTTGGTAATATTTCTTTCGGAGTTTTTCTTATCTGAGAAGGTGAATGTCAGAAAACTTTAAGGCGCAAAGGACTCCGAGCTCATTTGCGCCATCATTAATTCATTTCCTTCATCCCTACAGACTTAAACCCATGTACAGACAAATGAAGTCAAAGCAACTAATAAATAAAAACATGGGCAAATGTTTGTTAGGTCAGGAACATACGAGAGTAGGTCCATAAGTTTCCGGCCTAGCCATTTTCTACATATGATAAATACAAAAACTATTTTACTTTTCAATATAGCTACCCTTTATTACAATACACTTTATTAACATACATCACACTTTCGGCTAACCGCTACGGATGGCCGAGGCCGTTAAGGCGCGGACTCGTGAGCGGGATGTCTGGGGTTCGATTTCCACCAGGACCATCCTCCCTGACTGAGTTTTTTTTTTCCAGGTTTTCCTCAGTCCTCATAAATGGCAAATGCCGGTTAGGAACCCTAAACGTAGGCCTGGAACGTTTCCTTCCTTTAATAAATCCTTTCCCAATATATCATTTCATCTCAAGTATTATCAGTGTCCACCGCCTGTGGTGCATCAGTAGTAAAAAAGGCGTTAAACACCATTAAAAAAAAAACTTCGGCTAGTACATAGATCATATGAGCTTCTGTCGACTCCGCATTTGAATACCTCATTTTACTGTATCTGGAAGGAGGTCCATAAACACACAGAACTGACACTACGAGCTCGGTGCTACGTCAAGTAATGAAGTGAGTAGCATAAAAAGCGGACTACGTGGTACACAACGACGCAACAACGGTTGACCTAGGTACTAAGAGTAGTTAGAACACCTCCATCCCATTTAACCAGAAGTAGAAGCGAAAGTTTACGTATTGTACTATTAAGCAACTGCTCTGTTGTGGGATTATTGCCACAGGACAATATGCTGGTATTCCAGCTTACATATCACACCGTGTAAGCGGAGTTGTAGACAAAGGGCTCTAATAAGGAAATAAAGCATTCAAGACCCATGTTCATATTATATTTTTATGCCGTATTTTTGAGAAATATTTCTCCCAAGTTTTGACATACCTGTTTATTACACTTGTATACACTCCTCACACGGCGAGGAACTGAAAATTAAAGAAGAATGCATTTCTCAAAGTAAATTATAAAACTAATTTCTCCATCACTTGCCAAAATATGCATGGAAATTCGGGCTCGAGTTTGATTAGTTGGTTTGTAGCCGATTCATTACATTTAGTAATTTGTTACACATTCATTGGCGTTCCACGAATGAGAATCCTTAGTCAATGGCAATCACTGGCACATCTGCGGAGACCGCTAATGCTGTGCGGCGGTAGCCTAACAAATGGATCACTCTGTGTTACGCCTTTTTAAATCAGCTCTATATTCAAAGTCATGGGCGCCCAGAGGATTTTTCCGAGGGAGTTGATAGCTGCTTACAAAATGTGATTTATAACAGTACATTTTCATGCAGTGCCACAGTCACTTGCGTGACTCCCTCCACCTGCTCCTGTGGGCGCCCATGCCGCTGCATTGCAAAACACAAATAATGTAACGATACAATTTCTCACTCCATAGGTGCAGGAACGGCGGGAGGGGAACGAATGGAATAATGGAGATGAAAGCGCATGGATGGTTGGATCGCCGGTACATACATGCATAAGTAGAGATCATAGTAAGAAAGCATTTAACAATGCCGCTTTATTGTTGTGGTAAAGGAATTAACCGCTTTTCCCTGCACGACACCTTGGTAGTGGCAATTGGCTAGTATAAAACTATATGACAGGCTGATTAAAGATAACGGAGATTGATTTAGAACGTTTTAAAGTGAAGATTCATCAGTTACTTTGTATCGGATCTTCGTTTTATTTTTCCCCGCACGCAGACACAGCGCAGCTGCCCATAGCCTGCTCGACGCGCTTGATTGTCCTTTATAGGAACCTCCCTAAATGCCTATACGCAGCATTAATGAACTACTGCAAAGACAGAAGGGTTCACGTAAAAATTACTGAAGAAACAATTTACAGATATATAACTAAGGGATGTCCACAAGGCTCGGTCCTAGGACCAATTCCTGGAACATAGTTTTGGAGACTTTCAGATGACCTAAACAACGACGAAAATGTGACTAACGCCATCGCGTATGCCGACGATGTTTTATTTCTAACAGAAATGAATGATTTATTTATGGACGCTCTTTAACATCTCAGGTCATCAGCGTCCCATTCAACTCAGGGCGTGAAACGGCCGACAAATTTTGCTCAGAGGCCTCTCTTTCAGGCTTGAGGTTCTTTTGCGTGCCGTAAATGTACGACACGGGACCCACGGCTTTACTTACCTTCCGAAGGAAGCCATACGAGGATTTTTACGCCCTGAACCCGCGATCTTGGGTTTAGGAGGCAAGTATGGTAACCACTACACCACCAGGACCGACATTTTCTAACAGAAGAAAACAATAGATCAGATATAGATAGAAGAGCGAATAAATTAACTAATAAATTAAGTAACTGGTGTAGTAAAACTACATTCCATTTCGCTTAAACTAAATCTTATAAGAGGCCCATGTATAAAACATGAGAACGAAAAAATAAGCCACAAAAAAAGAAGAGGAGGAGGAAGAAGAAGAAGAAGAAGAAGAAGAAGAAGAAGAAGAAGAAATATTTGGGAAGTTACTTAGATGAAAAACAAACTTTAGAAACTTACTGAATTCGTACGAAAAAATTCCGAAAAATTCTGCTGAAATTAACAAAATTAATTCAGTTAAAGTTTAAACTTCCATTAAGCACCATAACAACATACAATACCAGCATTTTCCGTCAATAATGGCTTACAGAGCTCTCTCGGGATGAAAGATGTACAAATAAAAACTCTAAAGATCACAAAGGAAGGTGTTATTAAGATTTACAGGGACATTAAACGCCTCGCCTTTAGTAGTTACAGTAATATGGCTAATTGATTTATTGATTAAATTAACAGGCGCTGTTTATTCGTTGAAGAAATGTAACTTGGAAAAAGTAAATTTAATAATTGGCAGTCAGTGCAACAGCTTAAAGGAAATAAGACATAAACTAAAAGAACAATGGCATCACGAATGGGAAAATGCCTAGGCAGGCAGGAAAACTTCCAACTAACTTAAGAACATCTTTGAGAGAATAAAGCTAAATTTTATACAATTTACCAAAGGTACATTACAGATAGACCTTACAAAACTTATTGGAAAAAAAAAATTAACAAAACACAGTACTGTAGATTTGGAAAACACAGGATAGCCCCGAGCGCGTATTATTTGAATATGCATACTATTTATAACAGAAGAGAGAAGAAAGAGAAATTTTAATGTGGCTGCCAGGTGGCACATAAACTTAGAAATAAGGTTATATATGAATATCTTGAGCAGGTTGCATCCAAAATAGGGAAGAGTTGCTACCGCAAGAACAGATAGGTAATAAGAATTAACGAAGAAGTAATAGATCAGCACGCATATATATATACAAATCAAATCCCAAAACGCCACTTGTTTAGCAAGAATAGAAAATATACCAGACAACCTTTATTTGATCAACATGAAGAGAACGTTACAGGAGAAGATGACGGTAAGGAAGAAGGGAGTGATGAAGGAGAGAAAGATACTTAAATTTATAATATTTATTTTTTTATTTGATTTATTTACGGACGCTCTTTAACATCTCAGGTCATTAGCGTCCCATTCAGAGCGTGAAACGGCCGACAAATTTTGCTCAGAGGCCTCTTCTTTCAGGTTTGAGGTTCTTTTTCGTGCCGTAAATGTACGACACGGGACGCATGGCTTTACTTCCCTTCCGAAGAAAGCCATACTTAGGATTTTTTACGCCCCAAAAAATCCATAGATCCTGGCCGGGTTTGAACCCGCTATCTTGGGTTTACGAGGCTATGGTTAACACTACACCACCAGGACCGACAAAATTTTATAATAGACGGTAATGATTTAGAACTATAACCTGAAGTAGACAATGGGGAGGAAGGAAAAATTGTTTACCTGTAAGAGGTGGAAATGAAAAATTATGCAAATTGCAAGAAGAATTTGGACCAGTATAGAAGAAGGAGAAGAGAAACAGAAGAGTCAGGTAACAGACGGGAGGTAGAAGAAAATAGAGAAGAAAACAGCGATGATGAAGAAGAAGTAGAACAAGGAGAAGAGATGGGGTAATAGAAGTATATAGAAGAAAATTAAGTGAGCTTGAAGAAGTTTTTTAAATAATGTTTAACGCCCGTTTTTACTGCTGAGGCATCACAGGCGGTGATACTGATGATACATGAAATGAAATGATATATTGTGAAAGTATATTATTTTTTAAGGAAGGAAGCGTTGCAGGCCTAAGTTTAGGGTACCTCTCCGGCATTTGCCAGTAATGAGGACAGAGGAAAACCTGGAAAAAAACCCAGTCAGGGAGGACGGCCCTGGCGGTATTCGAACCCCAGACCTCCCACTCACCAGCCCGCGCCTTAACGACCTCGGTCACCCGTGGCGGTGGGAAGATGTAAACAAGTATAATTTCTTATCGTGAGGTTATTAGCGCCTTACCGTTCGGCTTCCGACGGAATATTTTTAGTTTAGGTACCAGCTATTGGTTATGTTTATTGCCTTCCAGTAGAGTTGAAATTTTATTTAATTTGTTTCTTTTTTAGTGTTGAAAGGTTTAATTTTATACTTTAAGTTATATGTTTGTAGTTTATATAAGTATTGATTTAAAATGTAAAATTAACATGTATTGTGGGAAAAAGAAAATTTAATAAAAATAAAATGTGGAAACGTACGTCCCATTATAGCTAACAAGGTGCCGGGAGGAAATATTACAAATTTTATTTTATTTTACTTTTTGTTCTTGTAGGAATTACATTTTAGCAGTTTTGTAGCAAAGTGTGCTGATGTGCGGCTGACACTGCTAAATGTTGTCGCGCAAATTATTAGGTTTGTATACAGGATGAATCGTCTAAACTTGCACCGCAAATATTTCTGAAATGGGAGGTACTGTTGATGTGCTACTTTAACAGAATTGAAGTTTACATAAGGGCTCATAATTGCAGCACATGCACAGATGTTAGTAATTATTAGATTGACATTCCTTGGAAAAGTTACATTTGTTTTTTCAAATGGAACAATGGCTATTTATTGACATAAAGGAAATAAAACTAGAGGAAATTAGAATGCCAATGTGTGCTTTTGCAGGGTTCTAATGCAAATGTAATGCAATAGTTTACTAGCTATCGTAATATGAGCATTTTAAATATCTACAGTTGTTTGCTGCATTTAACTGTTTAGTTACTATGTTACGATGTCCGTATGTTTACTTTTCTTATTTAGTGTGTGGTTTTTTCTTTCTTTCTGAATTACTAAGAAAACAAGTTACATTTTGTACTTACATGTTTTTACTGTACCATATGTCAGCACTCTCTTAAGAAATACGAAAACTGGTCTTCACAGGTTGTGCACAAAATGATGACCACCAACTACAACACAAGCTTTCAGTGTGTCATGTAAAAATTGCTGCACATGTTGTAGCATTTCAGCAGAAGTTTCAGAACAGTCAGCTGTAATACGTCATTTCAGATCTTCTGGTGTAGTCTGTATCTCATGTAGACTGTGTCTTTTAGCTTTCCTCACAGGGAAATGTCTAAAGGGGTCAAATTTGGTGAACGGGCGGGCCAAAGTACAGCTCCTCTTCGTCCAATCCAACGATTTTGAAACAATCGGTAAAGACAAGCGTAGTACGTCTATTGGGACATCTTTCAGCGTACACATTACAAGAAAGAACAACATTCTCCAATCGGTCCTGATGGTGTAGTGGTAACCATACTTGCGTTCTAAACCAAAGATCGCGGATTCAAACCCGGCCAGAATCGATGGATTTTTTTCGGGCGTAAAAATTCCAAGTATGGCTTCCTTCGGAAGGGAAGTAAAACCGTGGGTCCCATGTCGTACATTTACGGCACGAAAAAGAACCTCAAGCCTGAAGTAGAGGCCCCTGATCAAAATTTGTCGGCCGTTTCACATCCGGAGTTGAATGGGACGCTGATGACCTGAGATGTTAAAGAGCGTCCATAAATAAAATCAATCAAAACAAAAATTTTTGGTGATACTTATAGATTGCAAGAATTTTAATTTTGTTCCTTAATACCACACTGTAATGGATAATTTATTTCATTTCTTTAATTAGCGGGACCATAATTTCGATGTCATATTCTTTTTTAAAGTTATTCAATTTGATGAGGAATTCGCTTAGTTTACCACTAATTTGGTGTTTTTTTTTTTTTGAGTAGTGTTTAACGCCCGTTTTCACTACTGAGGCACCACAGGCGGTGGACACTGATGATACATGAGATGAAATGATAAATTGGGAAAGGATATTTTTTTTAAGGAAGGAAGCGTTCCAGGCCTAAGTTTAGGTACCTCCCCGGCATTTGCCAGTTATGAAGACTAAGGAAAACCTGGAAAAAACCCCAGTCAGGGAGGACGGTCCTGGCGGGATTCGAACCGCAGACCTCCCGCTCACGAGTCCGTGCCTTAACGACCTCGGCCACCCGTGGCGGTCTCTACTAATTTGGTGTGAAATATTTAATACTATACCATGTGTAAAAAATGTTTAAATAAAATTTATGAACAAAATTTCTACATTAGCATCTAGTCTTTTACTCGTGCATAAATATGCAGCATAAAATGGATAATTACATATTTCGGACTCTAGTTAAAAATTATTGCTGTGTACATCAAGGCTAAAGATAGCCATAAAATATGCAACGTTCCATTTGAAGACTTTGGCCCATCTAACACACTTCTCCTTGTGATTTACATGTGTTAGGGTAGTGAGAGAAAAAGCGAGAATCCTTATTGCTATATTATTTTATATAGTACTTCAGAGATTGATGATAAAAGTGCAATTTTAAGAAATGAAAGATAAATTATTGCAGAAAAGTTTTTTTTTTTATTTAATTTTTTTGCGCGCGGCAAGTTAAAGAGCCACAGGGGATAATTTTGAAACCCCCAAACGCAGGAAATCTCATACAATATTAGAAGGTTGGCAATCGTACTATTAACTAACCTTCAGCAAGGTCACCACTTGGATTAGTGACCGTTCCAACACCTTACAAAGGAATGAATTAATTTCTCTACCAGTTTCGCCATTCTTAAAGCTCTAGGTCACGAAGTTGTACCTACTTAACAGATCCTCGCTTCCATCAAGGTCATTTCGACTCGGCGTACATTGTCCTCGTTCTGTTCTTTCTATTTATAAAAATACCTGCAAGGATAGTTCGTGAGGTAGGTACTTTCTCGGCATTTGAGGCCAAAAACATCAGAAACACTTTTGCATCATAGCCTTTAAAATGTTCGTCATCCAGGAGCAGCGTATACTAAGCGAATTCTCTACCTGGTAGAGTAACTTTAATATAGAATACAAAAGCCTAATTATGGCCTTATTAATTAATGAAATGAAATAAAGTTACGACACTGTGTGGTATTAGGGGAACAAAATTAGAATTCTTGCAATCTATAAGTATTACAAAAGAGAAACCACATTTTTAGAATTGTTATAACTGTTTTAAACCACAAGAATGAATGGTACATTATTTATTAAATTAAATATATGACTTCTGATAGACAAAGCTACACTGTATGGGTATTTTTAAATGTAACCATATTTATGAACTGAGCCTTGATACCTTTACATTCACTAAAATAGAGAGAAATAACAGAAAATTTCGAGTTACATTCTGTATTTAAGATGTTCATATGTTTCAATAAAACAAAAACATGTTACTATTCAGAAACAAATACTATGTACTAAGCAAATATGCAGAATCAACAATAAACAATCGAAGTTTTATCGATTTTCATGGGCTTTGAAATTTAATTTAAATGTTAGTGCAGCGAAAACTGTAACGTAAACGTTTTCTGAATTATAATTCTCAAACACATATTAGATTAATATTTCACATTTACTATCTTCACAACGATACTTTTATTAAATATAAAACATATGCATCGTTATAAATACAGTTTATATGCTGAATTAATTTATCCTTTTATTTTGAAATAATGCAGAGAAAATTAAACGCAGAAGCACTTTTTAAATCGGTTTTCAAGTATACCGCTACTCTTAATGGTGTATTTTCCTTAATTTTCAGAAACGATCTCTCTTATTTTATTTAAATGGTATATGTATATCGAATTTGGTTATGAAAAAACAAATATTGGTGCGTTGTGTTTCAAGTAAACTCCCATTCCTAATGACCCAGTTTCTCTGATTTTCAGTAAGCATCTTCTTATTTTATTTCAATGGCATTTACCGAGTTTTATTTTTTTTTTAAATTGCCGGATTTTTAAATTTCGCTATAACTCCCACTTGATTTTCAGATATACTTTCACTTGCCTTCTAAACCCAAGATCGTGGGTTCAAACCCAGTCAGGATCGATGGATTTTTTCGGGCGTAAAAATCCTAAGTATAGCTTCCTTCGGAAGGGAAGTAAAGCCGTGGGTCCCGTGTCGTACATTTACGGCAAGTAAAGGAACCTCAAGCCTGAAAAAAGAGGCCTCTGAGCAAAATTTGTCGGCCGTTTCAAGCCCTGAATAGAACAGGACGCTGATGACCTGAGATGTTAAAGAGCGTCCGTAAATAAAACAAAAAAGAATCTCCTGTAAACTACTTTTATCGATTTATTTTAAATAAATACGTCAATTTTTATTGAGAAAAACAAAAATCGGGGTCTATAGAACGTTTAAATATTTAAAAAAAAAAATCTCCTCTGGTTAACCCCCCCCCCATCCCTAATAGTCCAACCGCCACGGGTGGCCGAGGTCGTTAAGGCGCGGACTTGTGAGCGGGAGGTCTGGGGTTCGAATCCCGCCAAGACCGTCCTCCCTGACTGAGGTTTTTTCCAGGTTTTCCTCAGTCCTCATAAATGGTAAATGCCGGGGAGGTACCCTAAACTCAGGCCTTGAACGTTTCCTTACTTAAAAAATAAATCTTTTCCCAATTTATCGTTTCATCTCATGTATCACCAGTGTCCATTGTCTGTGGTGCCTCTGTAGTAAAAACGGGTGTTAAACACCATTCGTTCATTCCTAATGGTCCACTTTTTCTGGTTAATGCCTGTATTAATTTATGGTTATATGTCGAGTTTCGTTGAGAAAAAGTAAAATTACAACCGCTAGAGCGTTAACGTACACACACACACACACACGTGTATATATCACAGCCATTTTAGGTGCCTAGTGGGTAGATCGATGGAGGTTTGAGGAAATTTTTCAAAAATCGTTTCAACCGCAATATTCCTTCGGAATTCGCTAAAAGAACATGGGGACAAACGTTAAAACATTAGTTTGGAAGTCGCTAGCAGAGAGACGTAAACAGCGAGGGTAACGTCATTTTACAGAACATATGCAGCACGAAATGCTTTGAGGGATATCACACCAGATTGGAAAAACCAAATTACCGTATTAGGAACGACATAGTTTTAAAAAATCAATTGTAGGCAACAGAGAGCGAATGTAGGAGAACTCTCTTTCGTAAATAAGACCATAAATAACTGGAATTAATCACTTGCAGATGTCTTTGGGGGTTTTTTCTTCTCTGACAAGACTTTAAAGTAGCCTATAATTATATGTGTAGAAATATTTCAATGATAAGTAGATAAGAACGTAATTAGTGTCAAATTTAACTTTTTCCCGGACTACTTGAAATGTTGTTTAACTTATTAATTGACTAGCTTCGCTTAACTTGTTTATATTATTATTCAAGTGCGTAGGCCTAAATATGCTCAATTACATCTGATAAAGCTAACACTTTTTAAGAGTATTGAATTAAGCTTGTAAAACTAGTTATACGCGTATTTAAATTGGATTGATGATAGGTTAACTTTCATTTAATTAAGTCAACTTGTTAAAGTATTTTGCTGTAAATAATCATTATATGTTTCATATTCTTCACTGCCAACGGGTGTAACCTCAATCTCTAATTCATATTTTTATATATTTTAACTTATTTCAGAATTATTATAAATGATTTCGTTTATTTTCCGCTTCTATTCAATTATTCAGCGCGGTAGCAAGAAAGGAAAGTTAATTTGAACGTTACTTACTACTAACATATTGTCGTCACATTCAAAACAAAAAATGGACGAGTTTCACGATTCGTTTTTGTCTCTTGTTCTCAAAACGCATCAAAAGTTGCAGCAGTCAGTTGTTAACCGTGGCACCAGTCGCGTCTTCGTTATCGTCCAATTTGAAAGCATGGATTTCTGTTGACAGTGATTTCACAACATTCCTCTGCCAAATTCGTTATAAAAGTATCGGGTGTGCAACGAAATCTCAAATTGAGCAACATTTACGGAGCAGTCTACGTCATATAACAGTGACTATTACAAAGAAACGTGCATGACAATGATTGCAGCGAACATACTCTGTAGCGAACTTCAGGTATGCGAATTTAAATATAACTTACAGAAAAAGTGCAGCCGTGACATTTTGAACTAGTCAACTCTCAGGAAGAACTACTTGGATTCTTGTTAGGTTGCCATCATAGAAAAAACCAGGGCTACCTACATACGTAATTCGTATGCAGAGAGTGCCAAAAATGTATACACACTTCAAGCAAAGAAAAAACTGTGTTTACATAACAAAATTGGATTCACACAAACAGAAAATGATGAACACTAATTATCTTAGACTTTTACAGTTACAACAGTTGCTCAAAATGCCCATCTTCGGCGTCGATACATTTCTGAGTACGTTGAACTACTGATTGGGCAAGGTTTGCGAAAGTGTCCCCAGCGATTGCAGCACATGCCGTTTCAGTTTCTTACCGAAGTGTTGCCAGTGTAGCTGGTTTTCTACGGTATACAACACCCTTAAGAGTTCAACGGAGTTGAACATAGGTAGAAGTTCAACGGAGTTAGATCCGGAGAACGCGGTGGAAACTCATTCGGACCTCTTCGTCTTATCCAGTGCCTTGGAAGATTGTCATCAAGGTACGCACGTACATCTCGGTGGTGATGTGGTGGTGCACCATCCTGTTGGAAGTAAAATTCCTCGTTTCCATAGAGTGTATGAATGGCGGGTAAGATGGATGTGCGTATCATGTTTAGGTACACTGGGCCAGTTACGTTTCCTTAAAAAAAGAATGGTCCAATTGGGCCCCTAGATGACTACCCACACCAAATATTAATTCCAGGTAAATTAACAGCCTTTTCCAAAATAACATGTGGATTGTTTGCACACCAATAGTTACAATTATGCCGGTTAACAGTTCCGTTCAACTTAAATTGTGTCTCATGGGACCAAACAACTTTCCCTACGAAGGCCTCATCCTCTTGCACCATGTTCCGAAACCATTCACAGTACTGCATTCTCCGATCAGGGAACTTTCAACTTGACTGTTTTAATAATACGACGTACGCTGGTTCTGCTAATCCCAGTCTCACGTGCACATTACTTTGTAGATTTCTACGGTGAGTGCTCAATACGTTCCAAAACCATAGCCGAGGACGCGGGGCTTGTTGCTCTGCGAGGTCTCTCAAATGTGTCCTTGTGAACATCCCATATGGTACCATGAGTCTCAAATTTGTCTCGAATGCGTGCAATTGTTACTCGTGTTGACGGTTCTGTTCTGTACACACGTCTTCATTGCCTTTGAACTTTCAACATTCTCGGTTTTCCAATTCAAAATTGCTTTCCGCTGTTCAAACGATAATCTTGGATCCATTTTGTTGTAGCAACGCTATCATAATGTATGTGAGCCACATCTGTTTACAGAACATCATACTACACATTACTGTTGTTTTTCGGTTCAACTTTGAAATATATTAAATAGATATCTACTGTGAAAGTGTGTATACATTTTTTCGCCCCTTCGGTATATGGATGCGCTGATGAGACGACAGAATCTAACTGTTCGCAAGTTGGGCTCTAAGGCTGCATGAAACCCTGTTTAATTTCCCGTAAACCTTGGGCGGCAACAAATCAATTACAAGATTTATTAATGATGGACTTCAGGTGCTACGGCAAGCTGCGTAAAGAAGAGAGGGCAGGTGCAGCTACACACGGGAAATCACTTAATGTATTTTACCCAAATTTGGTGTATGATACATGTACAGCTCATGTAATACAACGAGTATTCCAGGAAGTAAATACACTGACACAAGCAACGTAAAAGATGTGTTGAGATGTTTCTATTGTATAAAATGCTACTTGAGTACCGCTGCCTGATCACAAGGTGGGCAACTTGGAATAAAATTGTTGCATTCTACAGTAAGCACTTCGGGGATGGAGAACTTTTCAGTGTCTGTGAGTAAAGCCTTGTCAGCATTCAACAGTTCCAAAGTGTTCAGTTCAGTTTCATACACCGCAAGTCACTTCAGTTGACTTGCCGACAGAATCAAGAAACTGGAGACTTCAAGCATGACTCTCCAAGAAATCACAGTTCAGACATTCATTGTTATGTCAGATGACGTTTCGCTAAATTGAAAGCTGTGCTGAATAAAAACCCTAGATACTGGACTCTTCTTACTATAGTTCCTTTATTTAATAGTGAAACTGTAGAACTCCTTGAGAATATTATTGCTAGCACAATCCTTCTATTATAAACACGCAATTCTTGTGATGATTTCTCTGCATAAACGAGGGGCATTCAAAAAGTTTTGCAAGTGTCAACTCATCAACTCAAAGTCCAAGCTAAGAACTGAATTCGAAATCTTATCCTCACAATTCTTCAAAGTACTCTCCATCTCTCTCCACACACAGTTGTAGGCGATGCAACCACTTGTCAAAAGCACTACGGTACATGGACTGAGATATTGTCAACAGAATTGAATTTATAGCTTGAGCAAGGTCCTATGCTCGTTTAAAACATTTTCCAGCAATGCAAAATTTCACTCGAGCAAAACCAGAAGTCGCACGATGCAAGATCAGGGCTGTAGGGTGGATGTTCAAACAAGTGGATTTTAACGACACCCAGTTCCCTCAAGTTTGTAGCTATTCTGTGAGGAGACGCATTGTCATGCAGAATCAACAACCTTGAAGTTCCTGTCTTTGGACGCCGCCGCCTCAGCTCTTCAAATAAAGGATCCAAAATATAAGTGATATAGTATTCTTCATTCATTGTCATTCCTTCTGACATACAGTCAACCACTAATGGTCTTCATAGTTGAAGAAAACAGTGAACATTCGCTTACAGAACGAAAATCTTGTCGAAGAACAACCGGTCTTGGGTCATTCTCATTTACCCACACGCAGTTCTGAGCTTTATTTGGGGTGTAAAGTAATAAAACCAACTTTCATCACCAGTGCATAAATCTGTCAAACGTTCAGAACATTTGATGGAAACATGCTCAGCAGTTTCCTTGCACATTCCTTTCTCCTCTTCTTCTCTTTATTGATTAGGGAATGTGGAACCGCAGCTTTAAATGTTAATGGAGTATACTGTCAATGTGTATTTTTTAATGGTGTTTAATGCCTGTTTTTACTATTGTGGCACCACAGGTGGACACTGATGATATATGAGACGAAATAATATATTGCGAAAGGATTTTTTAAGGAAGGAAGCTTTCCATGCCTACGTTTAGGGTACCTCCTCGGCATTTGCCATTTATAAGGACTGAGGAAGACCCGGAAAAAAACTCAGACGGTCGGTCCTGGCGGGATTCAAACCCCGCCCCTCTCCCTCACGAGTCTGCGCCTTAACCACATCGGCACCCGTGGCTGTACTGTCAACGTGTGCCAACAGTAATACATAGCCTTTCAACAGTAATATGTCGATTTCCCTCCACCAGTTCCTCACTCTTTGAATTGTTCTCTCGCTCACAGCTTCCCGAGGCCGCCCAGAGCGAGGGTTGTCTTTCAAAGTCTCTCGCCCTTCTTCAAATGATCGAATTCATCTTACAATGGTAACAAATGAACACACTTGATCACCATGAATAGCTACCAAGTCCTCGCTCTTTCACCTGCTTATAGCGTGTGTAAATGTAGAATGTAAAGTTTTCTTTAGAAATATTCATGATTTTTCACCAGCTATTGGCACAGGACTGAACTCAACAGACTGTATGACAGTTGCTATGCAAGTTTAAACTTGCACTTATAAATATTTTGGTATCTTAAGTTGCATTGTTGCCAGCTGCGTCAGTTACATTTTTGTAAATATTATTGTCCAATAATAAACAGACAGGTTGCAAAATGTTTGAATGTCCCTGTTATAATCATATTATCGGGCAGAAGTCTGTACGCAACAGAATATTTGGAAAAAGTATATTATAATTAATTGTGCATCTCCTTCATATGTAACTTAAAAGCTTAAATGGGGAACATTCTGCATTCATTCCGACATTCTAAAATGAATTTAATTTATTATTTCTGGCAGAAGAAACTAACTAATATAATCTCAATTTGATTGACTTAGCCTTCTATTTTCTAGTAAAGAAATTAAATATTTGATGTCACATATAATTGCTTCATTACACTTTTATCAATATATTTAATCAATTTTGGCAGCATATGTATGCACACATTTCTCAAAATGATATTACATCAAATACGGCCTCTAATTATAAAATACAAATACAAAAATAATAATAATTAGAATGAATGGCACTGTAATTTCCTTTAGATTAATTTTTAAGAACGCATGTTCCTCTTTAAAAACCATAAAAATCTGACCTTAGCATAGTATGTAATGAGTAATACAGAAAAATTAACATTGATTTAATATTAAGAGATTTATCGAAGGCTCAGCCTGCTTTGCGCATGCGTGGTAGTGATTTTTGAAGTAACTGGAGGTGAGGGGGTCTTTCACGGTAATTTTCATTATTGTTACGCTAGCCTTGGGCTCGGTGCAGTTGCTTAGCCTGCCCTCTTCTGGAATTTTGTAGAACCTGATGCCCAACTTTCAGATATTATTTTAATATATAGTATTTCTCTGTTTTTAGTTGTATTGCGGTAATATGGAATGATGCAATTATTTTATTAGTATGTAAATGACAATATGACCAATTATTTTTAAAACACATTCTTAAACTCTCTCAATCATGATCGTTGGATAGGTTGGTAACTCTTCGTTTATACGTGTTTTCCCTCTATTCCTACCTAATTGTCAAGTGCATTGTAACTTTTTTTTTTTTTGAGTAGTGTTTAACGCCCGTTTTCACTACTGAGGCACCACAGGCGGTGGACACTGGTGATACATGAAATGAAATGATAAATTGGGAAAGGATATTTTTTTTTTAAGGAAGGAAGCGTTCCAGGCCTAAGTTTAGGTACCTCCCCGGCATTTGCCAGTTATGAAGACTGAGGAAAACCTGGAAAAAAACCCAGTCAGGGAGGACGGTCCTGGCGGGATTCGAACCGCAGACCTCCCGCTCACGAGTCCGTGCCTTAACGACCTCGGCCACCCGTGGCGGTATGCATTGTAACGATGCGGCATCTTATATTAATAGGATTGCAGAGAAAGAGACGTAAAGGTGCAGTGAAAAGATTTAATTTGTAAATTGACTGATTAAATGTGTACAAAAAAGAACGGAGGCAGGAGATAATATACAAACAGATTTACGGGTGAGTCTTGGAAAATTAAGTATTTTTTAATATTGCAAGTAATTTTATTTATCACGCATAGGTGCCGATTACGCGAGGCCAGAGGGCCCCAGGAACTCGTTGCAGGGGAAAATTAGTTTTCTATATAAATGATCATTTTATACACTTTCATTACATCAAGCAATAATTTCATATTATAGTGTTGGTTGTATCGTGTACCATTGTTATTGCGATAGGCAAAAATATCAAAGAACATACTGCACATTTTACTTCGTTTGTTACGCTGCAAGCTGCAGAAGTCGAGTCTGCTGTCCACAATGTGAGGCAATAATATGTGACATTTTTAAGCTTATGACTACAGCCACAACCTGTAGGTGTAGACATGTAAATGCATTTAATTAAAGTGTGCAAAGCACGTTTATGAAGGTTGAATGTGCGCAGTACGTAATATATCTTTATTAACTACTAGTGAAAAAGATAAACTCTTTGAATATAGAGCATCCAACTCATTTGTTTTATGTTTCAGAGAGCTAACACTAGGGGGTGCGAGGATTGAATATGAAGTCAAAGCACGCCCCCCCCCCCTTTTTGTTATATAGCATTATATAGCGGAAGTGTTAAAGAGCATAATCGCACATGGTGATTATATTGTTGATAACTGATGCTGCAAACGCATGGAATTTGCCACGATTGCGGTAAAAGGGTGCAGATTGCCTTTGAAGATGGCTTATAGTTGCAGAGTGCAAGGATGAGCTTGATGGGATGGTGGCAATAATTTTAAATTTCTTTCTAACCAAAAAGGAATTTAGAACATGTTTTTCCGAGACAGGAATTTAGTGCTCATTGTAGATACTCGCAATGCATGTGTTACATCGATATACTTGAATTAATTCATCTACAGGAATTCGTAAAGATAAGACGCGAAGAGTGCACCCGAAACTCTCAACTCTCTTCCACGTGTTTTCTACGTTTTGGGCATGAATTTCATCAGTGTCCGGATCTACAATACATTGCTTATGAACAATTACATTATGTTCATAAATCTCTTCATTGATGGCAGACATTTTAGCACATGCCGCCCACCCATCCGAAACACTGATAGTCCTGGGTGATGAAAATGCCTGAGAAAAAATGTATCTCGCACCAATCGCTACACAGACCGCGCGAGACAGAATAATGACGCAACAATTAGCAGTTTCACTCTTACAAACCCACTGCAAACCCTTGTGCATCATGGGAAATATAAAACAAACGAGAAGCATTTCCTTCATGCTAATCTTTGAATGCTGAAGTACCTTCAATAATTTTATTATCACGAGTGACCCCGAGGGAATTTATGCACCTGTTATCAGATACAATGTTATAATCACAATACCACAATTTTAACATGAAAAAGATTTATTATAATATCACAGAACCGTTATCATTATACTTTTATCACAAAGTAATCTTTCCTTAATTTCAACATTCCATGTCTAAACCTACCCTGCTTCGCCATTGATACAGTTGGTCCCGGTAACCACATTTGCCTCGTAAATTGAAGGCAACAGGTTCAAGCCCCGGCCAGTGTCGATGCATTTTTAGGGCGTAATGGCTTCCTTTGGAAGGAAAGTCATTGGTCCTCTGTCGTAGATGTTAGGCATTTAACTTTCGTTAATTATCTAAAGAATGCCATGTAACTGCTTACTTGGACATCTAATAGATACCTTTCTGTGTTATACTGCAGTGATAATCTTATCTGTTTGTTGAGTTGCAAAAATGAATGTCAACAACAAGCAGTGCAGGGCATACCGCTGGGCGAATCTGACCCAGCGCGCTATCTCGTAACATACCGTTGCTGTCACTAGTGTATTGCTTTACCTTGTATATTTGCACAATTGCGTTGCCACTGTATGCGGACGTTATTCTTTCGACAGAGCAACAGTAAAAGTTCCAATCTACAAAACCCCGAGGATTTGAAAAAAGCATCGTCTGCTTTTCGGAACGACAATTTCATTTTACCAAGAATAAACCAGAAGTAAGGTCTTTAGATTCAGAAACTTCTTATGTAGCTGAAGAAGAGATAAATGGCGAAGGGGGCGAATTTGATGATTTTTTTGAGTACTGTTTAACGCCCGTTTTTACTACTGAGGCACCACAGGCGGTGGACACTGATGATACATGAGATGAAATTATATATTGGGAAAGGATTTTTTTAAGGAAGGAGCGTTCCAGGCCTAAGTTTAGGGTACCTCCCCGGCATTTGCCAGTTATGAGGACTGAGGAAAACCTGGAAAAAAAAACTCCATCAGGGAGAACGGTCCTGGCGGGTTTCGAACCCCAGACCTCCCGCTCACGAGCCCGCGTCTTAACGACCTCGGCCACCCGTGGCGGTGAATTTGATGATGAAATGTATTTTATCGTTAGAACATTAATCACTATCATCATCATATTATTATTATTTATGAATTCCATATTCATTTATAGAAAGAGATGGACGAAAACACCTTACCCATATAATAATTAATAATAGCTGTATTGGTATAAACAACATGCCCGTAAAGGTTATTGAATTTTGCTTACATTTATTTGAGTAGTTACTATTCCGGTATTATGTTGGTAGTCTTTGTAAGTATAATGAAACAATGCTAAAAGAGCATTTTTCATCTAAATAAATATAAACCTAAAAATGAGGAAAATAAATAAATCAAGACATAAAGGCAAGAAAGTATAGCGCGAGTCTGGTGCGTCTGCCAGACCCACGCGATCAACGGTGAGCTACCAAACTTCACGGCTAACGGATAGTTATAAGAAGTGGTTCTGAGCAAAACTTATCGACAGTTTCACGCCCTGAATTCAATAGGATGGTAATGACCAGAACTATTAAAGAGCTCCTTTATAAACCAAATAATAATAATAAGGTACTGATACAAGCAATCTTTTGAAAGTTTATGACTTCTGCCACCAGATAGTACAGTGGTTGTATTTACCGCCAGGATAACGGTTTCAGTACACGGGGAAGTCATAAGCTAATAATAGCACCAGTATTTAATTAATACCTGGAATAGATTTAGTAAGACACACACTTTTGTAATAGGAAACATTTGGCTATAGGTTAGGTTAGGTGTTCGCTTAAGTTATTCATCATAAAGTTTTATTGATGGGAACAAACCGCTAAAATACGCATTTTCAAGCTTTACATGAAATATATACAATTATTAATACTGTTAATTGTTATACCATATTTTATTTTTATCAGGTTAACGCCCTATCATATTGTGTTTCTTACCATTACGACTGTTAATTGTTATTTTTGTTGCATTAATATTCTCTGTTATGTGTTTGTCATATTCACTTTTGATTATATTATTTTCGTTATTCTTGCACTGTCTTAAAGTAATCTTACACTTCTGTACCTTTAACCATCATTTCACAATTTTTGCAGTGTTTCCTTCGTTGTTGCATGACGTATTTCCGCCGGCCTTTTTTGGAGAGCAAAAGCGTCATAGAACACAAACGGGTCCTATTCAACATATCGGATCCAAATCTTTTATACAAGAATAAACTCAAATAGTTATAAAATTCCGAGCAATGCAACAATGTCATTCTGAAACGTACATAACAATTTAATGTGGAGGAAGATAAAGTTGATATAGCAGAAGAGTGATGAAATTGTAGCTGGCAATAAATACTGTTACAACCGGCATTCAGATTTATATCTCGCTAGGGGCAGTGTTCAGAAAAGCAAACGGGCAGAGATAAGATCTGTAGAGCACGATATCCGTGACCCACCTCAAGAAAGCGCTCGTGGAAAGCAGAGGTTGTTAATTTTAGCTCTTATTATGACGTTGTATGGCGTTAAGAGGAAAAAATAATTAGCACATTTATCTACATTGTGGCAAGACAACGTCAGTAAGGAATGTTACTAAACCAGATTTTGGCGTTCTGATGACCTGGAATCCGAAACTAATCTATATGTTGTTATTTATAAGCCTGTTTCTAAAATGTGACGTTGCTTAACAGACCGTAATGAGAGTAAAATGATTAATTTCGCGACTTATGAGTAAACTAGTGCAAATTCGAACGCCATAAGTCCTGGCATCGATTTCCAGTGAAAGCATGCACACGACCTGTAATCTGCGATTTATAGCGCAAAACATAGTTAAAAATTACTTACACAATTACGAAATAGTTACAAGCTTTCTTGGTTCCCTCCTCTTACGCAAATTTCAGCTAATTCCTCCTCTTTCCTGTACTAAATGTTTGGTAAGCGTTTAAATCGTCAAGATCAGCAAATTTCTTCGATTAGTTTACATCCGTAAATGTATTGTATTATACAGACAACGTGTAACGAAACGCCAGAAGCTGTTAAAATATAACTAACCATAAAACCGTTATCGCGTTACTCTGGAAAATAATGTGCTGCGCATGCGTGATTGTTAAAAAAAATGACGATCGGCAATAACCTGTTTCATTCTCGTATTTATTGCTGAAATGTTCCAGTAAGATAAATGAATACTGGGGTTCATTATTGGTAATATGTTTTCCGAGGATTTTAGGAAACAAATTACATATCGCTGACCAGCAGTACTTCACCTACTTCCTACGATATATTAAAGAGTAAGATATTTTCCCCTTAAGATTTATAATTATATAACATTTGTATAACACATAACACACTACTATATTGTTAGACGTAGTGTTAAATTTTTAACAATGTTTTACGATTCCTAGAATATCATTATTGACAAATATGGTGCATGAAATTAACTATAAGAGGAGCACAGGTACAACTTTTTTTAAATTTTAAAAGTTATTACTGCATGCACTCGAATCTAATGTGCACTTTTTTGTCCAAATGTATTCCAAATTGTGGTGTACATTAGCTTCGTGTGCAAATCCGTTAGTAGTTCGCTGGTAATTTCATTCAAATTTGTCGTTTATTACGTCATCATGCATTGTTGCAATTTCGACTTCGTTACATTCATTTTTGGTCTGTTATTGCATAGAACGTTTGAATAGTAGGTAGCTACGAAATGGGGGGCAAACAGAGAAGAATTCTTTATGCTAAATACAAAAAATGGTAACAGGAAGAGAGTTCAGTGTAACTGAGAGCTTGTGGCGGCAAAAGAAATTGACATTATTTGCAACTAAAGCTACCAGGAAGACATTCATTGGTCGTCGCAAAGGAGGACGTTCTGACATTCGGTGTGTAAAACGTTTCAGTATGGTCTCACAGTGTGTAAATTCTCATGTGTCTACAGACATGGGCGCACAGGTTAAGGATGTTCGAGAGCAAGTGATTTTGGAATAAATGTTATATTTCTAAGAGGCATTCATTACAAAAACTACAATCAATCTCCATCATAACTTTTCAATAAAATGTATGAAATACAGACACGAAAGTTAAGTATTTTTACCTTGGTAGCAATGTATTTTAGCCAGTTTTCAGTGCGATTATGGCCAACACCCATTCTGCCGAGTATGGTGATTGCAGTTCAATAAAGAATTCTCACAATGTTTTTGACAACATACATTTAATCCCATCATCATTTTGTTGATCTTTCTCAAAGTAATGCATTGCCCCAGCGTTTCTGCCAGTCTTCAAAGACATGCTGGAAATCATTTTTGACGGTCCTGCAGAATCGCCTTCGCAGCCTTCACCATTGTTTCTTACGATGGAAAATGCCTCCCACGAGTGTTTTTATTATTATTATTATTATTATTATTATTATTATTATTATTATTTTAAATTTGGAGAACGTTCTAAAGTCACTGTACAGTAATGAGGGCTAGGAACGCAATTCACACTGCTTTTTATGAGATATTCAGCAGCATCCAGCCTGTTGCTGGCAATTTGGAATTTTGCAAGTGATGTGGCCTTGGAGGTTTTCAGGATATTTCTAGTACTGTGTGTGTGTGCAGATATGACATGCTGGTAAAATGGGATGACCATTACTGTCCCAGCACTTGTTTTCTTTCTTTCTTCTTTTTTGATGATGATGGAAGATTTTCACACAGAGCGTTGCTGTTTGTTCTAAGGATCAAAATGAGTAACCATATTTCACCAGCAGTGACACACACACACACACAAAGGTTCCTGTAATATCATCTTCAACTGCAAGCATTTGATTTATGTGGATTACTCGCATTTAAGAACGCTGCCGTTTAACCTCTCTGCTCATTAGCGTCCTATTCAGTTCAGGATGTGAAATGACCGACAAGGTTTTCTCTACTTTCAGGTAAATCTACGACATGACCTACGGCTATACTTCCTTTCTGAAGGAAGTCATACTTAGGATTTTTAGGCCCTAAAAATCAATTGACCTGGCCAGGTTGGAACCCCCCGTTCACGTTTCATGTGCAACTTTTCAGTTACAAATGTATGGGCGGCACGTGTGAAACTTACAGAATTTCTGAAATTGTTCTTAATGTTACACCACTGCCCTCTATCACAATGACAGCAGCGGTGTTAATGTTTTCTTCCGTTAAGAGTACAAAATGGAGCGCCGAGCCCAATTTCCAATTTTAAATTCATTACCGCCTCTCTTTGGTAATTTTAAATCATCCTCGAGCTCTGCTATAGGAAAGAGACCTCAGCTGAAGATTTGTTGAGACAAAAGCAAATTTTCAGAGCAGCATAATGTTCGTAACGTGTCACCTCCATTTTACTGTGGACAGAACTGAACATATTTCAACTTGCACATCTCTCAAATGCGGTAACTGGAGGTGACATCAATGAAACTAGTTTCATTATAACGTTAAATGTTATAAGTGCTAGCCTATCTTATTTCGTAAATGGAAGTAAATATGCATTACAGACTAATACATTAAAATAAGATGCAACCTTTAATCTTATTGGCAAAGTATACACCATAAAATGTAGCAAAGAACTGCCAGTTGTAAAATTCTGTAGACTTTTCCGTGCGACGTCGTTATTATTAAAGTTAATCATTACTGGGCTATTTTACCGTGGTCGTTGGTTTGAATAAAATTTTAAAACCAAATTTGAGTTTTAATAAGGTAGGAATTGCGGAACATGCCACCAAACTTAATGAAATTAAACGTAACAAAATAATCAAATAAACAAAACAGAAGCAATTGAAAAAATCAGCCGCATATTTTAATGTGGCTAGAAGAGAGATCTTAGAAATAGAGCAGCATCAAGATAATATAATCAAAGAGATTATCAAATAAATAAGACATAGAATTGGTTAGTAAACAAACAACTGTATCACAACTCACCTACTACACCTGTCCCCATTTCCAACGATTCTGTTTCTCTTACCATCTTCAGACACTTTCATTCAGTTCACCGACGATGCTGGCCGCAGTAGGAGGCGAAAGCTTTGACTTTTCAATTTCATTTAAACCAACAATCACAGCAAAACAGTCCGGTATTCGTCAAATTTAATAATAAAATGTTAGTTAGCGTATGTTTAATCACATGAAAAACGTATATATGCATGAAAATCCAGTCGCTACTCATAATTTCATTATTCGGTTTTCTATCATCACATTCTCAAACCGATAGCATTTGTTGTATACAGATATACGAATATTCTCTAATTCTTGCCATATATATGATTTTCGTAATATTTTACAGGTTTATGCAGAGGAGGGCATGAGAGATGACGATGACGAGGATGATGACGAAGACGACGATGATTATGATGACTATGACCTGGATCAGTATGAGAAACCACACGAAAGAGAACTACTGCACAGAATGCCATACCTTTCTGCGTTTGCCAACCACGGACCTACACCAGATAAAAACAACGGAACCAGCAGAGATACCAACACAACACAGGAGTCTGTTGCTGGCAAGTATTAAATCTTCCATCGTCCTTTGAAAATGTGTAAGGTTTACTGTTGGAATATCTGGAGCTTATGTGTGTTCTGCTTGGTATTTTTAATTCAGGCGGTCAGAAAAAAAAACTGCACATACCTTTAAGAAAAGTTAATTAATACAACGGCTAGTCAATAAAGATTGAGAATTATTATTTATTTATTTTGTGATCACACAGTGGAAGTACGGTGATTCATGAAAAGAACAGATCTCATATGATTGGTAGAAAAAACTGCAAGCTAGTACGCGCATTCGTCTTAGTACCGAAGCGATTGTTGCCAGTCAGCTGTGTAACAAGCAGTACGCTACTCTGAAATTTTGCTTCCGTCTGCAGAAATCCGGTATAGAAGCGTACGCGATGTTACAGCGTGTTCTGCCAGAATCAATGGTACCTCAGTAGTTCAAAGAGTTTAAGGAAAATCGTGTTTCATCAACAATGCAGGGCAGTCCAGGTGCTCCAACCACTGCAGTGAACGAGACCATGATTAACGCAGCTGCCGCCATTGTTAGGAAGATCAACCAATAACAGTAGATAGAGTGGCGGACATGTTACAGATTTCCCGTGTTAGTGCGTTCTGCACGACACATGAGACCCCTCTAAGCCAGACGAGTGTCGGGAGCTTTGGCTTCCGAAAGCAAACAGGCGAACTCAGTCTGGAGATTACTTGGTTCTCCGATACCAAAGAAGGTCAAGGTTGTTCGGTCCGCAGGAAAGACTATGGTGATTTCGTTCATAGACTGTTTTCTTCTTCTCTAATTTTTTCGCCCGTTTTAACTACTGAGACAGGCGGTGAACCAAGAGATGAAATGATAAATTGAGAAAGAACTGTTTTTAAAGGAAGGAAGCGTTCCAGGCCTAAGTTTAGGGTACCTTCTCAGTATTTGCCATTTATGAGTACTGAGGAAAACCTGGAAAAAACCTCAGTCAGGGAGGATGGGAATTGAAAGCTGTAATTCCTTTCTGTATGCACAAAAAATAAATAAAGTGCAAATCAATAGAGTAAGCCTCTTCTAATGAATAATTTTTCCTTCGTGGGGCCGCTCCACGCATAGCTGCCCGCCGGTCGGTTCAGGCTGGTACCGCGGTGAACGGGAGTCAAATAGTCCGCAGCTAAGTTGTTACTAACACTTAAAAAGTACATTTACTCATCATTATCAAGCAAGAAAATGCCGGAACTGTCTCCCTTTATTTTCCATACACTTTTGGCATCTACTTATCAAATTAACCATTATCTTTTGCAGTTCTCTCTGAGAAATGGAAGAAATTTCTTCACGAATGTTATTCTTTAGTTCATCTAATGTGTGTGGATTTGTCTGGTACATCTTTTCCTTTAATGCCCCCCCCTCTCGTCGGAATATTTCATGAATTGTATGCAAGTAGACATTGGTTTTATGTATCGTTGCAGCGTTCTGTTGGAAAGTCGCGAACACGTTCCCTCACAGTTAATTCATGGGAAAGGGGTTGCAAAATATTCTGCACATGCCTATCATTGTTAACTGTTTCTTTTAAAAAGCATGGTCCATTTTCTCGCCGCTAATGGCGCACCATACTCCTATCTTTTGATCATGCAGGGGTTCCTCGTAGAGCAGGTAGGTTTTTCTGAACTCCAGTATCGGTTGTTTTGTCTGAGGTCAGACCAAGATTCGTCTGTAAAGAAAATTAGATTAGGGTCAATTTCTCCGTAATGCTTACAATTCAAAATCCATTCACAAAATCTGCTCCTGGATGCAGGGTCACCCGGTTTATGTTTTTGCACTATAGTAATCTTATAGTTAGCTTTGTAGCCGTTCGAGCAGAGGAGCAGGAAATTCCAGTTTGCTGAGAAAGACGCCGAAGTGATTTTTGTGGCAACGGTCCAATGTTATCTAACATTTCTTCTATGAGTACTGGACGTGGCTGTGTACGCTTGTAACAAGAAATTTATTTAGCAATCTGTGAATCGAACTTCGACTCGGAAGTTGAACATCGGGAAACAATCTCTGTACATCACGAGCTAATTTTGTACGAATCGTTAATACTCTTTGGGGAATAGAATACCTGATTTCAGTAATTAATACATGGTATTACGGCGCATAATTACTAGTTAACACACTGTCACACAACACACAAAAACACGTCCGTAAATTCCTAGAGCTAACTTGCACTGATCTCCCCTCCGGCTCCCCGACCGGCTTTCAATCTTGGAACGACGCGAGAACTGCACGTGAAGCGGTCAAGTGAAGAAAAAATGAGCCAGTATATATTAATTGTAAAAAATCTTATAATTAAACATTTTATCCTCATTTCATTATAACTTGAGTTATCAATAATTTGAGGTAGGTTCGCTCTCGTCTAACTATAATTAATATGCACACTCTACTACTTATATAAATGTATTTAATTTATCAAATTCTCTCTTTCTGTATTGTTACAGGTAGGGGAAAGCGGGAGATAGGCAATGGTCCTTCAGTACCTATAATTGCTGAAAGTTATGGCAGAGAGTCACACTCTCATAATCAGAGCGAGGGCTTGAGACTCTACGAGTCCCTAGTGACCACAGGAGGCAAAGACCCTAAAGATCCATCTCTCAACTGGGAAAGTACTGAAAATCCTATCAAGGATTATCACAGGTTGGTAAAAAACAATCACATACAATCATTACGACTATTAGTGTTCGTCAATACACCCTGTTCATTTTCTCGTTCTTGAAAGCCACTTATAAAGGTGGATAGAACGTCTGTAAAAGAATAAAAGCTCATACTTCTCCGCGGTTGAGGAATTTATCCTAGCGCTTTATGGGGTTTATGAAGAAATCGAGGTCCTCTTGCTTCCTCAGGGCAGGGAGCGTGACCATGCATCTTTTCAACACGACTGCCACTGCTCACAGTGCGAATAATTCCGTGAGAGCAATTCACAAAGTGTTTCCATAAGACAAGAGTTATTAGTAGGGATTTATGACTCCCTGGTCCCCCGAATTTAACAGCCTGCGATTATTATCTCTGGGGAAAAAATGCTGCGTACAAGACGAACTCGCACGCCATACAAGAACTCAAAGATAATATTTATCAGGAAATTGTCCCGGTTTCTCAACGAGTAATGAATAATTTCCTAAAGAAATGCCAAAAATATGTAGAGAATGAAGGCAGGCAGTTTCAATACTTCATTTGATAATTAGTGAGCCTCTTAAATTGGTTTCTGTATTGTTGTATGGTTGGTTTGTTTTATTGTTTTATCCTTTCGCTAATCACCGAGACCCACCTGGTCGGCTAACCGGCGGCGCGCTCGCCCATAGGAAAAACACTCCAGAGGAAAACAAAACTGATCGCACAGTATAACAAATGTAAATGTACCTCACCCTCTTTTTGGTCCAGATTTAGCCTCATGTGACTTTTTCCTTTTCCCCAAATCGAAGAAATATCTTCGCGACTATCAGAAGTAACGGCAAAGGCGATTCTGAAAAGACGCCAGAAAGATACATTTCACTTCTGGTAAAATTGAATACGCATAAGATTTATTATATCAAACTGTGGGTAATATTTTGCTATCGTTACCTTTTCATTTGACCGATCTTATGTTAATATATAAGTTAAGGACATTAAAAACAAAACCAGGGAATGTAACAGAATCTTTTAGAGGTTGGTATTAATTTAACACATGCGTCATAAGTTTAGGATGTTTTATTTATTTGGTTTATTTTTGAACGCGTTTTAACACTCCAAGTTATCAGCGTCTAATTCAAATCAGGGCATGAAACGATCAATAAATTTTGCTCAGAGGTTTTTTCTTTCAAGTTTGAGGCTCTTTTAATCTATGACACGGGTTTACTTCCCTTCCGGAGAAAATCATACTTAATGTATTTTTAAGTCCGGGACTGAACCCACGATCTTGGGTCTACGAAGCAAGTATGGTTACCACTAAACCCCTACGGCCCAGATTTAGACTTAAATGAACAAAAGCACTAATGATTATCCTTTTAAAATGACATTAATTTTCACATTTTTTCAGAGTGAGTCCGCTATGGACATCTAAACGCGGTTCCCATCACAAGAAATATGTGGGAGGCCCGCAGATCGGGGATCCACATAAACGTGAGAGGACGGTGTCACAGACGACACAAGCACCAGCTCCGATCATCTCCCGAGTTTCTCGTGTCATGCAGACAGATAGTAGTGTCGATACGTTGCTTCATCAGCCACCGCTTCCACCGCCTCCTCCAACAAAAAGACCAGCACCTCTCACGCTCCGGCAGCTGAATCACGGCCGTCCAGAGGGTGAAGTCGTGGTGAGAGTATATCAGGTAATCATCTATTGTAACCGGGGTGAGAAGAGCCATGTAGAAAATCTCGTGGGGATAGGGTGAATTTCTTCCTACTCAAAACAATTACAAATGCGTATCATCAAACAAATGTCTACTCTTTTGAAACAAACAAATAATATACCGAGGGTGCCAAAAAATGTATACGCTTTCACAGCAGGCATGTATTTAATATATTTCAAAGTTGGAACGTGCAGTATGATGTTCTGTAAACAGATGTGACTGATATTACGTTATACTAGCGTTGCTACAACAAAATGGAGCCAAGATTATCGTTTGAACAGCGGAAAGCAAACTTGAAGTGTTATTGGAAAACCGAGAATATTGTTGAAGTTCAAAGGCAATGGAGACATGTGTACAGAACAGAACCGCCAACGCGAGTAACAATTGCACGTATTCGAGACAAATTTGAGACTCATCGTACCGTATGCGATGTTCACAAGGGAAGATTTGAGAGACCTCGCACAGCAACAAGCCCCGCGCACTTGATCCCAAGGCACTGGATAGGACGAAGAGATCCGATTGAGTTCCCATCGCGTTCTCCGGATCTAACTCCGTTGGACTTCAACCTATGGGGAACTCTTAAGGATGCTGTATACCGTAGAAAACCAGCTACACTGACAGCACTTCGGGAAGAAATTGAAACAGCATATGCTGCAATCGCTGAGGACACTTTCGCAAACGTTACTCAATCAGTAGTTCAACGTACTCAGAAGTGTATCGACGCCGATAGTGGGCAACTGTTGTAAGTGTAAAAGTCTAAGATGATTAGTGCTCATCATTTTCTGTTTGTATGAATTCAGTTTTGATATGTTAACACAGTTTTTCTCTGTTTTAAGTCTGTATACATTTTTTAGCACATTCTGTATATTGTATATGATTTTCTTTCATTTTCCACAAAACTGTAAATGCGCACTCTTAAATGTACAGGACGACCCAATGGAATATGACGGTTTTCAGAACCTTTTTGTAAGACACCTGTACAGAATTAAATAAAAATTATTTTTCAAGGAACAGTAGCACAATGCAATTTATTAATCTGAACTTATTTTTTAAAAATAAAAACTTTTAAATGGGCTCCATGACAACGAACACATTCGTGTAATAGGCTAAGGGAAGTTTGTCATAACTCGCTGCAATAAAACGTGATCAATTTCTCTAATTTCACGAGTTATGTTTTCTTTGAACTGCATGATGGTCCGTGGCCTGTCACAGTACACTCTACTTTTCAAGTATCCCCATAAAAAAAAAATAGTCTCCAGCGGTCAGATCGGGCTGGCCAGGCAACATCAGCAAATTGAGAAATTATGAGCCAGGAAACAGGATCCGCAGAGTGTTCATTGTTTCACGAGTGGTGTGAGCTGTGGCATCATCCTGCTGAAACCAAAACTCATTTTCATCGTTATAATCCATCTGAAAGTCCAGTGTTGCCATCATTTCTGGCACATTAAATTTTCTCTGAACGTAGGAGATTGACTTAGATTCAATAAATCTGTATCAATTATCATCCAATTATCAATACTGTTGTTTGCTAAATGGACAGAATAAATTGCATAGTTACATAACAACCAATACCACAACTGTATTGCAAAATTGCTAGAAACGGCGGCATTCTGAAAACTGTCATATTCCGTTGAGTCACTTGTGATTTTTAAAAAATAAGTTCAGATTAATGGATGCATTTTGCTATTTGTTCCTTGAAAAAATACTTTTATGAGTGTCCCACAAGAAGGTTCTGAAAACCGTCATATTCTATTGAATCACTCGAATCGCAATTATAAATGGAACAGACCTCGAACCAACACTGACCGCCACAGTGGCCGAGGTCGTTAAGACGCGGACTCATGAGTGCGAGGTCTGGGGTTCGAATCCCGCAAGGACCGTCCTCCTTCACTTGAGGTTTTTTCCAGGTTTTCCTCAGTCCTCATACATGGCAAATGCCGGGGAGGTACCCTAAACTTAGACCTAGGACGTTTCCTTTTAAAAAAAAAATGTCCCAACATATAATTTCATCTCATGCATCGTCAGTGTCCCTCGCCTATGGTGCCTCAGCAGTAAAAACGGGCGCTAAATTAAGAAAAAAGGCAGTTCTTGCACTGAATCCAGTCTTTCCCCCCTCCTTCCTGTTGTAATTTCTCTTTTAAAACTTTTTTTTAATGTGAAGTCATAGGTTGTTTTTTAGGGTGAGGTTATCATCATTTCTGATTTTTTCCCCCCACTTTTTTTTCCTTCTGATCGAATGTTGTCACTGGGAGGGGATTTACTAGATTGTCACATTTTTAACATTATTTCAGTTTTTACCAACATCATCTGCTTTCTCAACAGGACCTAATCACTCTGAAACAGAAAATGGTTCAAAATCTTCATATAACTGGGTTGAAAGTGTGGATACCAGTGCTTCGGAACAATTTCTTGGCATTTTCAATTTTAGCAACTATTTCATGTGAAGATCTAAATAGAAAAGATAATTCCCTCGTACATACCAGCGTTGTTTCATAAACAACGATTATAATTTTACAGGCATAATTTCTAACACGAGTTTAATTTTCCAATATTTTGTTAGTTTAATGCATAAATAGTTTCATTGTTGTCACTTCCGTCTCCAGTCTGTGAGAGTGGAAAAGGAGACGTGACACGCGACGAGCAATATGCCGCTCTGAAATCCTGCTTTCGTCTTCACTCAGGTCAGTGCACGTTACAGGAGGATATTCCCAACCTGTGTCAACGCGGTTTTCATCATCTTCCCACTCCATTGTTAAACCTCAAGTAATGCTATCTTTCTATTTGTTATACCTGAACTCAACAATGAGAGTGATGGTATCTGGCTAGAGCGCCAAAACACCAAGTACAGTTCCTTTCAAAAAGTTACAACGTATTTATGAAGAAGACTATATAATTTTTTTTCATCACTTTAATTTTTTTCCTGTTACTTTTTCCATTAAAAGAAATGAACGAAGGTAAAATGTCTTGTATTAGTTATTGAATATATATATAGTAAAAAGAATAAATCTATTATGTTTAGGATAAGATGAATTTTTGGATATTCTTTTATACTTTGCAGGAACAAAGAGGCTCTGTTGGCGCAACGGTACTAAGTCCAGGAGATGCTCTCTCGACAGCAAAACCTCGCAGGAAGAAAATTCGGCGTAAGAATTTGTCTCAGCTGGAAATAGCGCCAGTGAAACCCACTAGACCTATTGCACACTACAACGGTGACACCTCTCAATACAGCATAGAGCACCCGCACTATGATGGTGAGATTAACAACCTTTAAATATGAGCTGTGTTTGTTCTGAATCCACAGGTTCATAACCTGAAACATTTGATTTTAGGTAATGGACGTCTTCGACACCCAGATGGAATATTTTCTGACTGGTCACCCAGCGACTGGATGCAACACCTTGCAATGAACCGTTATTTCACTTATAACAACGGAACAGTCACTGTGAGAGATGGTGGAATTTATATGATTTATGCCCAGGTATGATATTTCAAATTACATGGAGCGTTCTAAAAGTTCTCGGTCTGATCAAGAAAACATAAAATTTAAGAGAAAGGTTTAATTGCGGTGAATATGGTGGATTTGGAAGCACTTGAAAGCGAAGGTCATGCAGTTTTGCAACAACAATCCCAGACGTGTGTGAAGGCGCATTATCGTGATGAAGGAGAACTTTCTTTTTCTCAAGGTGTGGACGTTTAGTCTGAATATCATCCTTCAGTTGGTCCAGTAGTGAAGCGTAATACACCCCATTGATGATTCTGCCCTTCTGGAGGTAGTCTATGAGCACCACACCTTGAGAGTCCCGTGCTCCTTCGTCTCTGGCGTGTAGAGATGAATTCATGTTTCATGTACTGTTGTGAAACGTCGGCTCATGCGAAATGTCCAAATGGTCTTTGGTCCATTGTTAATAAACGCGGCCCCCATCGAGCGGGAAAACTTTCTCACACCTAAAATTTTGTGTAAAATGTAGTGGACACGGCCTTCCAGGTCTTTGCAATGTCAGCCAGCTCGCGTACCTTCAGTAGGCGATCAATGAGTGCGGCATTGTGACTTTTTGTCACAATCTCGTCGGCCGCAGAGTTTTGGGGACATCCAGAGCGTTCATCATCCTGAATGGATGTATGACTACGCTTAAATTCATCATTCTACTTTTTAACCATTGAAAACGAAAGGAAAAAATCCTTTAATGTGAAATCCGTTTGTATTTCGTTGGGGTTAAAACCGTCAAAACGAAGTGCTTTATCACAGTTCGTATTTCGGTTTTATTCATTTTGTAGAAAATGTTAACACTAGTTTGTTTACACGATCGTTACAAACGAGTGACTACACTTATGAGTCTGAAAATTTACAGAGCGCCATAACGATACTTAACTATCATAGTAATTTGGCCATCTTTCAGACATCTTTTAAGCCGAGAACCTTAAGAACACTCCTTTCTAGTCAATAAAGATTGGGAATTCTTTTTTAACTTACAAGTACACTAGCCAGGGTCAAGGTTGGTATAATGTTTTTCGAAGTAATCGTCATTGTGCTGTATACACTTAGCCACATGTGTGCCAGTCCTGGAAGACGTGCTGGAAACCATTTTTTAAATCTTCAGAACCGCCTCCGCCTTATTCCCAACAGCTGTTATAAACAAAAATGCTTGTCCCATTGCTCATTTTTGAGACGAGGGAACGGAGAAGTCATATGGAGATAGGTCCAGGCTACATGAAGCGTGAGGACACAAATTCGATGATTTTTTCTGACCAAATGTTGAGCAAAAACGTTGCAAATATGAGGATGTGCATTGTCATGACTAAGGAGCCAACCAGGGCGTTTTCGACCCTCAAAACGGTCTTGTAATATACTACATTAACCATTGTTTGAAGGGGGACTTCATGTTGATAAACCATTCCACGACGAAACCATCTGCCGACCGAACACTCCTGGCGGTTTTGGTGTCGGGGAACCAGATGATTTCCAGACTCAGCTCGCCTGTTTGCTTTAGGGATCACAATGGTGAAACCAAGTCTCATCAAACGTAATGATGGGATTCAGGTATTTCTAGTAAACTCCGCTACCGACTCACGTCCACTCGCACCAATTTCTGTTCAGGCCTCAGCCACCGCGGCACTAATCTGGCACAGACGTCTCTCATATGTAAGCGATCACACAGAGTCGTGAACGCGCTACCGTGAGAAATCTGTAACATGCCTACCAGTCTATCCATTGTTATTCGTTGATCTTTCTGAACAATAACGGCAGTGGTTGGAGCACTTGGACTGGCCTGCTTTGTTATTGAAACACGCCCTCCTTAAACTTGTTGACCCACCAAAGTGCGGCTGATTGTGGCTTAATATCATCGCCATACACTTGCTGTAACATCGCATCTGCTTCCATACCTGATTTTTGCAGACGGAAACAAAATTTCAAAGCAGCTTTCTGTTCGTTACTAAGCGAGTCCATTTTACACAGCCCACTAGCAAACACTTGCTCTTTGCTGGCGTCCTGTACTAAAATGCATGTGTGTACGCGCTTCCAATTTTTTTCCAACCAATCACGTGAGATCTTTTTTCTCGTGAACAATTATTTCATCACGATATCTTCACTGGGTGATGAAGGGAAAAAACACTGTTTTAATTGACAAATCCTCTTACCTCAAGAAACTTAAGTGCTGTCTGTTATTGAATTATTTAAATATCGTGTGTCTCGCTTGCTGTCCAACCTGGAGTTAATCTTAACAGCAATGATGTTTTGGCAACGAAATTTGAAGTGGACTTCTCACATTTTATGCTAAATGTGATGGCATCATAACATGTGCTGAAAGTGGCCACAATCTGCATTCAGATAGAATTGAACCCGGCGCACCATATTTTGGAAAGTCCTCGCAAATTATAGCCCATCAGTTTTTTTCTTGACAGTTTGGAACAGGGAAAAAGGGGGGTATCGGGGATCCAGATCTGGACTGTATAGTGGATGGTTCACCAGCGTAACTTCTGATTCCTGCAGAATATTTCATTGTTTTCGAAGCGGTGTGCGCAAAGGTGTAGTAGTAAAGCAACAGTACTTGCAACCCAGACAGTGTTCTGGGTAGGCAAAATGAAATGTAACAGTTGACTGTGACAGTTTTTTCCTGAAGTGGATGGTTGCAATATGCCCACTTGCTGAGAAAAAACTGGCAACCTTCTTCCGGCATACATTTCGACATTGCTTAACCTTCACTGGGCGGTTATCATTTAGGAAGACGCAGTTCGCCACTGTCTTGATTCCAGGTTGTTTTGGTAAACTGAGCTTTCATCACCTATGAAGATTTCGCGGGAGCTGGAATTATTGAAACGATGAACTATTTCCTGGCAACATTCCACTTTTGCAGTCCTTTATTCTTGTGTGAAATTGTGTAGTACTTAATGACAATAAAGCCCCCTCACACGAAGATATTTGTATAGGAGTTCTGACACCTGCGCCAAATGAATATTTAGGGACCTCTCGATCATGTAAGTCGCTTCACTATGGCTTCTAAATGAGCAATGCTTTTTTTTCTCCCCCCCCCCCTATTACGTGATTACTACTGTTGTATGTCCCGTGTGCCCCTCATCTTTCAAAGCTGTTCTTCCTCATCTAAGCTCTGAAAACCAGCTATAAAATGTTATACATGAAGGAGCAGTCTGTAAAAGTTCTCTGTAATTTTAGAAGATTCCATGCGGTTGAACCCATGAAAAAATTATTTAAATCTCCATTCACACTATTTACTAGGCACCAAAAATTACTATGAATATATGTGAGTGTGTGTGTTAACGCTCTAGTGGCCGCAATTTTTGCTTTTTCTCAACGAAACTAAGTATGTGCCATTGAAATAAAATAATAAAAGTTGTATATGAAAATCAATAAAATCAAATTATTAGAAGTGGAAGTTTACCTGAAAGCCAAAATTTAAAAATCGCTTGGTGGCACCAATATTTGTTTTTGCAACGGAACTCAGTATATACCATTTAAATAAAATAAGTAAAATAGTTTCTGAAAATCAGGGAAATCGGACTAATAGGAAGGTGAGTATACCTGAAATCCAAAATTTAAAAATCGCCTAGCGGCTGCAACTTTTTTTCTCTGTATGAAACTCTGTATATTCCACTGAAATAAAATAATAAAAATACGAGGTCTGTTCAAAAAATGTCCATTGGTAATTTCGCGCCAATGGAGTGTTGGAGCGAAATGCGGTTGGCATCCCTGCACACGCCTATGTTTAATGTGATTCTGTCGGAAGTTTCATTATTGTATGTCTGTTAGTTATTGTTCAGTGCTGTATTGAGTAGAGCGTTGTGTCGCACAGTTTGCGAATTTCCAGATGGCAGAGTTAGAGCAGCAACGCGTCTGCATTAAATTTTGCGTGAAACTCAAGAAAACCTTTACAGAGACACACCAAATGATGCAGGAAGCCTACGGTGATGAGTTCTTAAGCCGTACTGGATGTTACGAATGGTTCACGCGGTTTAAAAATGGCCAGATGGAAGTTAAAGATGACCCTCGTTCAGGACGTCCTTCGACGTCTACCGACGACGCTCATGTCAGGAACGTTAACGAAATTGTGCGTGCCAATCTAAGACTGACTGCCCGAGAGATTGCAGAAGAGTGTAACATTTCAGTTGGATCATGTCAAAAAATATTGAAACAGCATCTTAGAATGCATCGTGTTGCCGCCAAGTTCGTCCCACGGCTCCATGAGTCAAGACCAGAAAGACCATCGCCTCGCAATCTGTGAAGAGCTTTTGGATCGCGCAAATGAGAATGAGATGTTCCTTAAGAGAATCATAACTGGTGATGAGACGTGGGTCTACGGTTATGATGTTGAGACCAAGGTTCAGTCTTCACAACGGGTCGGGAAAAGTTCTCCAAGACCAAAAAAAACCTCGTCAGGTCAGGCCAAATGTGAAAGCCATGCTGCTAGTTTACTTTGACTTTGAAAGATTAGTTCATCATGAATTCGTGCTACAGGGACAAACTGTTAATCGATGGTACTATCGGGACGTGTTGCGACGCCTGCGAGAAAATGTGAGAAAGAAACTGCCTGAAACATAGCGAGACAATTCATGGCTCTTGCATCACGAAAACGCACCCGCATATTCATCCCTGTTGATGCGTGACTATTGCACAAAAAACGAAATCACTGTGCTGCCTCATCCTCCGTACTCTCCAGACCTGACCCTAGCGGCTTTTTTTTTTTTTATTTTTTTATTTCTAAAGTTGGAAACCCCGTTGAAAGGACGAAGATTTGCAACGATATACGTGATAAAAGAAAATTCGCAGATGGCGCTTCGCGCGATCCAGAAAGAGGTGTACCAAGACTGCTTCCGGAAGTGGAAACGGCGTTGGGAGCGGTGTATCAATTGTGAAGGAGAGTATTTCGAAGTAATGAATAATAAGTAAAAGGTAAGCGTAGAAACATTTTGTGGACAAAGTTTCGGAATTTTTTTAACAGACCTCGTAGTTTCTGAAAATCAGACGTGGGTGTTTACCTGAAACACAACATTTAAAAATCGCTCAAGTGGCACCAATATAATTTTTTTCGCAACGAAACTCGGTCATTAAAGTTGGAGGTGTAAACCATAATTTAAAAAGTGCTCTAGGCGGCACCATTTTCTCCGCTCTAGCGCTCTGTAAATTGAACTTGCTGAGGAATTCGCTTAGTTTACGCAACTCCTGCGCGGTGGACTTTTTATAGGTATTATTGTTAGCTCATGCCGCACTTAAAATCGTAAAAAAATATGGCACCAAAACACTTTCGAGTTACTTCCAGACAGCGAACCCTCGACCACAAATAACAGTTTGCTGTCATCTACAATAATGAGTACTGTCTGGTAGCCTTCCTACGTCACTATTCAAGACACTATTTCCAGTGCTGCCAAAGGGAAACATAAACCTCTCATAGTTTCTTAAAATCCCCAAAATTAAATATCATTTCTTTTAAGAGTACTGCCAACTTAAAAGGCAACTTTGCAATATATTTTTAAGATGTCAGAAACTTACTGATAATCTCAATGCACATTTCTTGCGTTTACAGATATACTACGTAGACGAACATGACATAAACGGGTACAGAGTGTATTTAAACACTGAGCCGATACTTCACTGCACAACAATGACGGTACACAGCCACGGAGACCAGAGAAGAGCGAAAGCCAACACCTGCCACACCAGTGGCACAGCCTACATCAGCGCAGACGATACCGTTTCAGTTCGAGATGTCAACGGATTGAGATACTCGCTCTTTGAGCCAGCCAAAAGTTTCTTTGGTCTGGTCAAACTGAGCGACGCAAAAATTAAATGAAGAACTTAATTGTAATACCTTATTATATTTATAAACAATCTTTTTATACCTGAGGAAGGCCTGTGTAGCTTAGAAATAACATGCATTTACTTAAGAGTTGCATTATTTATTATACAAGTTGATTCACTATCAATAACAGAAATGTTTATAATGATAATTCAGTGAGAGTAGTTATATATTATTTAAAACAATAAACAAAAGTTATATTTTACAATTATATGATCTCCGAAATTTCAGTAAATACAGAATTTATAATTATGGATTGGACTTAATTGCCGACACCAATTTTCTAATCCTTGACTATGTGAGAGCCTTTGACGAAATTACGAATAATATAAAAATAATACCAAACAGCACTTAACTCAACATTGTTATAGTCTAGAGTATATCCCTACCGCTGGCTTCTTAAAACCTTAAAGCAAATGCTGGAAATGTCCTCCCTCAGTTAAACACATTCCGACTGATACAATGTTGTTCCACCACTCCTCCACTTTGTTCTTCAGGCTACCCCATAAATAAAAATCACAGATTGTTAGATCTGGGGAAACTTGGGCAGTTGCGTAATCTTGTTGGAACCATCCATACGATTTCTCCTCTTCGGTCAGCTGATAAACAATGGGGGTCGGAGTGTCATTTCGGTACGCCTCTCCATTTACTGTCTGCTGGGAAAAATCGAACTGATTTACGTGTCATGCGCTATTCGTACATTAAAATTCAATTTTTCTATCATCAAGAGGGATTTAATATATACAATTTGGATTTTCAGAAAATCAGTAACAAATTATGGTGGAACCATGCCTCGTCTGAAAAGAACCCAAGCCGTGAATCGATCAACCCTTCAGTTATTGATGAAGAAACCACTCACAATAACGCACATGTGCTACGGGATCACCTTGCACCAGACAAGGAACATGTACACACTTGTAAGTTTCGAGTTTTAACAATTCGAGTAGCTGTATGTGCAGGAGACACCGAAACGCTAATTTGTGCTAATTTCGATATTGATTTTATTAGCTAAAGTTGAAGATTTGCGCTAATTTTGTCTCCTGTTAAAACTACTTCTTCGCGTGTGTTGCTTATTTTGCACTGACTTTATTCACATTATCATAAATTGCAGCTCTAGAATGAGGCAAATCTTCACTAGTGATTCTTATTTATAACATTTACACACAAAAAGTTGCTCTAAAGTCAGCTGTCTAGCCATCTTCACGAGCGGAAGCTCAAGGACAGACAGGTAGGCTGGGGGCCGTGATGGATAGGGGAGCCGGCCTTACTAAGATATAAAACCCCATGTAAGTGGCGAGGACATGTTTTGAAAGTTCGCTATAAGTTTCGAGACCATATATTTTAAAGATTTTGTGCATATAATTTCAATTTCCTGTGCCCCAGAAGTTCTGAATTTGTAAGTTTTTGCATCATAGCTCTGTAAGATATCCAGACTTTTAAGGCTTTTCTGTGGAGATTAAGAATAACTATTGAAAGTCTCATCTGTTCTATTCCTGTCACCTTCATTTGCAGCTGTTTAGTATTACAATAATCCTTCCAAAATTTGTTATCATTTTCACTAGTTATATCTGATGTCATCTACATGCTTTCATCAAGACGTAGTATTTCTATTATATTTTACAAGAATGGTCACAAACTATTTGGCATTAACACCTGGTTCTGTGTTATTTTCAAAACTGTCTCTAATATATTAAACAAGTTAATTGAATTAATTTTTATCACAGTTTGCACAAATTGATACTGTATTAGTTTATAATACTGTATGCTCATGGCTACATACCAAACTTAGCATGCACAAAGTGAAAAATCTAGCCACTAGCTGACTGTGTCATGCTGTCCCAAATTATCTACCGAGTTTTCACAATAATTTACATAGTTGCCATGGATCTACAACAAAGTAATTATTAACAGATTCTGGAAGTGCAGGCATTTATAATGGTTAAAATAGCGTGGCAAACAGTTACTTAAAATATTAAAAATAGGCATTTATTAAAAGTGAAAACAGAGAGTAATATCACTCATTATTAATGAAACTAAGTATTTAAGATACTTAAAAATTACTTTATCTCATAATCAAAGTACGTAAGTTTACTTTTACTGGTTACACACAAGTTCATTGTCTGTTTATGCATTTACAAGGGAATTAGGTTAGAATCTCTCTTACTTCCATACTGAACACATTGTGGGGAAGGTTTATAGCACATCTGTACCACTCTCATCTTTCTGGCTTGTAATGGTTTCTTACATTTATGCAGCTAGCAGCTATGCACTACTAATTTTCTAGAGTAGTCTCCCCAAATTGATACAAGGTCATTTGCCAGGACTATTCAAATCTGCAGTACTTCCCCAACCAATTTCCTGGTAATCGTATGCCCGAGGTAATCGTGTGTACCTTTGACTAATGAAGGTTCTGTTATTTAAAAAAGTTTAAAAGTGAATGAGTTGAGGAGTAGGTTTTAGGCTGCTTGAAAAGAAATAAATTTGTAGCAAAATTCTCAATAGATATTTTTGTGAGGTGAGCATGCCATTTAATTTTTATAACTTTTTCAATTTGATATATAGAAATTCTTTACATGCTTTTTAAAATGCATAAATAATCACAGAAAAATTTAAAATGATCCAAATAAAATATATGTAGTTTTACACGTTAAAAATGCAAAAGAAGTGATAATAAAAACTGGTTCTACTGATGCCAAATGTATGGAAATACATTTCTGGAAGACAATGGACATCTGTAGCTATTCTTTTATTTTTGAGAATGAATGTGGCTTGTTTTGACTTCTGCAAATAACTCTCTCACTGTCCATCAGTGACCCACCTCTAGCAGTGATTGAATCCACATCAACCAGACAACCTAAATGGTGTATTTTATACTCTATTGCATCCTTGTCACTAGTCTGGCACCCCATGGGTCACTGTTTAAGCTTCTCTCCTCATTTCCTCACATTCCTAACCTCACTTTTAGAATACATCACTTTAGTGTGGTCTAAATTTACACTATTACTTGACAGCTTCATATTCGACCATCTATAGAGAGTGTACTAGAGATGCTGAGTGTGTAGAAGAGCTATGCCATTCCGCTAGACGTGCTGAGAACAACAATGCCCTCACATGTTCATTAACTTCATGGTGACATGCCACTATTCTCTTCCAGTCCTGGTAGTAAATATTTGCTGCTTATAGGTTTACAGTCTGGTCTTAATGCCCTGTAAATACCATAATGGTGACAGCAATAAAGTTCGATAGGATCAATTTGCTTCCTACTGATACCAGTATCTACTGCAACACAATTAGACATTAACAAAGTGATAAAGATAAAAACTGAATTGCAATAAGTTTGAAAAGTTACAGCCTTTAATGTCACTTTCACATATTACAGTTTTTTTCTTACAGTTTTCTTTTCACTTCTATGTGAAACCATTAACAAAATCACAAATATAAAAAATTGTCATGAATCATAAGAAATAATCATGTACTGCATAGAATCTCAGCATATTTGTAATATAAATAAATAAACAAACAATAAAACATTAATCACATTTATTTCACTCAAATTTGTCACCTGCACTTCATTCAAGAGGACGAATATTTCTGAATAACATGACACATGCGAAAGCCTAAGTGTTTCACGCTTTCTCCAGTTTATTTTGTTTCTTTTTCAGAGGGCTACATCACTGTTACTGGTATACACCCATTGGGAGTTAATTACAGAAAATAAAATTTGTCTCTTTCTTGCTGCAAATTAATTCATGAACGTTTGGATCTTTACTTAAGGATGTGCAAATTGAATTATATAATTTGTACAACTAACAAACATTAGGTAGTGTAAATAAGAAAAGGAGCACAATATGTGGTTTTCTAAAAACAACTTAGGAACAATGATCTCACACAAAATTAATCAAAGAGTAAGAAAAGTATACTGCATTACGAATGAAAGGAACTGGTTTTTATAATTAATTTTTTAACATTTCATTTTGATATACAATATTAACACTGTTATTACTTTATGTTTCTTTCTTTCTTTCTTTTTTTTTCCTTCCACAGCACAATGATTTTCTTTC
Organism: Metallyticus violacea; assembly: GCA_030762175.1. Taxonomy (NCBI): domain Eukaryota; kingdom Metazoa; phylum Arthropoda; class Insecta; order Mantodea; family Metallyticidae; genus Metallyticus; species Metallyticus violacea. The sequence continues at coordinate 9,188,225 of CM060833.1, read as the reverse complement.
ATACAACTTTTTTATTGTGCATGCGGCACATATTGCTTTTTCACTCTTTTTCTTTCCACAAGTAAGTGAATCTATCTTTGACTGCTAATACATTTAAAGATCTTGTGAAAAATGTGCTGCTATCTACCAGTGGCAACTCTGCACAAATTTTGTAAAAAAGAGCATTTGTTCTACCTCTTTCTTTAATTGCTATGCAGTGATGGTTTGTGACATAAAATGTTGCTGCATTCCTACCTCCACATAAGAGGTTTAATTTGAAAATAATGTTGAGTATCTAACTACACATTGGAGTATAAAAATAGTCACACCCCAAAAGAGCACCTTCTTACTTTCTAATTTTTCCTATCGCTAAATGAGCAAAGGCTGGACACTAGGGACGCACTCCAATCCTGATTCATATACATCCTTTACAATATGGATTCTAACTAAAGGGAATTAAGAATTAAGCAAATTATTACAAATTATTATAAATTGTATAATTTACTGATAATTTTATCACTACCATTGTAGCTTTTTGATGTTAATAACTTCATGGTATTACAATAGGAATGCATTACTGTCCAAGAACGCTGATGGAGAGTGAAGATAAGCACCTTTCCATTTCACAACTCTCGGTGAACATCGCATTTTTCTGTCAAGCCTTGCAACAATGCATCAGTGGGTACGTGCAGGGCTTTTTCCTTTTCACATACAATCTACATGCCCTCAACACTGCTTCTAACATTCTTGTCCCACTGTCAGAACACTACTTACATTATCAAACCCCATTATTCCGCATAATTTGCATTATTAAGCCCCCCTATGTGCTACAATATTCACAATTATATCTACTCACTGTTTTTGACTATTTATATTACAACAGAAGGCTAATAAAATAAAAATTACTATATTTCAACAGAAAACATAACACGTTAGAGGTACTATAGTAGGTGTATATTGAAGTATTTACAACAAGATTCACTGTTTGTATGTCATTTTATGTCAACAGAATTATGCATGTTATGCACCAGAATTAAATATTAAAAACAATAATTAGGGGCCTCTAGTGAGAGAATCAACCTGTACATCTCCATCTACAAATACTTATATAAAGATACTGCTGAGAATACAAGGCAAATATTTATTTTTAGTAAGCATCTAAAGAAGTAGTAGGTATGTTCTATTCAACGATACTCTTTAACTACTTTGTTCATTAACATCCCATCCTATTCAGGCTGTAAAATGGCCATTAAATTTTGCTCTAGCACCTCTTCTTTCAGGTTTGAGGTTCCTTAAATGCCAGAAATCTATGACACAGGATCTTTACTTCCCTTCTGAAGGAAGTCATTCTCAAGATTTTTATGTCCTAAAAATCCATTGACCCTGGCTGGGTTTGAACCCATGACTTTGGGTCTACAAGGCAGTATGATTGCTACTTGACCACCAGGAATAACTATATATCCAAAGAAAAGCAATAACATATATATAAAAAAAAACAGAATATTTATGGAGCAGTTTACATTTCATCAAGACAAATTGAGGTTCACATGAGGGTAGGGCGTGGAATTTCTGGTAGGCAAACCAAATTCTGGTAAGCGTTACTCTGGAAGATCTGGCTTCCCTTCCACCTCCTTCTATCATAATTTTGTCAACAAGAATAAGAGTATAGCACAAAAATGGACAACATATATGCTTTTCTAAGATTTACACACCATTTTACCCTTGCATTCTAAAAGAGAATAAAAACTAGGTATATTTATCTATCTGGGATATAATAGACCCATTTTCTCATGTAACCTAGTAACCTTGATAAATGGCTAAATCACATCACATACAAGTATATACTGGATACCATTCTAATGTGGCATTGTGGAGAACAAGATGGCAGACCTTCTAGCAAAGAAAGGTACAAATATTTCTATTACATTTCAGTACAATCTCATGCAACGAGCAGTTAAAAGCATTTTCCACAAAGTGAAAGGGATGTTTAGCATAACCTGAAGGAAGAAATCACACACAATCAATGGAAAAACACTTTGTATCAGAATGCCCTTGAAGAGCGGTTACAATATTTGGCTTGGCAACAGGCAATGTTTACCGATTGGGCATACCATCTACACCACATTGCAAGCTCCGCAATAGTCTGGACACCATGGACTCAACTCACATAATGATCAGCCCAGTTATATCAGTTAATGGTTTCAGGGACAGATATTGGGAGGCTAGAAGCAGAATGATGAATTTCTAACCCAAATTCTGTTCATGTCAAATGTCTCTGTATTAAGTACATAAATAAAATAATAAAGTACACTTTATTTTTATATTCTCCATTCCCATGAATGTATTCACCAGTTTTTTAATTTTCTATATTTCATCTCCACAAGTTGAATCAATTATTACAAGTTAACTCAAGCACTATAGAAAATTAACCAATTTCATTAAGTCAGAACTCAGTAACAATGAAAGCACTTTAGCAATCAAAGAAGGATTCACTCGCCCAGCATTTGATGATCTAGAATGCCTTACCTGCAATTTATATTCTTGAACATGCTATTTCACACATCACACATCATTTTAAAGTCCATCTCAGTTACTTCTGATTGTCTGTGATTCATGATAAGATACCATGATGTATATAAAACATTCTTAGTTCATAACACAGAATTAACTTTAAAACCATTTTTCTTCTCTCACTAATTTATGTCTCCAGTGTAGTATTACTAAAGTTCTCTATACCTTAGAATTACTCTCTTGGCATCAGTATTAAATCAACTCGTGTCAATTTTAAAGAACATGAAATTATTTTGAAAAATGTAATGCATTTTGGTATATGTTCTGTTATTTGCAATTTTTCTGGGGGAAAAAAAAAAAGAAAAAAGAAAAAAAACAAGTTTGAAAAATATTGTGCATCCATTACAAAGATTTCCACTGTGAAGTTTAGACTGCTGCAATTAACACTTCTTGTGTGTACTCAAAATGACCCAAATCTGTAATTAAAGTCCTAAGTTTATGCAGCAATTGCTGATAAGTTTGATTTACAGAAAATTGTGGGAAAGTACTCAACACATTATTTTAATTCAGTTCCTTGCATTTCTTTAAAAACTCTTTATAAGCATGCATCAGTGAAATGCAAAAAATTAAAAAGGCAAACTTACTAGTTTGTGTACAAGTTTTTACTGCTACATGTGATCGAGATCATTACGGGGTGGACTTTTCAGTGGGAGGTCTGGGGTTCAATTCCTGCCAGGACCATCCTTCCTGACCGAGGATTTTTTCAGTTTTACTTTAGTCCTCATAAATAGCAAATGCCAGGGAGTTACCTTTAACTTAGACCTGAAATGTTTCCATTTTTTAAAAAAAAAAATCCTTTCCCATCTGACATACCATTAGTGTCCACTACTTGTGAAGTCTCAACACTAAAAACAAATGTTAACCACCATTAAAAAAAGAGAGAGAGCTTTATTTTTCATAATTTTTGCCTCTATGCATTTATTATTGTACCCTAGATAATTAAATAACCATATGTAGTTGGATATGACCCATTTGATGAGACATACAGAAAAGATTCAGATCACTTTTAGTTTTTCTACTCTGAAAGTTGTACAGGAATGTACAAGATTGTTCAGAAGAAATATTGACAACACCGTCAACACTGCAAATAGTAGATAAGGTAGCCAAGAGGTGGCAGCATGGCATAGCTTAATACTTGTTGTAACAGCATAGCATGTGGCCAGATGTCTTCAACAGCAGTGTGTAATGGATAAATCTATTTCAGTACAATGGGGTAAACAAAGCATGGTGTTTTTTTTTTGATTGATTTATTTATGGATGCTCTTTAACATCTCAGGTCATTAGCGTCCCATTCAACTCAAGGTGTGAAACGGCCGACAAATTTTGCTCAAAGGCCTCTCTTTCAGGCTTGAGGTTCTTTTTCGTGCCGTAAATGTACAACACGGGACCCATGACTTTACTTCCCTTCAGAAGGAAGCCATACTTAGGATTTTTATGCCCGAAAAAATCCATCGGATCTGGCTGGGTTCAAACCTGCGATCTTGGATATAGTAGGCAAGTATGGTAACCATTACACCACCAGGACCGACAAAACCATGTGTTAAAGTGGTATGCCAAGTTTCAAGTTTTCAGAACCCTCATGCATACTTAAAAGCTTTCACCAAATATTTAGTGTGTTTTGCACATGCACGAAAAAGATCTTTAGTTACAGCAAATGCCAAAGAAGATGAGTATGCTGTGTAACAGCACGGTAGCTGTATTAAATTGCCATTTTAATCCATTTCAATGCCTCAAATATACAAAAATTATATATGGTCATAGTAGGTGAACCATAATAGTTATGCATAAAACCAATACGTGATTTTTTTATCCAAAATCTCTACCAACTGTCCTTAATAACATTTCAGATTTGGGTTATAGTAAAAGAAATAGTATATCTAACATGTGCAAATGAGTCATCATGTAGACATGCCTTAAGGAATAATGCTCTAGGGGGGGTGCGCATTGCATTACAGAAGCTTTAAATGAGATTAAATTTCCAGTATTGTTAATTAGCCCTAAGATGTATTCAATGTAAAAATTGTATAATTTTTCAAGTTTCCAATTTCTTTAAGTCTCACTACAAAGATATGAAAGTTCTTTGGAAATATTCACAGAATCTATTTAAACAAATAGAAAGTTAAAACTTCAACAAAGTACAATGTGATGATTATGAGAAAGATGATAATGCTATTTCTATCTCGTTATCAGTTTAGATTAAATTTTATTCATTGCAATAGCTGCTATGGCTTACTATGTATATACTTGTCACTGTTTTCAAGTTTCCTTTGTATGGTATTATGCATAGTGCAAAACTAGTTCAATACTTTGGTAGCTTCAAAATTCTCTAATCACCTCTCATGCATCAAGAAAGTGAGCTCAATGTATGAGTTCTTGTAGCAGCATTCGCATACAGCCACTCTTGCTTACGAGTTTGAAAAAGAACATTCTTGCATTTGGTTGCTTTTAGTATTTATCTTTGATGGAACTTTATTAATGTCAAATTTTAAAGAAATTATTACAAGCACATGCATAATTATATCCATTAATGATTGTTCAAGATGTATTATATGAATACTTGCATATTTAAGATAATAAATGCACTGTATAAATATTCTTAATTATTTATAAAAACGTATCATAATCCATAATAGTTTAACTTTAAACTACATTTTCACAAGCTTAAAAACATCCAATTTGCAATGCAAACTAGTATAGATATAGTTCTCTATATAGAAAACATAGTTGAAATTCCAGGATAAAGAAACTATATTTATGGAGTACAGAAGGTTTTTTCCTCCTGAATTTTTTTTTGTAAAAATTATTGTGCTCTAGTTGCCATCAGGTATTAAATGCTATTGTTAACAGATATTCACTACAGAATGCATTAGCAAAATATTAATAGAATGGGTCAAATTTTGCATACCACTGATGTCATCCCATATGAGTATTGAAAAAAAATTGTAATAATGTTTAATACCTATTTTTACTGCTGAGACAGCACAGTCAGTGGACAATGATTATACATGAGGTGAAATGATAAATTAGGAAAGGTTTTTTTTTAAAGGAAGCATTCTAGGGCTAAGTTTAGGGTACCTCCTCGACATTTGCCATTTATGAAGACTAAGGAAAACCTGGAAAACTCATGTCAGGCAGAACAGTTCTGCTCATGAGTACATGCCTCAATCACCACGGCCACTTGTGTTGGTTTGAAAAAGTTCAGTTAGCCTTTCAAATTTGTTAATATTTATCTGATTTTTAGCTCTTATGTTTACAGTATGTTATGCCTGAATGATTCAGCTGGAGAACTTGTTAACAACCTTTTATTTGGTATTAACTTGGAGTGTGAATTAGAACTTGTACAGTGTAGAAAATCATATAATTAAATTATTGTATGACTGAGTCAAGCTACAAGCTCTTGTGGCTTCACATGCTTGTTTATATCTATAACATGTTTTACAGTCCATCATCTGCATCCTCAGGTGTATGAGGGACAAACAATATATCTACATATATAAACTTAAAGTCGATGTTTTCATTCCCGGAAGTATTGAAGTTCATTAAACTCTCTCTCTCTCTGAGAGAAATTAATAAATTTCAACACTTCTGGGGATGAAAACATCAACTCTAAGTTCATCACACCTCCAACAGAGCAAGATTTGCATCCCCAAAGAAATATTGCAAATCATTCAGCAGTCAACAATTAGCTGATGATGCAGATGATCTACAAAATATGTTCTAGATATAAACAAGAAGGTGAAGTCACAAGAGCCTGTAGTTCAACTAAGTCATATAATAATTTAATTACGCCTTTGTTTCATGTTACATAAGCTGCAGAAGCTAAGGAATTACTCGCAAGTAACTGAATTATTGTTTTGCAGGATTATGCAAAATAAACAGTGATTATTTCAGTAATGAATGACAATATGGAAAAATTTATTAAAATAAAATTTCTCAAACACAGTATTTCTAAGGTTAAGAGGAAAGTCATAGGTCCCATTTTACCTTGTATAGGCTGCTTTTATTCTATAACCAAATAAGTTCTATGAGTGTTGTATTAGCTTATTTGGAATGCACCCTTAAGTCACCATCTTGTCTCAGTATGTGATTAGTCACTTGAATAATTATAATAATAATTATTGTGAAATTAGGGTCAATTGAAAAGTTCTCAGAACAATTCACAGATTTCAGCAGCAGTTCCAAAGCAGTTTTGTTACCAAACCTGCCATCTTCCATAGAACCATTTGTGCAATAATACATGGATTGGAACAATTGTAGTAACTATAGCTATGCAGTTATTAAGTGCTTAGCATAGAACAATATGAATGCAACAGAAATTTGTATAGATATGACTAACAATCTAGAGGACTTACACCATCATTTTCATCCATTGGACCAAATAATTTAAATGTGGCCTTAAAAGTTTGGAAGGTTACCTATGCAGCTTACGACCAAAATCCATCATGACATTAGATAAGTGACGACACAGTTCTGGAGGATTGCTGATTAAAAGTGTCTGAAATTGCTAAAGATCTGGGCATTTTAGGGGAATATACTTCATATTTTATGGAAAGAATTATGCTTGAAAAAAGATCAGCAAGATGGTTGCACAACTGCTGACCCAGAACCAAAAGTGAATCAGGGTGCAAATCTCTCAGCAAAGTTTGGTTGTTTTCAGAGTGGTCCCACAGACTTTATGTATCAATTTGTGACCAATTATGAAAAAGCATTACACCAGAAACCAAACAGCAGCATCACAATTCTCCTCTGCCAAAGAAGGTCAAGTGTGTAAAATCGGCTGAGAAGATCAAGGCAGGGTTTTCTGGGATGCTAAGCGTGTACTGCTAATTGATTGTGTTCCTGCTGGAACATCTATCTCTCGAGTGTATTATGCTGGCCTTTTGAATCTATTGCATATAAAAATATGCAAGAAAATGTGGGTTTATTACAGAAGAAAATCTTCTGCATCAAGATAATGCTCATCCTCACGCATGTGTTGTTGCAATAGTAATAATTAATGAATTGGGGTACGATTTGCTGCCACATTTGCCTTATTCCCCTTACTTGGCTCCATTGGCCTTTCATCTGTTCCCTAAACTGAGAAAATTCCTTGGTCCAATGGAGAGATTAAATCATCAGTTCAGGCATAGTTTGCAGACCTGTAGGAATCTTAATTTTGTGATGGGATAAAGGCTTTGGAGCATTGCTGGACAAGTACATTATCATTTAGGGAGATTATGTTGAAAAATAAGAATTTAAAAAAAAACTGCAGTAATTTTGTGCTGCATTCCAAGAACTTTTCTAATGGCCCTTGTATTTTAAAATGATGATGAGAGTTAAAGAGTGATATTTGGTGCAAAAACTATATAATTCTGCAGTTTTATTAAGTACTTAATTTAACAGTTGTTAACAATGATTTAGCTTTATGTTTGTGATCACACAACAGTAATAGTGCTTTTTATAATATATATATGACTGCATGCTGGCCAGCTGAGAAGGGGTATCATTTCCCTTCAAGCCTTGTCACATGTTCTGAACATAATAATCTTTACATTACTTTTCATAAGCATTAGAATATTATGAAAGTGATTACAATTTTTCTTTCAAAGCATCAGGACAGAAAATGTGGAAAACCCTTCAATATAAAAGTGATATCTGCCTTGCAAGTATCAGTCTTAAATGATCTTTATTATCAGCACCAATCCGTTTTACATGATAAATAAAAGAGAGAAAATAATCCTAAAGTTTGATTGGAATTGTTTTCTGAAAAAACTTCACTTAAATGCAAAACAATAGGAACAGGGTGAACACGCACACATGTAGATAATGAAACATACAAAGCAGGTGTTAACAAATTCAAATTACCCACTCCTTAGGAATGTTTTTACTATTAACATTTACATAACAATATTCTAACAGATCTATTCTAGTGGACCCAACACTTTTAGAAGCTGCATTTGTAATTCTAACTACGCAACTATACATGTGAATACAACTAAAACTCTCTTAATGCACCACCACCTTGCAGTGGTTAAAATGTACAACCAAAATTATCTGTCTCCGCTAAAATATATATTCTTATTTGAGGAGATTCAAACAACAAATTAATTTAAATTTCCATTAATCTATTTACGTGCATGACACACATCTTGAAAGAACTTCTCAAACTCTATCAGCATTTGCATTGTAACAGCATATCTTTAGAAGGAAAAAAAAGTCATTAATATTCTGTGAATGTTAATTTAAAAATTCATACAGTACAAGGTTGTTCAAATAAAAATGGAGCTGATTCTTTCCATTGAACCATGTAACCGCGCATGTAAAGTGTCCATTTAGGCTCTATATCTTGTATTTAATTTTATGCTTTCTAATTTAAACTAATGCATAGGAAATCAATCACCAATACTATGGTCAAAGGCTCAGCCTGTCTTGCACAAGTGCAGTAGTGATTTTCTACGCCTTGTTAAGGAAAGATGAAGGGAATCTTTCATTGAGTTTTTGGTACTCTGTGGTCTAGCGTAAGTTTGGAGTCCATGTGATTATTCTGCCCTCTTCTGGGATTTTATAGAACCTGAAGCCTACCAGAATGCAGACGATATCAATTTAAAATATAAATGATTGGTAATGTTGTGGCAATATGGAATAATGTTTTATTTTAATACAGAGTGATTTATATAGAACTAACATAGTTCTTTCTTATTCTGCAAGAAATTCACCCAAAATCCCCAGTTTAATGTTAAATTAAATGGGATATTTGGTAGTTTTGATTCTCTGTTGCAAGATGTGCAGATGTTTATTCTTTATTACTTATTGTTGGCTTTTATGCTTGGCAGCTAATTTTGATATTTTATTCTAATCACTGTAAAAATGCAGTACACATTAAATCAACAGATCTTTTTTGTGAAGCAATACTGGATTACAAAATCAATTACAACTACTCAAAGGGCATACCAGGAGAATTTGGTGTTCACAATACCCTCAAAAGAAACAAATACTGGCACTACTAAACAAATTGGAAATAACCGGATATCTGGTGAATGAAAAAGGCAAACATCATTCATCTAGACTGTCTATGGTTGTTGTGGACATTCATGCTTGACAGGAGCATTCACTCCACAAGTCATTAAGACATTTGTCATAGGAGACCAGTACACCTACTCCTGTACACCTGTTACAGAGAGCTGCGAAAAGTGCTTACCTAAAACCATATAAGGTTTTGTCCATTAGTTGCAGGAACCAGATAAGGATTGCATTCATTGTGCAAAATCCTTGCATATTGTTCATCACATGGTTCACAAATGATGTATGATTCCATTTATGCAGTTACGTGAACTCAGAACTCATGCTATTGACCATTCAAAATCCATGTGTCATTCATGAAGCACTTGTGCATCCAGTTAAAGTTGGGTTTTGGTTCACAATATCAGCACAGAGAATAGTGGGACATTTTTTGGGGGGGGGGACCAGACTGTAGACATTGCAGAGTAATGCCAGACTTCCATGGAGTTTGTTGAGCAACTGGACGATGTAGAGCTGTGTCATGGATATTTTCAACAAGATAGCGCTACATGTCATACATCAAACCAATCCATTACACTAATTGAAATTTCTTTGATGAATAATCTCCAAGAAACTGTGGTCACTGAGATCTCATTTGACAACACTGAACTTCTGCCTATGGGGTTACTTAAAAGACAGAGTTTACTCTACATGCCCCAAGACATCTGATAAATTGAAGCACAACATTACACAGGAGATTAATGGTATTCACAACACAGTCCTCCAAGTGGCCAGTTACATGGAATGACATGCAATGCCATGCAGGAGGGAGGACATTTTCAACATTTTCTATAGATTAATAATCTCCTAAAGATACCCTCCATTTGAAGTATAATAAGTGGTGGTTAGCATCATTGGTATTGAAATTAATAAATGTGCTAGTTCTATATAAATCACTCTATATCACTTATTATGACTAATTATTTTTAAAATCTGTTCTTAAACTCACTTAATTGTATATTAATTTATGCCAGACTGTGGTATGAAGATTGGGTGCTGTTTATACATAGCTCCTTTTCCTTTCTTTCTGCATAATTGTCAATTGTGGCAAAACAGCGCTATATCTTGCAAGTGGTGATAAAATTTTCAGTGAAATATGGAGTTGCTAGAATCTGTAGTATTTATTACTATATATTGAAACAATAACAGATTTGTAACATTTCATAAATGAATCCATTATTGAGCTATTATAACATGTAGATTTAAAACTGATTGGTTCATTGTTTGCAAATCAGGTGATATTTCAATTTAAATTTGATTGGACAAACTGCAAGAATCAACTGCTGCTTAGTGGCTGTTGAAGTCATTCAGTCTATAATGATAAACTGACAATTGAAAATAAGTGGGTACAAATTTTTAGAACATTTATTCAGATCAATATAGAGGTGTTAGCTTTTTTTGGCTGTAGTTGAATTCACTCGTCTCTTCGTAACTAATGCTTCTGATGAACATATGTTTTTGGTCATGAATTTATTTTGGAGTGACAAAAAGTACAGGCTATACATAGACATGGCTAAAGCAAGTATAATACTTAAAACTCATTTTTTTTTAAATCTTATCATGTGTGCAATTTTAGCACAAGTTTCTGAAAACCCAATCCTCCTTCACTCTAGTGGCAACATATTATAATGTTTATTATTATTATTATTATTATTATTATTATTAAGGTAAATTTTACTTAGGAAAATATAGTTTTGATTGTTTTCAATTTTTGAAATTTAAATACTCTGTAGGAGATGCTAATTGTTTCATACAAACTTTTGCTTTTTGTTTATGTTATTTCTTTTTTCTTTACATGTCCCAGATTTTGACCATTTTAATATAGCAACCCAGTGAAACATCCCAAATTTATTTCAAGAGTGACTGATGTATGTGCACAGAATAAAAGGATCAGAGGACTGAACTTATATACAAACAGATTTAAGGGCAAGTTTGATACATTAACTATTTTAATACTGCATATAATTTATATTATCTCTAAAATTGTTGATAGTAACAATTCCTTAATTTTCAACCTGAAACAATTTTATGATACTATTACAGTGCCATTTTTGTAACATATGTAACACAAATTTGATTTTTGATTAATTTTGATATCGCATGTCCCAGCCTACCCTTTACAAAAAGCCATGCATGCCTTTGCCCCTGCAACCCCTATATATAACCAGTAAGCACGTGTGGCGAAGTGTTAACGGCAAAACTTAAAAATACGGTGAAACCTGCTCAAATAACCATCTCAATAAACAGCTGCTATTTTCTGGAACTGATTTATTTTCCCCGTGCTTGTGTAAATATCTCCTTATTTTAAGCAGTCACTTTCCATCAATGCCAACAGCCAAATACATTATATTTACTAATCTGTATTATAAGAACATCAAGCCTTAATTGTTTTATCTTTAAAAGACTCATCGGCATTCTCTAATGGAAAGTATTCTGCATTATATAGTCCACTATAAGTGTGACAATGATATTATTATTGCTGACCATATAGAATAATTGCGTTTCAAGAAGGACACCATATTATGAATATAAGGAACAGTAATTTTAATAGGCTGGAAAAAAGAAATCCCTTTTATCTTCAGTGTACCAACAGACCATAAAAATAAACAGAAAACACCATGTACTATCATGTACAATGTGTTTATAGAATTAGCATAAGTAGAAGTATGCAGTTACTGCTATGCATTACGTAATTTTATGAGGTTATGCGATTCAAGTCAGTAATCTTGTTTGACAATGATGGAATATTTCAGTTTGGTTTAGTTCTTTGTAAAGTGCTGAAAATGCAAGTCTGTAGGATGCTATTAAAAGTGTCAAGTGTTGCAGTGACTGTGTGCCACTATATAAGCTTGTCATTCAATAAATCAATACTAGCAATGACAACAGATCTGATTGTAGAGGTAATTATCTACCCTCTCGAACATCATATATATTCCAAATTGAATGTTTCCAAATGTTGACATGAAGTTCATTTACAGGGTTTTTAATTGGGACATTTTGGGAACCGTTGTTCCTATCTTCAGCTGTTCACTGACTACTTGGTAAGCTTTGGATTTTTTGGTGTGGTTGTGGCTAGATCAAAGTTGCTACTCTGTCAACATATTCTCTTTTTTGGGAAATATCTTAAATGCAAAAGACAATAAAAATTTTCCTAGGTCTATTTAAAGATCTTACTAAAACCTTCAATGTGATGGACCATGACATCTTGCTAAAAAAAACCATGAAGCTAATGGCATTAGAGGTAGTGGTTTGATATACATCTTAAATTTAGAACCCAATTTGTAGAATTAGCAATCTGCTTCCCTTTGACCAAGTTTGGTATATTAGAAGGCTCAATATTGCGACCAGTTATTAACTTCACTTGCAAATATAGTTGTTTGCTAATGGTGCCCAAGTTAGGAAGCCAGGGTAAAGTTATTTTGCAATATTATATCAGTGATGCAAAGCAAAATTTAAATAATTGGTTAAAACCTAATAAATATTAAATATCAACATAATTACAACCATTTCAATAAACACACTCTCCTTAATAATTCATACAGCACAGAAATTGAAAATAAACCTATAAAGAATCTTAATACAACATTTTTAGGGGTTGTAATTGACTCAAGACTTATCTTGGAACGAACACATTTTACCTTATATTACAAATTTAGCCAAATACCTTATGCAATGCACATATTAAGTAGGAATTGAACTAAAGATAGTTTGAGAATAGAATATTTTGGTTATGTATATTCTATATTAGCTTATTAGCAGCGAGTTTATCATCTATGGTTTTTAAATGACAAAAGAAAATATTAAGAATAATGCAATTATCATCTCATGCTACCAGTAAACCAAATTTTCTTCTTCCTCTTCCCCTTTCTTCTTAATTTTCCCTTTCAGAAGCATCGTTTTTCAGAAATACTGGTCTTTCCATCTGTTCCTAAGGCATCCTACTGATCCGGATCCTCTTGTTTGTATTGGAGCATAATGCAAGATAATCTGCCTTTTTCCATCCTTTTTACATGATCTTTCCATTTCTTTCTGTATAACTGCATGTCCTCAGTGATGTTTTGGATACCAAGTTGTTGGCTAATATAATAATTTCTGATATGATCTCTTCTAGTCACTTCTACTAATGACCTTAAAAGACTCATCTGAGCTGTCAGGAGTCATCCATCTTTCTTCATCTTTTGTTAAGAACCATGATTTCACTACCATACATTAACACAGGTTTACTGACAGTATTATAGAATTTTAATAGCACTTCTTTTCTCATTTGTTTTCTGAAATTTCTTTTTACAAGTCCATTGATAGAGTTATATCTATGAATGGGTCTATCCATTTCCTCTTTGTTTAAATTACTTATTTTGCAGCCTAAATATTTAAAGGATCTCTCATGTTCTATAATCTGGTTCCATATAACTATTTTTGCTATTCTGATTTATTTTCCTTCAATACAGTTTTAGTTTTATCTACGGAGACTTGTATATTACACTGTTTTGCAATGTCAGATATCTTGGAAGAATTTTAAAGGTCATCTTCTGCGTCAAAAATCAAAACCTGGTTGACCGCATGTATTAGAGTTCTTAGTTGTTTACTGCCAACTTTCACTTCCTTTGGATTCCTCAATTTTTAAAACAATTTTAATGGAATTAAATTAAATGTTCTATCGTTACTGTCCATATATAAAATAAAATAACACACTGAACAATGTAACTAAAATAACAATAACTAGATTAGTAGAAAAAGGATAAAACACTTAGAAAGCCAGATTTAATATTGCAATATTTTGAACAGCTCGTGTTCTTCTTAGGCAAAAAGATAATATGTATAAAAACTATATCTTCTGTCATAGTAATATACTTTTTTTTAGGAATAATGAAGATTAGCATGTATACTGGATCAATTGGACTAATGCTCTTACAATATCACAGACTGCAAAAAGCATCAATTATGTGTTACATAAAAGTGCAATCCTGTATAATAAAATACCAAAATATTTTAAAGCACTTCAAGCACATTTAAAAAATGTGTTACAACTCTATTGTTAAAACATAATTTTTATACCAAGGAGGAACTCTTTCTTGGAAGTTAAATTAGAGAGTTAGATAGGTGTCAAAGTCTTGTGTCTAGAGTTTATATCCATGGTTTTCCTCGTGATTGAAAGGAAGCAAATTTTGTGTTGAATCCTAATCTAGTCTTGTTGGAAACTTTATACTCAGCTTCTGAAAGCAAAATCATCGATACATAAGCAAGCGGAAATACTGTACCACAATACCAGCCAACTTCTTACAGGAAACTTTGCGCAGTGAACATGTCTATGAGCTGAAGTGTCCTAAAATATCTCAGCATTCCACTTTTTCACTCAAATATTTTAATTTTTTTTAAAAAAAACATTGCCTATCTCTTTAGAATATAATGCATCCACACGAGGTGTTTATTACATTTATTTGTAGTTATGTATTAATATAAAATGATGAAGTCAAATGTACAACCTGTGCAAAATTGATGAATAAAAACCTTGAACCTGAATCTGTTGAATGTGGCTGAATTCATACTGAGGTGGAGTCAAAATTCATTCATTTATCTCAATTTTTAAGGATAAACATTTTTCCCATGTGGATAGAACAGTTAAGAGGGAAATGAAAATTCTCAAAACATGTTCTAATTAAAAACCCTGTAAGTAAAGTGTGTGTCAACATTAAGAATCATTCAATTTGAAATATTTCAATGCTTCACTGACAATGGCTTATAAACACATTAAATGTCATCTAAATGCTACCATGTCATATACTGTATATTGCCCAATACATAATGTGTTTATTTCAAAACCCTATCTATGTTTCATTTGAACAGTCCTTATATATGCATGTAGTTGATCAGTCACTCTAGGGATGGTTTGAAAAATATAAAGTCTGTAGTAACCACATATAAAACTCAGTTTAGTATTTTATTCATAAGTCTCGAGGAGTCATTGAGAGAGTGGCAAATATCAATTCTCAGATTAGCCATGTTGCAAGAAAACTAACACAGTATTACTATGAAATTTTATTCACATAGGTGAAGCATATGATTATGTCCTTTTGGGATACTGGAACAAATCCATTTACTTCCTCCAAGACATTTTGAGACCCCACAATGCCAGAAAAACAATGAAATTATCAGAAAATTAAAATAGGATTTCCTACTGCTTTCACTGAAGTCCAGAAGTGTAAAATATAAAGCTTTCAAGAGCATGATATAAAAAAGTAATTTTGAATTAAAGTAATTTCTAAAAAAGATCTACCCCATTAATATTTAAGCCACCTTTTGTCTTAATTAATATTTTTCTTTGGAACTTATATTATATCACTTTTGTATATCCCTGACATATTAAGTAATGCATAAATAAAGAACACTTACAGTAAATAAATCAGAGAGCTATTGGTATATAAGGAATGTGATTTGTGAAACATGAAGTACATCACTGTGGCTGAAGACCACCATCATAGGCATAATCTGCCTTGTTGTGCATGATGAGCCGATCATCCACAAAATAGAAGCTATCTGATCTTGTCTCGAAGGGGTGCGCTATCATCTCCTTCACTGTAAAATGCAAACATAAGCATTATAGTTTTTGAATTGCGGGAATTTTCACAGTGAAATATAGTATAACATAACAAATTATTATTGAGGAAATCACTCAAATTTGAGTGATTTCCTCAATAATAATTTGTTATGTTATAAGCATTATAATTGTAATTTTTGAGGTTATGTCTTATCATATTAATACTTTAAATGCTTTTAACTCAGTCTGTTTCCTTGTTCATTAAGAGTGAGGCCATGAATGTGTTTTTTTAAATATTTTGAAATATATTATCTACTGGAGAATGAATTCATAGTTTACATGACGTCACAATAGTAATATGTAATTTTATTTATTAATACATGTCCTGTAAGCAGTCATCTCCCCCCTCTTTCAACACACATGTGAACATTTGCTGCAGGTTAACATTTTTTTACCAAAACATTATATACATACATCATAAATACATATTACTTTAAATGACTGTACTTGTGAAGCTGTAGACAATGAGTGGTAATATATCCTACACTCTGTCAACAGCTGATGATTTTTTTTTAAAGTAGTGTTTAATTCCATTTTTATTACTGAGGCACCACAAGCGGTGGACACTGATGATACATGAGATGAAATTATATATTGGGAAAGGATTTTTTTCCAGGAAGGAAACGTTCCAGTCCTATGCTTAGGGTACCTCCCCCGCATTTGCCAGTTATGAGGACTGAGGAAAACCTGGATAAAAAAAAAAGTGAGGGAGGATAGTCCTGGTGGGATTCGAATCCCAGACCTCCCGTTCAAGAGTCTATGCCTTAACGACCTCAGCCACTCATAGCAGTTCAGCTGATGATGAAAGCAAGTGCTTCCAAAACATGTACTAGTGTTATGTATGTAAGTGAAGTTATTAGTATGGACATGTGGAATACATATGTAAAGGACATATTACTTTATTGATGTTTAAAATATATTTTCATCAATGCTTGCTTTACATTCTTCTTCTATGTATCTGTAACAAAGTTTGTAGCAATTTTCTTCATCCAAATGGTTGATAAAATTTGCTTTCGCTTCAGTTGTTGCCTGTCAACAAACAATTTGCCACATGACATTGTGGTCTAATTTGAAACACTGTAACCAACCATTTGAACAATGGGAATCTTTAATTCCTAGTTTCAGTGCAAATTTTGATAACAAAACTGCTTTAGAACTGCTGCTGCAATCTGTTGGTCATTACGAGAACTTTTCAAATGATCCTTGTACATTATGAACAAAGGAAAACTGAGGGACCAACAAAAATGCTGTAAACAATGGGAAACAAATATGGAAACATAAATGTGGGGTAACGCTGTATTTCAATTATATGCTACTGAACAGAAATGGAGAATATGATTAGTATACTTACCTAAATCTGGAGCTAAGGTTGGAAATTCATAAATGTGTTCACATGTATTCTTGCTGTTTGGGATACAAAATCCAAATTCAAAATCAAAACTCTTGAGAAGTTTGTCCCTAAAGAAGTGGCGCTCTATCATTCTGAACTTGTTAATTGGTTTGCTGCCTACAGTGAACTCCACCCTGAAATAACAATACAGACAAAAAATAAAATAATTTGTAATTAGTAAAAGAGAAATTTTTGAAATTATATGTTATTTACAGTATATCTAAGAAGTCAATAAATTCTATAAGGGGTGTTCAATAAGTTATCTATGCCAGTAAGTTGTATCAAAGTTAGAGAGCTGAGCTTGCGTGTACAGGTTGATACATGCCTTAGCTTGAAATAGAAATGTGTCTGCAGTATGTGCTGGAACTGATAGGATGGAAGTGTATTGCCATTTGGGTCAGCAATAAAAGTGAGTGAGTAGGAGCTTATGGGCTCTAATGAAATGGAAAAGTAGCTGCTTCTAAATTAATTCTTCTTTTAAAGCCATCATTATGTATACTGCTTTTCCAGAAAACAATTTATATAGATAGATAAGATAATGGGGGGGGGGATATGGAATTTAAAACAATCTCCAGGACAATAAGACTTATTGTGTTACCCCATTGGGAAAGATGCTTTCATTGTTTCCCAAAACCTTTTTCTTGCACAAGTTGCAGTATTTTGATTCCAATATTGGTGTCCCTCCCCAGATCTTCCCTGGTTTCAGAGGGAACAAGTCTCTTTCTTTCCAGGATTTGACACTCAAACAGGATATGCGAGGCAGATTCCCTATCCTGTTTACACAATCTGCACGAGGGTTCATCTTTATGAGTCCCCTTTTTTAGATGTTTCCTGAAGCGATCATGTTGAATAATTAATGCAATTACTTTCCTTATTCCTCTTCTGTCCCATACTTGCCTTCTACACCCAAGATCGCAGGTTCAAACCCGGCCAGGATTGATGGATTTTTTCGGGGTGTAAAATCCTAAGTATGGTTTCCTTCGGAAGGGAAGTAAAGCTGTGGGTCCTGTGTCGTACATTTACAGCATGAAAAAGAACCTCAAGTCTGAAAAAAGAGGCCTCTGAGCAAAATTTGTTCGCCGTTTCACGCCCTAAATAGAATGGGACGCTAATGACCTGAGATGTTAAAGAGCGTCTGTAAATAAAACAAATCCCTCTTCTGTCCAAACTGAGAAGATATGTGGAAAATTTACTAGCTTACATTTGTCCAGGATAGGTTTGCCACCTTAATTGATGTTTATTCCCAATCCATGTTTTAACAGTATGTGTACTGATTCTGACCGTCAGCTAAGGGCCAAAAAAGGGTGTATTGGCACCTCTTTTTGCCAAATGATCTGCCTTTTCACTCCCATAAATGCCCTGATGCCCCATTACTCACAGCAGTTCAAGCTAAAAACATGATCATCAGAACTTTTTTGCAGATTGCATCACTTTGAATTTCCCCTTTGCCATTAAGGCCTGTTATGTTTCAGGTATGTTGTGGTACTTCCAGGACTCATAATCAGTTACGATTTCTTCCAGTAAGGATGCCCTTCTGCAGCATAACTCCTTAAGTGGTCCAAGCATGTCATCATTCACTCGCCTTTCTGGCCATCTGTCAGGATCTTCAATACCCAGCTGGCACTAACTTTACAAAAATTCAGTACTTCATGCATGATACTGTATACCGAAGAAATGATGAACAACTCTGATGTTCACGGGTGAATCTGCCAGTCGTTCAGAATTGCATTCTCAATGTCTGTGACATTCAGTTGAGTTGCAACTGTTATTGGTTGTCATGAACATGGCTAGTCAACAAGGTTCACAACGCTTCCTTCAAAGAAAGTGCATCTTGTGGAGATGTTGTTTTGGTCCAAACAGTCTTCCTCACATAATATTTCACCCGGATTTTGTCCTTTTGCCCACAAAAAACTAAATACACCTCTTTGCTCTTCACAAATTGACAATAACATGAATGTCATCTTTGCAACATAGTTCTCACTTCTGTTGCAAGAGCTATACTCGATCGAATTATGACATCTCTAGTACAAACTTCAAACTATACAGGTACAAAATTTCTCCATCCCAGATATAATAACTTTGCAGGAAAAAATTATTGTGCATTACTTAATGATCCTTTTATTTTCCTTCTCTAGAACTGATTGGAGAATCACTCTGTTGGAATGCTAAAAACAAATGTTGACATCAGCATTCGCATCTATATTGTAATGTTCCTTAGCAATTTGCCCACCAGTACATAAATGTCCTTTTAAACATAAACTTTTATTAGGCAAAACACGAAAAAACAACCCTGTTTCATTGGCACTAAAAATTTTTTCCCATGAATATCGATAAATAAATATTATAGTTTCTGTTCCCAGGTTGCAAATGTCTCCATGTTAACACTGGAAGATTCTCAAAATATTTCTTTAAATTAATGTCATGCTGCTTTCAAACCTCTCAAGCTAGCAGTTCGAAGCTTTGAAACCTTCAATGCTTAATTCTGCTCCAAATTCTAAGGCTTTGGCTTCTATCATTGGTTCTGACAAAGGAACAATTGACATTTATAGTTATTATTTTACTGAACCATTCCACCAAGGCCTTATCAATAGCAGTTTCACTGCTATTTTGAAACTTTCTGATTATTATTAAGATTTAATTCCTGTTTTATCACAATTTCTGCTACCTGCTTCTTTCCAATTCTAAATACTTCAGATAATTTTTGTACACTTATCACGATACTCTATGATGTCCACCTATTTCTGTCTCTCCTCTTCCCTTCCACTACCTAAGTAATATTTATTGACCTGTGGCTGTTTAGGAATTTAACTTTAAAAGATCTTCTAAAACCAGACAGAGATAGATCAATACTGTCATATTTTAGCAGTGACTGATGATGTTAACTACAGTAGTTGGTGTTGTTCATCGCAGAGTCATTTCAAATATTCACTAACTGCCACAGAAGCACCTTGGGATCCAGTTACCACATAAGAGTAGTTGGTCACAAGCTGATGATGGGAGTGATCACCAAAACAATGTTGTATAAGTGAAGTTTACGTTAACATATTTAATAAATTATAATAGGATGTTACCACTCCATTATCTATTAGTTCCTAAATACAATTTAAATATATCTAATGTTATATTGCTGTCTGAATATATTGCTGTGCTATTTATTCCAAGTTCTTCTAATTTCTCTAAGAGATTTCAGAATTGCACATTGCTCAGCTTGTTACTAGAATATTCATAATGTGATTTGAATTTCATTTTTGGATTATCTTTCCATTTATGACTATTACTCCTGCTGTTCTCTTATCTCTAATTTTATTTCCATCTCATACACTTTTGTTGGATAAGTATTATTTTCAACTTCCATTATGGTTATAAGTTCTGTAGGGTGATGCCAGTATTTAACCTCCTCAGGTGAGCCATAGCCTGTTGTTATATAATTTTTTTTTCTTCTATAGTCAACAAAATTGGTTTGCCTCTAACCACACAAGAGGCAGGAATTCACCCAATTCTGCATGCTTTTTTTAAAATTATTTATTAACAACCTGCTCCATTATATGACAATATTACATGTTTTAGTTTTCTTCTTATATGAGAGTCAATCTGAAAGTTTTCAGAATGACAAGGAGTTATAACTAGTCACTGCAGGTTTTCTTAGCTTTATTAAAGCTTAGATGGCAACATGTGCAAGTCTGAGTATGCTCCAACATTGTGTGGTTTTAGTGCAGTTGTGTATGTATATGTGGGTGTTGCTGTACACCAGACACTAGGATGGATCCCCAATGAGAGCATTTCTGTGCTACGATTTACTATAACTTAAAAATCAGTTTAGGGGAAAGAGAATGCCTTGAAAAATTGCAGCATGAAATTGGCAATCTTTGCCTTTGCAATCCTTAATTTGATAATTTGCAGATTTTAGAAAGGGACTCCCGGAAGATGAAGGTTGCAAGGAATAGCCTACTACAGCAACAATGGATGAAAATGTGATTAAAGCTGAGCATATGTTGCGAGAAGATCATTGCTGTACATATTATAGATTCAAAGTAAAACTTCATGTCAGGAATCTCTGCTGTTGTTGGACCCTCACAGATAGAGAAAAGTAAGTGTGATTGGTGTCGGAAAAAGTTAGAAAAATTTGATGGAAAAAGATCAAAATACATATTTAATATCATAAGAGGTGGTGAAACTGAACATACTTGTAGGATCCAGAAACTAAGCGACAATCATTGGACTTCTTCCCAGGAACATTGTGACAGTTACGCTTGAGGGACAAAAAACCGCCGCTGCCATATGGTACATCGCAAAATGCCTGCCCCAAGTCTTTAATGTACTGAATGAAGCGCTCTAAGACTGATCTGTGTATAACCGTGTTGCACCATGACAATGCCTCTGCTCACACTGCAATGGAAACAAGTCTATTTCTGCAGGAGCCATAAGTTAAATGTTTGCCCCATCCTTTCTACAGTCCAGATCTGTCTGCATGTTAAATATTGAAAAAAATTCATGGTTGATGATTTGAATCACCTGATACTGCAGTGGCAGTATATGATATTTGTACCCTATCCAAAGAGGCACGCATGACGTTTCAGCAAAATGGTTTAAACGGATGAGACATATAGAATGTAATGGAGAATAATTTGAAATGATGCAATGTTCAGATCACATTTTTTTAAAATATAACTGCTTTCATTCTAAAAACTTCTAGTGACCTAGTATTAATGCTCTCAATTATATATTTGTTTGTATGTTAATATTTAATAATGTACTTATTTATATATGTTACATCTTGTGTAGACAAATTAAGGTTTTGTAGCCTTTATTGAAATGAATAATTACAGTCTGAAAACAGAGTGTTGCCCCTGTTAAGCATGGATAATTCTGAATTGCTTTCCCGCTCCTTCCAGTCTGACATGCTTACATGTGCTATCTCATCAGTTCATCTGTTATATACCTGCAGTCTGATGCAAATATTATTTTTTAATGGTTTCAAAACTAACTGATTTGTGGCAGGGGTAGATTGTTGGGCTTTCCAGTGCTGGTTACAGTCTTGAGATGGTAGTAAAAAGGTGTAAACAGAAAGGTCTTAAGTAAGTCATGTGTGCGCTATATAACATAGTTGCAAAAAAACTAATTTCCTTCTAAAGCCTATCCTACAAAAAAATAACAAGAAAAGGGGCACAACCAGCATGACCTAAAGGGCTAGTATCCAAGGTGAGGGTAGTGGTGACACAAGAAAACCCTCCAACACAAAGCACCATTACATTGGAAAATCTAAACGGGTCTTTATAGGATAACCCACCAAAATTTGAGTCTAGAACAGTGGCATAAAGTATGCAGGAATGTCTTGAGAGAACAGTACATCATAGAACGCTTCACCAATGCAAGAAAACTGTATGAACTGGCAGGTGAAAAGTGGCAATAGGTAGTTTCTTTGAATGAAGCATGAATTTATCTAGATGACACAAACAAACCCTGTGCTATTTACTACCATCAAGTGGGCCAAAAGGGGAGCTCCAACTTCATCCGGGAAAAAACAAGGAAAAACTTTCCCAAGGGATTCATGGTGGTTGCAGGTTATGGTGTTTGGAGAAAACTTAACATTCATAAAGTTGCTAAAAATGTAAAAATTAATGCAGCCCACTACCAAAGCAATTTCATGCATTCAATTTTTGATGAAGATATTCCCTGGTTGTATGCTGAGGATGCCCCAAACGTTTGGATCCACATGGTTAAAGCATCCAGCCACATATCTCAATCATCCCAACTACCACCGGAAAGCTGTGGAAACAGGTGTCAATATGAAACCAATTAAAAGGATCCCTGTAAAGTTATTGATTTGGTTTAATTATGGATGCTCTTTAACATCTCCGGTCATCAGCATCCTATCCAATTCAAGGTGTGAAACGGCAGATAAATTTTTCTCAGAGGCCTCTCTTTTCAGGCTTTAGGTTCTTTTACATGTCGTAAATCTACAACAGAGGACCCACAGCTTTACTTTCCTTCCGAAAGTCATACTTAGGATTTTATGCCTAAAAAAATCCAATGATCCTGGTTGGGATTGAACCCACGATCTTACATTTAGGAGGTAAGTATGGTTACCACTACATCACCAGGATTGACCCCCTGTGAAGTCACCAGATATACTACTAATGAATTTTTGTGGATTTGGTCTGCTGAAACAGTGCCTTGCTTCTCAATGTCCCACCACAATTGGAAAGTCTGCCAGGAAGAGTGGGCTAACATTCCCCTTTGTTCTACAGTTGTCTTCTACAATGGAAATTACATTGCAGAGCCACATTTCAAGCCCAGGGACATTAAAATGAACGCAATTTGTAGTGGAGAAAGGGAATCTAACCTTGAAATAGGTAAATAAAAACATCCCACCTTAACTGGAGCTACCCTCTGTATTAGCAATACTTACGTTGCTCCCACAGTCTTTAGCTTGAGGAATTGTGGTGTGAACTGATACCTCACAAAACGACCAGCATTTGGATCCAGTTCTTCTTGCTCTGGTTCTGCATCAGTTTCCTCTGCATCTGTAATAACATCCATCTCTAAATAGCTACTTTTAAAGAACTACATACAGTGCACGACGGTACAAGATTTACAAATCACCAGTATTTAGCAACAAATTCTCATTCTAGATAAGCATTAAAGGCAATAGCATCCAATAAAGGCCTCCTATCCTCAATAATCAAAACACTCACAACAAATTCCAAAGAGAATTCCTCAAGACAGCTCAAAAACAACAAATAACAACAGTCTGTCATGCAGGAACTGCATAAACTAAGCAAATTCCTCAAAAGTTGAATAACTTTAAAAATGAATATAAAATACAAATTATGGCCTTATTCATTAATGAAATGAAATAAGTTACGGCATTATTATGTGGTATTAGGGGAACAAAATTACAATTCTTGCAATCTATAAGTATGACAAAAGAGAAACCACATGTTAGAATAATAATAATAATAATAATAATAATAATAATAATAATAATAATAATACTTTTGTGTTATTCAGATTAAATCACAAAATTTAATGGTCTAATATTAATTAAATGAAAAATAATACCACTAACAGATAGAGCTATGTGTGAGTATTTTTATTCATTTTTAAATGTAATCATGTTTATGAACTGAACCTTTGATATCATCTTCACATTCACTAAAATAGAAAGAAATAACAGAAAGTTTCGAGTTACACTGTATTTAAGATGTTCACATGTTTCAATAAAATAAAAAAATTTACTATTTGAAAAGAATTACAAAGTACTAAGCAAGTATACACAATCAACAATAAACAATTGGAAATTCCATTGATTTTCACTGACTTTGAAACTTAATTTAAATGTTATTGTAGAAAAATAGTAATGCAAACATTCTTAAAAGGCATTACAGAGTGCTCTTACATACAAATATAAATCTCATACACATATTACATTAATATTTCGTATCTTCAGGACAATGCTTTTGTTCAATATAAAACATATGCATGGTTATAAATACAGTTTATATGCTGAGTTAATTTGTCCTTTTAATAAGAAACAACTGAGAGAAACTTACATGCTAGAGCACTTTTTAAATTTTTGTTTTCAGGTATGACCCTAGTTCTAATAATCACATTTCCCCTATTTTCAGGTACTATTTTTCTTATTTTGCTTAAATGATATATGTAGAGACTTGTGAAAAAACTGCTAGAGCAGTTCCATTTTTCTTATTTTATTTAAATGGTATATACCAAGTTTTTGTTGGAAAAAAAGGCTGCTAGAGCAATTTTTAAATATTTGCTTTAGGTTAACCCCTACCCCCAATGGTCCCATTTTGTGGGTTAATGTACTGATTGAATTGTTTGTTAAATGATCATTATATGCCAAGTTTTGTTGTGAAAAAACAAAACTGTGGTCACTAGAATGTTAATAGTCACACACAGACACATATATAAACTTTGAATATACTAAATACATTAATTTTCATAAAAAAAATTGAAATGTTGCAAACTTAGACACAATATGAAGACAATGAAATCATTAAATCTAGTAAAATAACCTTAATCTTATGATTGATCAGAACATGAATTGGAAAGACCATATTGATTTGCTCAATATAAGTTGACATGTTTTGCAATCAGATCATTAATTCATATTACAAATAAAAGCATCCTAAAAATAGCATATTTGCTTACTTTCATTCCTTAATTATTTATGGAATAATGTTCTGGGGAAATTCAGTAAATGCTAAAAAGTATTTCTTGTACAAAAAGGAGTAATGGCAAGGACAAAACGATCAACTCATTGTAAACCACTATTCAAAACATTTGTAATTTTACTATTAGTTTGCAAATGTATTCAAGATGTACTTTTATTTGTAACAATTCAGAAAGAAAACTTAATACACAGCAAAGAAACCAGACACAGACCCAGAAACAAGTTGTAAGCAATCCAAAAAGGTGTTTACAACAATGGTATAGTATTATTTAATTCACTTTTATAATTTCATAGATCGTGGTTCCCAACTTTATCTTGACTGACGACACACTTTATTGAATGCACATAATATTGCAACACATTTATTTTTTTTATTATTATTAATAATAACTGTTTATTACTAAGTGGGAAGAGTAAATATATTACTAAGCATTTTGCAGGTGTTCGCTTTCATTTGAATTACTGCCAGGCAGAAATATTAACCAGAGCATTGTAACAGGTGTTAATATTTCATTGGTAAAGTCTGTCTTAAAATAATATGTATGAATAAAAGACTTCATTGTAAATACAAAATGCACCATAATGAGACTTTCTGAATGGCATAACATTTACTTTTTAATTCCAAAATTTTGCAACACACTCCGTGGGGCTGCTAGATATACCACGTGTCCTGGCACACCAGTTGGGAACCACTATATAAAGGAACTGCATACTAATAAAAAATAAGTTCTGTTAGTATTTAAAATACCTTATTACCCACACCTTCTATACAGAGGAGGATTTCAAACAATCAAAAAATAAGTGTAAAATGTTTTTCCATTGAATTAATTCAACCTTGTAAATACACTAAATGTAAATACTTTTGTGTTATATATATATATATATAGTTTTTTTTTATAAGATGGCATGTTAAATTAAACTATATAAAAATTACCATCTCTGACAAACTTTACACTAGAGTTAAAAATTTGTAAATATGAAGAGTGAAACTGTAATCATATGTACATAACATATGTAGTTTCTACTGAAATCTACTTCCTTGAGTTAGATTTATCCTTTTAGAGTTGGCTAATATATGATCCACAGACTGAAGCAATATGATGTGAATATGTCATGATACCTTGGCAGGCCTTCAAGGTGTAATTTCCTCAAAGAAAAAAGGTGTTTATGAATCCACGCCACAGAGTAACAAACTCCAAGTACTCCAGGGTAAACCTTTTCAGTTCAAAGAATGAATGTTCCCCAGCCAATGCCAATGCCACCAAACTCTCCATTACTGCATGATATGGATCTTGTAGGGGTGCCAGGTAAAAGGGACTACAGAACTTCAAGTGACACTGAGCAGAATTTGGGGCACATATTATTTTTGGGGCACAACAACCTCGTCAATTACTTTCCTCAGGATGGGTCACCTTCCTCTCCCCAAAGCTACAACCAAATCACCCTTGTTCTCAAAGTTTCTGATCATACTCTTTAACCCATTTGTTTACATGATTTCCTTTTCTGTTCTTTGATGCAGTGATATTCTCTCATTGTAGTGCTGCCATTCTGATAAAAACATGTCTAACAGGGCATTGTCTTTCTTCTCATTAGCCATATTGCTTGTTTCAGTATAGCAAGTCAAATGACGGTTAACATTGATATTACTAACATTTTAAAAAAAATTGAGTTGAGATTGTAACATACACACCACTAAAATTCAATAAAATGGGAAGACTAGTTTCGGGAGCCATCGCTCCTATTGTCAGTTCCTGATCAACTCTTAATGTTACTATATGAAAATAATTTTGATAATTAGCTTCTTATACAAATAGAGGGCAACAGCAACATCTGTATGTATGGTAATAAAGTTTGCTTTCTATGATTACATGACATTTTAATATTAATTCATTATTTGGTAGTTATTTAAACATAAGCATTTGAAGTGTCAGTGAAAAATGGATATCATTAAAATTCATGGTGTGATACAATATTTTTTTTTTTCTGGAAGAGAAAACAGCAAAGGAAATTCATGAGAGGATTTTGTCACTGAGTGATATTTCCTTCCAATGAAACATTTCAACTTGGGTAATAAGCATGGCAGAACAAGCACAAGGTTTATCTGATTTATTAATTTTTTCCCACTTCCTTTTTCCTCACAGTCCAAACAATGAGGACATTTAATTAAGATTGTTGTATGATTAAGTGGAACTACACACTCTATTGGCTCCCCCCTTTCTTGTTTAAATGTAGGACATGTTTTGCAGACTATTGTCTGCATCCTCAACAAATTGTCGACAGCTGCTTTGGGGATCATATTCTGCTCGGTGGAGGTGTGATGAACTTAAAGTTTATGTTTTCATCCCCAGAAGTGCTGAAGTTCATTAATCTGTATCTGTATTTATAAATGTAACTTTTATCCCACATTGCTAGAGCTCTGTAAGTCCCTGCGCTGATTTTAATAATTTTTCTTTTTTCACTATGTTATGGTTTTCTGTCCAGAAATGAGATGCTAGCTGATTTCTCAGTCAGTTTGTATTTTATGTTCCTATTCTTTTAACTGTGTGCCCATGTTTCACGTTGTATTTCCAATATGTACTTTTTTGCATTCTGCACAACTTATTTGGTAAATACCTGCTTTATTTTGCTCATGGAATAGTATCATTAATATTGTCATTCAGGAAATTTTTAACATTAACTCTATTTATTAGTGCCAATATAATCTTAAAATCTTTTAGAATTTTTGAAATTTGTACATAGCCAATGGATGATATGAGAATATTTTTAAAAATTATCTAATCTATTCCTGCTGAAAGTGTTGTGGCTTCTTTAATAAATTTCTGCCTCTTCATCTTTGTACTTTTTTGTCAACTAGTTCTTTGCTATATCCATTTTTAATTGTTGTTGTTTCTACTTTCTTGTATTCTGTGGAGAATTCTTCTTTGTTAATGAGTAGGTTAACAAGTCTGTGTGTTAAGCTACTGATTACTGCATGTTTATGTGTTTTGGGAGCTAAATCTGTCAGCTTTGATGTGATTGTTTGCATGCATGTTCTTTCTGTAGATTACAAATTCCAGGTTGGCCAATAATAAAGAAGAAAACTCCAAAGAATACAAGCAAATAGAAGGAAAGTGATTAAAAAAGAATTTAGCAAAGAACTAGTTCACAAAAAGTACAGAGTTCAAGAGGCAGAAACTTATTAAAGAAGCCACAACTTTCAGCATGAAAAGATAAGATAATTTTTAAAAAATTCACAAATCATCCATGGGCTATGCACAAATTTCAAAAAATTCTAAAAGATTTTATATTAAACTGGCACCATTAAATACATTTATTGTTAAAATACTCCTGAATGACATTAATGACAGTATTCCACTGAAGAAAAATAGCAGATATTTACAAAATAAGATGTGAAAAAGTCTATATTGGAAATACAAAGAGAAACATATGCACACAGTTAAAAGAAACATAGGCATACAGTTAAAAGAACACTTCAGGAACATAAAATACAAACAAACGGAGAAATCAGCGGTAACCTCTCAACCCTTGTTAGAAAACCATTACATATTGAAAAAAGCAAAATTATTAAAATCACCACAGAGAACTACAGAGTTAGCAAACCATGTGGAAGAAAATTTACATTTATAAATACAGAAACAGATTAATGAATATCCACATTTTTGAGAATGAAAACATAAACTTTAATTTAATTTTATGTCATCTAAACACTCTTAATGCTTCACTTACTTGTCATAAAATGTGGTACATGTTTCGAAGATGTTTGTCTTCATCCTCGGCCACAGGATGACTGATTGGAGACTCGATTGGACCTGTAGATGTACGGTTTTGCCCTGGTGGCACCTTGATGAGCCTAAAGTTTGTGTTTCCTTCTTCTGGAACGTCAAAGTTCATTACATGATCTCGGTGTTTGTAAATGTGAATTTTTTCCCATGTATCCAATTCTGTAGATCCCTGTACTGCTTTTAACAATTCTACTTTTTTAATTATGTCATGATTTTCTGTCCAGAAATGATATGCTACAGCTGACTTTTCTATCTGTTTGTATTTTATGTTCCTAAAATGTTCTTTTAAACGTGTGCCTATATTCCTTTTTGTTTTCCCAATATAAATCTTGTCACATTCTGCACAAGTTATCTTATAAATACCTGCTTTTTCTTCATGTGGGGTACTTTCATCAACATTGTCCTTTAGAATATTTTTCAAACTATATCTATTGATACGTGCCAATCTTATATTGTAATCTTTAAAAATATTTTGAAACTTTTTCATTGTCCTTGGATGAAATGTAAATTTTTTAAAAACCAACTTTTGGTTTGGTTTGAATCGCAAAATGGTTTTAATAAGAAATTGGTACACAAAAAAGTACAAAAGTTTCAAAGGAAGAAATTGATAAAAGATACCACCACACTTTCATAGATAAAAATAAGTTAGTTTTTAAAAAATTTACATTTCATCCAAGGGCAATGAAGAAGTTTCAAAATATTTTTAAAGATTACAATATAAGATTGGCACCTATCAATAGATATAGTTTGAAAAATATTCTAAAGGACAATGTTGATGAAAGTACCCCACATGAAGAAAAAGCAGGTATTTATAAGATAACTTGTGCAGAATGTGACAAGATTTATATTGGAAAAACAAAAAGGAATATAGGCACACGTTTAAAAGAACATTTTAGGAACATAAAATACAAACAGATAGAAAAGTCAGCTTAGCATATCATTTCTGGACAGAAAATCATGACATAATTAAAAAAGTAGAATTGTTAAAAGCAGTACAGGGATCTACAGAATTGGATACATGGGAAAAAATTCACATTTACAAACACCGAGATCGTGTAATGAACTTTGACGTTCCGGAAGAAGGAAACACAAACTTTAGGTTCATCAAGGTGCCACCAGGGCAAAACCGTACATCTACAGGTCCAATCGAGTATCCAATCAGTCATCCCGTGGCCGAGGATGAAGACAAACGTCTTCGAAACATGCACCACATTTTATGACAAGTAAGTGAAGCATTAAGAGTGTTTAAATGACATAAAATTAAATCAAATGATTAGCTTCACTGTGTTTAGTTTCATATATAATTTTTACATAAACTTTAAAGTTTATCACACCTCTATCAGAGCAGAATATTAATCCCCAAAGCTACATGGTGAATTATCCAGCAGTTGACAATTAGCTGAGGATGCGGATGATGGTCTGCAAAACATAGTAAATGGAACCAATAAAGGTGTGTAGTTCAACTCAATCATACAACAATCTTAATTATTATTAGCTTCACTGTATAACTTCCACTTAGCATTTCAAATTAAATGAGGACATTATTTTAACTGAAAGAGGGAGGGATAGATGTGGCATATGCATTATTGAAATTGTTTTAGTGTGTTCATTTATTATTGGGAGAAAGAGTCCATTAAAGAAAGTGTTCATTAGTGGTGATCGATTGCATGAAATTTCCAGAAACAAGACTTGTACATTAATTTGATTGGTGATTAAGAGTCCTCTACATGTGTAGCAAGTCATGGGGAATGCTAGGAAAGAGTTATGTGGACATATTTTACCCCAGCCTAGAAACATGCACAGCTGATTTCTTTGATAACCTGGAAGAATGTAATACATGTTATATTGTAACGTAGTAAAAGCAAGAGAGTTTTTATTTAAAATATTGTCACGACTAGTAAAGGAAGCGGGATCGAGACCATATTCCGGTAAAAGAATACAAAGAGCCGGCGAACCCACCAATAATGTAATGACTAGTATCCATCAGTGGCGCCTCCATTAATAATGTCACGCCCTAGTCCGACACAGAAGGGGCAAGGAGCTTCAGAGGTAGAGCACTAAAACCATTTATATTATGCATAACTGAATTTATTTGTTCAAGAGAGAACAGCAGAGAATTGCAACTTACCTTAGGTCAATGGTGAGTGAGCTAAGTAGAGTGCTGGCTGTGGCGCCGATGTCCAGATCATTCCCCGGCCAGCAAGGGTTCAGCCCGGCAACCCCGATATGTGACAACTTTCACCAAGCCACCCTTATGTTTTCTACCCTCTCAATTTCTGGTTAAGTCTTAAAATATTCCAAACGGATTTGATAATTCACGTAATGACAGCTTCTAGAAGGTTCTACAGGATTTCTCTAATAGAAGTGACTTAACCAAAGGGGATGTGTTACTTGACATTAACAATGGTAGCCCAACAGGAAAGTGTGGGCTTAACCAGAGGCTAGGCTGCAAAACTACTTTGCACAAAGGCTTGGTACAACTTCCCCAACTTATGCAATATTCTAACAGCAATACATTTTCTAAAGATGTACTTACAATTTGAAATAATAACAAATATACTGAATTGCCAACGCCCAATTACTTAACTCCTCACAATATGCTAACAAGCACAACCGACCTAGTAGTTTACCTCTTATTTAGATGTTATAGAATTAGGTACTTTTAGGAAAAGGAAACAATGTTCATGACAATATCATTAAGTACAAGTATACTGAAAACACCATAACCTTATTCTCTTCAAATTATTGACTTGTTGATTCTCTGTGCAAACTACACAAATATTCATATGTTAGATTAAGCTAGTAATAATACAAGTTACTTACATTTTATAATTTTGCTGTGTTTCTTAACAATAGTGACTAGCAAACAATAAGCATGCCAAATTAAAATTATACAAACAGTGGCTTACCAAGAGAAGGTGGTTTAGCAATTTCAAACAATACGGTGCCTGTCTCCAAATCTCTTATCTTGAAACGTGTGAAGTCTATATCATATACATTAGCTTCTGGTGAACAAAGATAGCCTAGAAATAAAACATTTTACATTACAATATAATAAAAGTTATCTGCAATTTTACAACACAGCAAACTGAAATAAAAGGTAATTTTTTGTTTTTTTTTTTCTTCAGAAAAAATTATATGTAAATTAACAACATACCCTTCCATGCAGATTGCAGTTTGATAACTTTCATGGAAAAAACTTATTAATTGTATGCCAAGGATTTCCACAGTTAGCTCAGGCAATTTAGAATCGCTCTTCCACTTCTTCCAATAAGTCATGCTTGTGTGTAATATTGCATCAGTTCATTAGTAGTGCCTGCAATCTGCTGGTACAATCTCATGCAAACATTACTTCGTAATGGCTTCAAAACTCGCTAATTTATGGTAGGGGTGCATTATTCGGCTTTCCATCAGTTACACGCTTTCGATGGTAGTATTGTTATTGTTTTTTGAATAGTGTTTAATGTCTGTTTTTACTATTCAGGCACCACAGGCGGTGGACATTGATGATACATAAGATGAAATGATATATTGGGAAAAGATTTTTGTAAGAAAGGAAACGTTCCAGGTCTAAATTTAGGATACCTCCCTGGCATTTGCCATTTATGAGAACTGAGGAAAACCTGGAAAAACACTTCCTGGTCCTGGTGTAGAAAGGTGTAAAAAGAAAGATCTTAAGATAAGTAAGTCATGCGTGGGCTGTATAACGCAGATGCAAAAAAATTCGTTCTCATCTGAAGTCCATACCAGCGAAACCTAAAAAGCTTGTAGGCAAGGTTAGGGCAGCAGTGACACAAGAAAACCTTCTAACATAAAGAAGGATTGCCGGCTGCAATGGAAAATCTAAAGGAGCCCTTACAGGATAACCCACCAACATTTGGGCCTAGAACAGCAGCATAAAGCATGTGGGCATGTCTTGAAAGAATAGTACATCAGAAAACACTTTATCAATAGATCACAACCAGCAGGTGAAAAGTGGCAATCTGCTGCTCCTTTGGATGAAGCATGGATTTATCTATGGCACAAACAAACTCTATACTATTTACTACCATTAAGTGAGTCAAAAGGGATGCTCAAACTTATTTGGGAAAAATAAGGATTTTCCATGGGGTTCATGGTGGTTGCAGGTTACTGCACTCGGGAGAAATTGAACATTCATAGAGTGGCCAAAAATGTAAAAGTATGCAGCCTACTACCAAAGCAATGTAATGGACCCAATTTTTTATGAAGATATTCCCCAGTTATATGCTGAGGATGCTCCAAATGTTTCATTCCGTATGGATAAAGCATCCAGACAAACTTCTTGATCATTCCAGACTTCTGCCACAGGAAAACTGTTGAAACGGGTGTCAACATGATATCATTTAATAGGATCCCTGTGAAGTCACCAGATGCCTCACAAATAAATTTTTGCAGAATTGGTCTGTTGAAACAGCACCTTCTTTTTCAATGTCCCACCACGATTGAGGGTCTCTGGAAAGTCTGCCAAGAGGTGGGGCTAATATCCCCCTTCTTGTTCTATAGCACAATCTTCTACAATGGAAATTGCAAAGCCATAGTTCAAGCCCCAGGATATCAATATGAACACAATTAGTGGTCGAGAAAGGGAATCTCACCATGAAAAAATGTAAATGAAAATGCCTGAGCTGCAAGAAGGCAGTTAATAGAAATTTAATGTCGCATTGGCAAATTATTAGTTTGAAATTTGAGGGATTTTTATGATACTAAATCTTGAAAATGCTGATAACGAGCTGCAGAAAATTGATATTTCTATGCTCGGAAAGCACTTTTAAAGACGCTCTATTCCAATTTTTCACCTGACTTGGCTTTAATACCGACTTAGCAGAACCTGATGCCAAAATGTTTAACACCATAAAACTGCATTATGTTTAGTTGTGGACCATGCATTGTCCATCTCAAATTGCTTATATAAGGCATCTCTGCACTCTCTGAATTTTTTTGGTATAGTTCATTGACACCCTGTATAAGGTACAAACTTAAATGTAGATTTGGTGCCTGCATAGTACAGAATCTATATAGAAATTTAATTAACAGAGATTATTTTCCTATTTTTGAATGAACTGAATATTTTCCTGTTTAAAGCATACATAGTGCATTAGTATAGCAAAATGGCTCAAAGCAAGCACCTACTCCATTCTATGATGAGTTTTAATGAATGAATGTACCTAAAGATCTTGTTATCAAGTCCTCCACATATCAGAAAGTTCACTAAACAAAACCAACTAAATGGTGCATTGCTTTCTCTTGAAAACTAGATTACAGAAAATGCAATGACAGTGTGAGTAAAACAGTTTATTAGATCTTTACACTTGGTCACAAGACACTATTTTCAAATTCATGTACAAAAATACATCATTAAACAGCACAATGAAATTACATATCACTTTGATCCTAAGCTATCAAGGAAAAATATACAAAATATCACTACAAAGGCAAAAGACTAACTATCCATCATTAGAAAAACACAAGATGCAAATGGGGTAGCACACTGTCAACCCTAAAACCACCTAAAAAATATTTCAAACCAGTGATGATGTACTGCTGTAAGGCATTAATAACAGCCATTACCCTTAACATGCAAAACCTCCAAAAAGTGTACAATCACACCCTCAGAATAATAGCAGCAACTGCCAAATTTATTCCAGCTGATGTAATGATATAACTAACAAATAGCTGTTAATGAACTTTATGAAATGATGATATGCCTCAAATTTGATAACTTAGGTTGTCTTATGGAAACAACCACTAAAAACTACAAAAACAGCAAGGATTTGTACAAGACACTAGACTTGAGAGCACGATACAATCCAAATTGCAAACCAGAAACAATGTGTATTTACGAAAATCCAGATTAAAAAAATATTCATGATAAACTAGACACCAATGGCAACAAAACCAGCACACACACACACGAAATCCTTCACCTTCTTAGTCTTGAAATAGTAAACACCACTACCTCTCTACTAAATGGCTAGACTTATACATTGATGGCCCAAAAATACCAGAGACTACAGCATAAGTCCACTGTGACCTGTTTCCTTTTTATCAGAGTTGTTCAATAAAGAATGATTTAATTTATTTTGACAATATACCTTTACTCATCCTGATAATTTTGATGATTTTTTTCAAAGAAGTTCCCAATGGAAGCAATGCACCTGTCCCAAGATTTCTGCCAGTCTTTAAAGACATGCTGGGATTTATTTTTCTTCAGTCCTTCAGAAATGCCTTCTTTGTCTTCACCATTGCTTAATGATGGGGAAATGCTGAGTGCTTCTTCAATACGAGGAAAAGGAAAAAGTCATATGGGGCTAAATCTGGACTATAGGGGAATAAGGGAAAAATTTCACATTGATTTTTTGGAGATATTCAGGAACATTTGTGATGTGCAGCTGTGCGTTTATAAGACCTTGTAGAGCTTTCAGAACATCTCTGTAGTATTGCCCAGTTACAGCTGTTATCATTTCTTGAATGTTGAAAAAATGAGATAACCATAACTCTCCAACACGAAGCAACCACTTTTGCTTCTTTTGGTGTTGGTAATGATGGAGATTTCCATACACAGTTTTGCAGTTTGCTCTCATGATCAAAATGATTATTTTGAAAGAAACTCTGCATCATCTTGTAACATCATCTTCAACTGCAGGCAAATCTCCTTTTGCTCAGGAATCAGCATTCTTGGAACCCACCACGCACACACCCATTTCATATTCAACTTGTGTGCCTGGTACGCAGTAAAATTTTCAGAATTTCTAAAACTGTTCTTAATGTAATTCAAAGATATGACAGCATGGTGTTAACATTTTCTTCCATTAGAGCACAAACAGGAGACCAATTCCTTTGAAATTTATTTCCTTCCCTCATTAAATATTTGAAACCATTTTAGAGCTGTGCTATTGGGGAAAACAAACTGTCCAAAGGCCTCAGATTTGTTGAAATAAAAGCAAAATTTTAGAGAAGCACTATGTTCATCATGTGTCCCCTCCATTTTGTTGTAGGCAGAACTGAACGTTTCTCAGAGGCAGGAATAGGGAGTGACAACAATGATATAGTATCACAAACACATTATGCATTAACTGACAAAATATATTATTCTTAATTAGATAATGAGTTGATTTAATACTCTTCTCTTATGCTGCACTTACCATTGAATTATATAGAACATGTTTCACAGTCCTTTGCCTGCATCATGTGAAACATGTTCTATATAATTCAATGGTAAGTGGAGCATAAGAGTATTAAATTAATAACTCACTATCTAATTAAGAATAAATTAACTGCTTGACTGTATTAGTTCTGACATGAAATTAATTTTAAATTTAACAAAATATTGGTTAAATTATAGCATGAGAAATTATGCATGTAAAAAAATTATGACCATTCTTTATTAAAAAGCCCTCATATGTAAAAACAAATTACCTACAAAAGATTGTGTTGCTACAATTATATAAGTATTAGCTACATTCATTCAAGAGTCTCTGCTATTTACCAAGCATTAATATTTACTTTCTGTGTGTTGATGAAATATTCATATTATATCTTAAAGTAAATTAAATCTGATGAAGTGTTATACTTAAAGACCAATAAAATTAGTATTATTTGCACCTTATTATATGTAATAATCAATATTAAAAGAATGATGTCACCTTGCAGCATATTTTATAATAAATGTAAGAAAGCAACAAAAACAAGTTACCTATGGCCAACAAAGTTAACTCAGTTACAAAATAAATATTATATAAAGATATGGGAGCATTAAAGAAAACATAACAGCTGCTTTCTATTTTAATTTGTTTTAACATATTCCAAAATGATTAATTTTCATAGTACTATGAAATTAAACTAATGATTATGGCAAAAGTTGAACCTATATGCATCTGAAACATAATGTGATCATATGAATATGCTAGGTGCAAGCCACTCAAATTACATTAGTTTTGTTCCACCTACTTGGACATGTTTCAAAGGCTAATTTCCTTCATCATCAGCACGGTTCCATTGTGAGCTTTCCAGCGTGGTATTAAGATGTCGCTCTTTGTCGATTTATAAAAAATTTACATTCCATCCATGGGCACACCAAAAATGTCAAAAGATTTTTAAAGATGCCAACATTATTTTGGCTCCAGTGAATAAATACAGTTTGAAAAAACCTCCTAAAAACCAACACAAAGGACAAAATCCCACCAGGAAAACAATCAGGCATTTAAAATCAGTTGCAAAGACTGCAATAATAAATATATATGTAAAACAAAAAGGAACATTACCATACGGTTTAAGGAACACATGAGAAATGTAAAATATAAACATATGGAAAAATCATCAGTAGCATCCATTTCTGGCAAAAAAAAAAAAAAAAAACATGAGTTCCAAAATGAGCCAAAACTCTTAAAAGCTCTTCAAAAACCCATAGGATTATCAATGTGGGCAAATATATTCTTAAATGAAAACAAAGAAAATTTATATGAATAAAATCATGTGATATATGTCATACTAAACACTCAGCCATACCCTTGGCCGAAGATGAAGAAGACAAAGGTCTTCAAAACCAGTTCCAAATATTACAGAAGTAAGTGAAACAATACGAGTGTTTAGTACGACATATATCACATGATTTTATTCATATGACTTGGCTTCACTGTGTTAGTTCCATATATTTTTTAAAAAAACAAGTTTCTCTTTTTTTTTTAAAAAAAAAAGGTTTTAAAGAAAATTTGGTTCATTTTGACCTTCCAAACAACAGTAATCCCATCAAAGAGTTTATAAAATCCAAAGAGTGATATCTTAATACCACGCTGGAAGGCTGACAATGGAACAGTGCTGACAATGAAGGAAATTTGCCTTTGAAACATATCCACGTAAGTGGAACA
Source organism: Metallyticus violacea (assembly GCA_030762175.1). NCBI lineage: Eukaryota > Metazoa > Arthropoda > Insecta > Mantodea > Metallyticidae > Metallyticus > Metallyticus violacea. The sequence continues at coordinate 9,149,791 of CM060833.1, read as the reverse complement.
AAACTAGTGAAGTTTGAGCGACTTATATTAATATATTTCACTGTGAAAATCCCAAGTTATTCAAATTTATACGCGGTATATGTTGGTGCTATTGTTCTACCAACATGATTACATCATATGAAATGAAAGAGCCCATTATATCCTATAAAGGGCTAGGGGCTTCTACTAGAGGAAAAAGCTGGACTTGGGACTCATGTGGTGATCTGTTCCACATGAGTTAGCTACATCATATACTACAGTATATTGTTTTTAAAAAGAACATTACCTTTCTCTTGAATTTGATGAGCCATTAGAAGATACTGAAAGTATATTTATAGAGCCTTTATGGCAAGCCTATTCCTTTAGTTATAAAGCCTCATGTCTGAACACCACTCAAACATTATGAAAATGTAGAATGCATACTGTTTGAATATAAGAACATTAAAATTTAGGGGGTAAAATTATAAATCAGAAGTAGCTTAAAATGGAATTGGAGAAAATGCTTTTAATGATAATTTTAACTTAGATTGTAAGAATTTAAGACAACAGGTAGCATAGGCAGGATTTTTTTTTTTTTTTCAGCGGAAGGAGGAGAGAGTCATCAGGAGAGTGGTTAAGTTTACAGTACTGTGTAGAACTATTTATATTTAAGTTAAAATTAGGAAAACAGTGATGAATTTAGTAAATACCAATGTGAAAATCACTTCAGCAAACATGGATATGTAGTTTTGAATAACTGAGTCGAATTTGTAACACTTACATCATTAATGGTTTAAAAAAGGAAAACTAAGTTTCTGGAGCTAATTGCTCCCATCTTCAGTTCCAGTTCGACTGCCAGCCTTGTTCTTCGTGGTGGTTTGGTTTGTCTCTGGTGGCGGTTGGATGAACTTCTGTATTAAGACATCACTTGGTGGGATTACAAAGTTGAAAATGCTACATTTGTTCTTCCAGATATAAATGTTTTCCCACATGGCGAGTTCTGTTTTCCCTGTAATGTTTTTAAGTAGTTTGGGATTCCTGTTTATATTATGTTTTTCATTCCAAAAGTGCCAAGCCACTGCTGATTTTTCTTTCTGTCTTTGTTTTATGTTCCTGATGTGTTCTTTTGCTCGTGTTTTTGTTTCTTTTAGTCTTTCCTATGTAAATTTTTTCACAATCGATACATTCCATCTGATATATTCCTGATTTTTTCCCTTGAGGAATATCCTCTTTTAGTTTAGAATTAAGTATATTTTTTATGGAGTAACTGTTTTTTGGAGCTAAAATAATATTTTGTTTTTTGAAAATCTTTTGGAATTTGTAGAAGGTTGATGGATGGTATGTGAAGTTTTGGTACATTCTATTTTCTTCCTTGCTAGGAATAAGAGTACTGATGTCTGATTCTTTTTTTGTTCCTAGCTCTGTTTATTTTCTTATATACCACTTCTTGTTTGAAACCATTTTCTATAGCTATATTTATTATATTGCTCAGTTCTAAATCATATTCTTCTCTGTTCATGGGGACATTTACTAACCTGTGAGCAAGACTATTTAGTACTGCATGTTTAGGAGGAACTGGGTTATAACTGTTATATTTAATGTAGCTATTAGTGTGAGTAGGTTTTCTATATATGCCAAATGTTAAGTGGTTTTCTAACTTAATTATTTTAAGATCCAAGAAGGGTAGCTGTCAATTGCATTGCATTCCATTCCAGAGACAAACCAAACCACCATTAAGAACAAGGCCGGCAGTCGAACTGGAACTGAAGATGGGAGCAATTAGCTCCAGAAACTTAGTTTTCCTTTTTTAAACCATTAATGATGTAAGTGTTACAAATTTGACTCAGTTATTCAAAACTTATATTAAACATCACTGTTACAAACGTTCACCATATTTAACTAATGGATATGTAGTACTTCAACTTGATACCACATTGCATCTAGTCAATTATGAGTAACATGTGTATTGATAAGAATACAATTCCTAAACTTTCATACTGACATTAAATCCACAGTTAAATTAGGAACTATTATCATCATGTCCTTGATAGCAGCAAGGATGCGGACTAAAGTAAAAGAAAAGAAAAACTCTTTAATTTTATTTTGGTGGGGAGTTTATCCCTCCAATCCTCCCCTCTGAATATGCCTCTAAGGCAATATTTCCTTTAAAGCAAGAAATGGTCTGTGAAAAAAAGGAAAAAAAAATAATACAATGCAGTTTAATCTTTCCATAACCGTAAAGTTTCTATAATTTACACAGGAGTGGGTTATAATGAAACTTGTAGTTTGTAATTATTGACTATTAAAATTCTTATACAATTCTGTTACTGTTTATATGTTGCATTTAATGCATTTGTATTTAAAAATATATGAATAGGCTAGGGCCAAAACTAGGTGAATTCTTTTACATACTTTATTCTACGCACTCAATAAATTGCTTATTTGAAACCATTAAGACATAGAATCTATTAATGGACAACAAACAATGCATAATAACTTTCCCACTTCTAATGGTTCGGTCCCTCTCTGCTTTTTCAGATATTTTCACCCAGTCCACCGATGATGCTAGCTGCATGTTCCAGCAAAACTTTGATTTTGAAATTCATTAAATCTACAACCACAGCAAAAATAGCACTGTAGTGATAAATTTTAATAACAATCTTAGTTGTGAAAGCACAAAAAATGTTTCCTTCATTTGTTAAAATACATTTTATTTCTTTCCAACTTCACTAAATGAAAATAAAATATTTATGGATAGGTGCTTTAAAATATTATAATAAAGAACTGTTATAGCTGGAAAACAACTCTATAATAAAGAAATCAGAAATCTCACAATAAAAACATGAGCAGGAAACCCTTTTTTCTCCATATTTAGAAGGGTTTGTAACTGGGTACCTCATTTGTTTTCACAGTCAACTCATTACTGTTCAAATGCATTCTTGATGAAATTAGTAAATAAACAGCATTCTTGCATTAATATTATCTATGTTAAAGCCAAAAATCGGCGCTATTTACATAAAATGGCATCCCTGTTATTATCAGTTGCTTTCAAATATTACTTACTCTCAGTTATTTTTGGAAGGCGAAGGACATCATCTGGTGTTACATGTCCCTTTTTGATTAATGATTCTTCTGTTACTATATCTGAAATAGAAGCAAAAAGACGTTTTTTAAACTGCACCACAATTTCCATATCTTCCTTTTATCCAACATTTACACGAAAATGTAAGCTGTCTCAATTTTTAAAAGAGGTTCTAAACTCTAAATAAAATACGTAAATTATATCAATTAGGTTACACATTTAAGAACGTATACAAAAAAGAAGGCAGGAAATGTAAAATGCATGAAATGCATGTAGAATACCAATCTCAAAAACATTCTTAGGCCTACATCTTTAAGCTAACCTAACCCCTACATTTGTTTCGCATACTTTCGGGATAGCGAAAGTTAAGGATGCATCTACCAAATGTTGACTTACCTGCTTCTGTACTTAATGGATCTCTAGCAGCCTTTGCTTGTCTAATTCCGACGTTTGGAATTACACTTTTTTTATGAGCACTGCTAACTACACTCATATTTAGTCAAAACCAAAAGCAAAGTTTTCCTAACGTTTAAAAGTTCAATACAATGTAACACTCTTGCTTATAGCTCGACGCCTATTCATTTCTTGCTAGCAGCAAAATATAAACAAACATTTTCGGCCAATCTATTCTTTTCAAAAAAAACATAAAACTAAATCTCCAATCTAACTCTTATGACTACCGCAAGAGATCGTCCTAAAAATATATTTTCAGCCGAGCAATAACAAAATTGAACTGTATTTGTTTATTGCTTTTTTCTGTTACGATCAGCTGACATATTAAAGCACAAGTCACTAGAAGCAGCAAAAGTAGATTCGGCGCATCGATACAATTCTAAATGTCATATCAAAAATTCGAATTTAAATTAACTATATATCAGCACGTTAGCAGTAGGTTAACACCATCAGAGACGTCGTCAATGTAATTTGTTATTATCGGTGTTTGGTTGCCAACCTGGACACGTTCTTATTTTGCGTAAAAAGGAAATAGGGGAGAAATTTGTTTCTAAAGGTATGGAGGAAATCGTTGCAATCAGTGACCCCAACAGGAACCAAAACGAGGACCGCTCTGTGCTTCCCTCTAATGAAAAATAACAGAACTGAAAGCTCTTGGTAAAATAAATAGTTTTTTTTAATTGTTACAAGCTGCAAGCTGCATTGCGAAGCGGTTCTCGGATTTCAAAATAAAATTACTACTAGAAGAAACAGAAACAATCATCTGTGTTGTTTATTGCAAGTCTGATAAAACAAATTTGAGCAAAAGTGATAATGGCACATTCCTCCTCCCCTCTCTCAGGAGCAGATGCTTTCCAATATACTTTGCCCCCCCCCCTCCTCCCACTCCCGTCCCAGGAGAGAAATATAGCAGATAATAAAATAACCTCTTTTAACTCAACCTTTACTGTCTCCATTTTCCTTGATTGTGAAAAACTGCCAATATTGTTATTCAGAGCGTAACCTAAATAGTAGTGTTGTAGTGAGCAAGAAAGGGTGTGGGGAGTTATTGACCTTCGATGTCACAAATAGTAAAAGTTGGTTATAATAAAATAACCCAATTAGTGAAACAGTTCTAACCATCATGCATTCAGTGCATAGAACGACTGATGACTGTTTTTCTCTCACAAATTCCTTTTTTTTTTTTTTTTTTTTTTTTTTTTTTTAAACTATTTTCTTCACTAATATTTTAGTTGTTTGAATATATATTTTGTTCAGTTAAACGCTGAAAATTACAACAATGAATGCAAGCTTGTGAATAATTAAAACAAATAGGTACCTGACTGGCTATATAATGTTGTATTAAACAGGCTTCTCGAGAAAAAAGGGAGGAAGGAAAAAAAGGGGGGAGAAGGGGAGGGAAGAAATAAAAAATCTTTACTCCACGCAAGCGGTTATCTGTAGGGGCTTAGTTTGCAGACGCGCTGCAAACCAATGTCTGGGTTACTTTGTGGAGTATTTTGATCAGGAAGGCGAGAGGAAAAGATAGGAGGAGCTCCTCATCCACAATAACTATCATGTGCATGCACCACCAGAAAGGTTACCTCTCATCATGTGCATTCCCAGGAAAGGCCTCCAGCTGGGACACACGAGGGTTGATTTTACGGACGTTACTGCATACGTCGCAAAGTGAGTTTTATGACATCAGACACAAGGGCCATATCCATTGCTGCGTTCGTTATGTTTTGAAATTGCGTGGTCACGCTACGACGTCTATTGTGAACTTACAACGTAAGTCATAGCATTTCCATTTTCATTTTGGAGTGGTGCACATGACCGTCGTATCACTTTCGTTGGTGAGACCATGGTTGCCTCAATTAGAAACTCAAATACACAACCTGCCAACATCGCGTCAGATTTTCCCCATTGGCAGGCCACCGACAATATTACGATTGCCAATTATAAATGAACATATTCATTTCGCTCTTAAATTGTCAAGAAAGTACAGAAATGAAATAAAGTGACTGCAAATACTACTTTAACTGGTTTCATAGTTAAATATTAAATATTCTGATAGTGACTAAACACAAAAAAGTAATGTTTTAGATCTCACAGGCTCAGTACTACGTTCAAAGTACTATTTATCTTTATGTTCCGTTTTCAGGGGAATATAAGGACGGAAAAATGCTTTCAATGTTAGAAATCACATCATTATAATCCGATGTAGAATAGTTTACTACCTTGTAAGCATTTAAATAAAAATTTACCACTATCATGTGTGACTTCTGTGCAGTTCGTGTACGAATCTTCTAATTGGGTAATATTTATAATTTGCAAATTTGGATTGTATATTATTATGACTGCCATGGGGTTCTTTCCTGACTTATGATATCTTGGCGCAGTTTTTAGCGTGATTGGGCGTTAATGACCCTCGCTCTTTTGCGCCCCTTAAGCAATAATCATCATCATAATCTGACTTATGATCCTTGCTCTTCCAGGAGTATGTGTAATTTTCCCCTTGAGTGTGTATGTGTAAGACTCCCGAATACATAATAAGTCTAGTTTCAATTCTTTAACTCCGACATTGCATGTTTGCTCCTTTGGGCATTTATGTGTCCAATTTTTATTGACCTATAGAAATTAAAACACTATAACTTACGAACTAAACACTAAAGTCCAGGTCTACAAATCCTCCTGAACAGGAAGCGATGACTAAGCCCACTAGAAATCCCCCTACGGTAACAAAACCTGACACTGGAAATCCTCCTATGACTAAGAATCCCGTACAAGGTTTGGTTTTATCGCAATCTCTGGCCAAGATGATGGGATTCGAACCCTATACCAGCGTAGTTGATCAGGAAATGGTAAACATCCTGTGGACCCGTACATGGGCTTCACTTACGAGATGTTGATTTATTGCAATCTGATAGTACCACAAGTGGCGGGCAACACGTTTGTGCAAATCATTAAAGCGTTTCTGCAGAGTGTGAAAAACGCGACAACACCTGCATGAATGAAAAGTCCTTCTCTCCCTTAACTCGATACCTTTGATGCAATGGGGTTTTAAACTTGTGAACATAAATTTAAGGAACGGTTACGCGATTTCTGGCCATTGTAGACAGCTTTACTAATATTTTAACGCTTCATCCGAAAAAGACATAATGGAACTGGATACTGTCACCAGATATTACTAAAGCAGGCTGGAAGAGCATTAGACCATCGATGTTTTCTTTTGCACAGGTGCGAACGTTATCAAAAGGGTAACGGCTTATTCTCTGCTCTTGGCGGGATTTTCAGAATCGTGCTTTCGTTCTTCAAAAGCGGTGTAAAAACTGTCGGCAAAGAGGCGTTGAAAATGGGTGCCAATGTGCTCGCCGATGTGGCAAGTTCGGGAATTTCACCAAAGGAGTCGTTAAAGACTACACTGGAGGAGGCGGGATCTAATTTGAAGAGGAAAGTGGACGTAAAGATAGACCCTATGATAAGTTATGGACATAAGCGTCTATTAAAGTGTCCGAAAGGAAAACAGATCAATCAGTATCCATAACTAAACGCCGCAGATGAAGGATGCAAGACTTGTTTTCATAATAGCTAATAAAGATTAAATAAAGATCATGACGAGTCGCTGGTGCACATGAGTTCAGAACTAGACATTTTCAAAGACATACCCGTTCAAATGAACGTGCAGGAGTGCGGACACATTTCAATAATTCACAACATATACTTATGAAAAATGCCCCCATCACATATCATTATCCTGGAAATGCGGACGATTACCTGGATATGACTTACTTCAGCTGTTTTTGCGAATAATCGATGACAGGGGAAATGACATGAAAGATGTCGAGCATGTTACCCTTGTCAACAATACTGTAAAGTCTTTGTTTCAACAGTTAGAAGTATCACTCAACAATGTCACCATCTCCATGCCTAAGTCAAGCTAATCCTATTGAACATACGTTGAAACGCTGCTCAATTATTCGAAAGATGTCATGAACACCATACTAGAGTCCTTGCTCTGAAAAAGGATATCGCTCCTGTGGAAGGAGAAATTATGGAAAAGTTACAGAAATAGCAGCAAGCTTGGGCCTTTCTAAAACAACGGCCCTTCGAATTATTCGTGCACATTTAAGCACGAATAAGGTTAGTGCAAGATGGTTTCCTCAGTCCAAAAGCAGCAAGAGTCATCTGTTGTCAAACATTTTTGGAGCTCTACCGTAGCAACGAGAGAGAAGTTGTGCAAACATTGTTACAGCAGACGAAACTATGGTCCTGTATTATAATCCCTTGTCCGAAAGAGAATCGATGAAGTGGCGTAAACCCGGCGAAACATCGCCTCTAAAGGCCAAGGTCATTAAGTCAACCAAGAAGATTATCACAATCTTTTGGGACTGTGAAGGAATGCTCTTTATTGACTTCAAGAAGAGGAACACCACAGTAAATGGGGCTAACTATACTGGCCCACTGCACAGACTACGTGCTTTCATGAAAGAGAAAAGGCGAGGAAATGTGAGTGGTGGTGTGCACCTTCTACACGACAAAGGGCCTGTGCATACAGCTCTTGTTGCAAAGGAAGCTGTGAAGAAATGTGGCTTCAAGGAGATCGACCATCCACCGTACAACCCAGATGTAGCTCCTAGTGACTATTTCCTCTTCTCAAAACTCAAGATGAACCTTCGAGGAAGGAAACTTAAGTGTGGCGAAGAAGCAATGGTTGCTGTTAGTGCCCATTTTGCAAACAAGACTTATGACTATTTTTTTAGGGGAGATTGAAATGTTAATTCAAAGATGTGAGAAGTGTATTGCAATAAAGGGTAACTATTTTGAAAATTGAAATATAGTTTTTGTCTTTAGCATACCTAGAAAAGGGTTAGGCCGGAAACTTATGGATCTACTCTCCTATGCATATAAACATTTTTGTATAATAAATAAAAAATCTCTCCTTGGTCTGATCTTTGTCATAGGAATGCATACCACTGAAAGGGTGGTACAACATGTCGGTAATGCAGCTACCCAAGTCGCTAACGCTACCACATGGGCTGCTCTTGAATGGCGATAAAGCAGCAACCTGCAATGAGGATAGCTTAAGGATGGCCAACACTATTACGGTGCAAAATTGTTTCCTTTGTTTTTGTAGGTGTTTTGTTTCATGATTGGGCTTTTGTTTTTAAAAGGAGTATTAGCATGACGCCTGGGTGTTGTTGGAGTACGTATTTTGAGTTCATTCTTTGGAGTACTACCCGAGTAATTTTTGGAGTAATTTACTGCTTCGTGCCTGATTTGAGCACAACAAGGCCATTTTAGATTTATATCGAAAACTATCGTTCTATAACATAGTACAAAATGTTTGTATACTTCATTGAGATCCAATTAATCGTTTCTTCTTTTATAGACGGTGTTTAATAGTTTTAATTCATTTGTGTTCACGAAATTGAACTACTGGTTTCTATCAAGATTCCCTAGCCAAATTTGCTAAATTCGCACAGTCCTTGTGATATGTTCACATGTCATCATAATGGACTTGTAACACAGGAATGAACTATGAGATTGGTACTCAACCAGCGGATATCAACAGTTTCGGATGCTTTTAAAACGAATTCTTTTAAAGCACAATGGCTTTCGTGCAATATGTTTTCTCGTTTAGGAGTAGTATGAAAAAGTTTATAAATGTTCTTAACAATATGTAATGTGTGTTTTACTATAGGATGTTCAATTTATACAGTTGGTAATAGCAATCGACAAAGCATGTGCCCTAGCCGAATGTATGGCAGCTAGTGCCCCCTTTTTCTGAAAATCGAGCGCAGACCCCGCGACAGAACCACTAAAATTAACAGTACCATTGAAAAAGCACGTTACTAATTTTTGGTTTTTCTTTCTTTCTTTCTGTTAGTATACTATCAATTGCTGTGAATATGGTAATGCTGTTCAATTTAACTGGACAGAAAAAAACCTTTACTTCACTTCAAAAGACGGAGACGGCGCAACATAACGAACTAGCAAAGACGTTTTATCTTAATTGTCTAGATCCTCACCAATACAATTTAATAATTGTGCAGAAGTATATTTGCTAACATATATGGACCTTTCACTCTGAAATTTAACCCATTTTTCAAGGTTAATGTCTCTTTTTAGTATTATCTTACGAATTAGAGGTTCATATTTCGCTGTGTGTACAAAGAAAGTACACACTGAATTAAAGAAGACTTAGCTTGCCGATGCAACACTTTTTCAGTTTCGTTTATTTGAGTTATTGGAGCGCTTAATCCATGTACTCTATACTTTGAAGTGCAAAAGTTTTTGCGTGTTTTTCTAGTTTTCCGTTCTTCCGGCAGCTCTTCTAAATTTAGTGAAAGGTGCAGATGTGCGGACAAAACATGCGCTATTACCAATAAATTCGTAAATTTTAAATTTGAGTTAAAACAGAAAACCACGAAATTAATAGTTACGTATATTCATGATAAAAGATTGGTGCACCTAAAAACCGGTTCTGCAAGTGTCACTGCTGATGCCTTGCGGGCGCAATTCAAGAGAAATGACCGGGAGACTGCATCAAGTGCTGCTGCAACACGGTAATGTACACCCACACTTTGCCAACGTGACAAAAGCGCAGGTATCCAGGAACTTGCTTGGGAGGTAGTTTCGTAACTCCCTCATTCCCCCGACCTTGTGTCCTCAAATTTTCACCTCATTTATTCTCTATGCAACAATCTTCGAGTAAACGCCTTTGGCAGCAAAAATACTCTTCAAACCTGGCTCGATGCATTAACCAAAAGCTTTCTTTAGGCATGGAGTCGAAAAATGTTAGCAGATTGCCACAGACAATGCAGGAGAATACATCACTATGTCTGTCTTCTGTTAATCTTAAAACGAGTGTCAAATTTAAGTTTTGCCACAGCGAAAAAAGTGCAAATATTGCGGATTAACCCAATATTTCTGGCTAGGAATATGATCACCCATAATTAAAAACAAGAATTAAGTCTATTCAGAAAGAAAAGATGAAAACACTCTCAAAAATATGTACACATTTTCAAAACGTTTGCACTAATGTTAGATTTCTTCTCTTTCAAATATTACAATTACATTCGAATTAAATTTAGAAAAATTTTATACTAAACAAAAATGAAGTCACAAGAGAGATGCTTCACCACTAACGTATTTTAATACATAATTAAAACACTGTGTCTATAATCGTTAATAAATATTCAAATTTAAGCATTATTTTTGATAACTTTACCTTCATTGCTCATATTATCACTTTCCATATAATTTACAACACCGTCTCATTTCCAATATTACATTAGAAATTTAATGCATTAAACTATTTCCACATTAAATTAAATTTAGAAAGAAAGTGGCAGTAAATTTCATTCTGGTATACACAAATATGAAACAACTGGATTGAACTTAACCGGAACTACAGTTGCATCATGGGAAATAACGGCAATATTACCATTGCGTTTTCTCGTTTGATTATTGGACGCCATGGAACACAGATCTCATATTAGTGTCCAGTCATACAACTGTGAGGGTTAAATTTATAATTTTAAAACTTCATTTAATCGTACATTTTTATAATATGCTGCACTACTTTCAATAAACAAAACTGCATAACTTTTTTTTTAGTATTTAGCTTCCCATTGTCGACAGTATGTTGGCTGCATTTGTGGTTAACAAACAAACCATTGTATTTGCCTTAGACTAATAATCTGCGCCTTAGACATTTTTCCAATACGGAATATGTGTAAATTGGTCTTGTAACGATGTTAATGTTGTTGAAAGAACCATTAAAGTTCATTTTCGCTACAGAAAGTAAAGGAGAGCTGCGAATATACATATAACAGCGTTGCATGCTTTGGACATAATATTTCTGTCCTTGTCAAAGGCTACTTCTGAAGCAAAAGCAAGGAAAAGGAAAGCAAAGTCGGTCAAGATGGTTTCGTCTCAACCAGCCACGAGAAGGAAGTAGTGTAGGAAATACACTGCGGAAACCTTCAATTAAATAACCTGGGCTATAGGACGGAAGACAATGAACTCAGAACCGTCAAATCTGTAAAACAGCTACGCATTAGCAATAAGTTCTTCAGGTCATGAAAACGACCTCAGTTATTGAGCATTTTATTGAGATTTTAGTATCTTTAAACGTGCATTTCAGAAATAAAATTTACGATTTAAAATGTACATAAGATATATCTATTTTCTTTACGCACAGATTTAACAATGTGCATTCAAACGAAACCGCCAACTTCGATTTCGTAAAAGTCATTGTTTGACGTAAATACAGATCTGATTAAATGGCTGAAATAGTGATAATTTAGATTAAAAATAAACACTGTTCTACATAATTCTTATCCATTAAATCGTAATTTACTAATAGTGAGAGCCTGTTCAAAAAACCACATTAGTGGGGCTTAACCTTGATTTTTGTCCTTTCACACAGCGAGGCTATAAAACAGGATACTCGAGTAGCAATGACTTTGTTTGGTAGTTAACTGTGTGAAACAAGTGAGCGAAATTTAATAGCAAGTAGGTTGCAGTGTACATGCGTGTATCTACCAGACATTTGAGAAAGGTAACGTCCAAAATATGAAATTAAAGGTAGTGTTTGAGAATGGGTCGCCTTACTCATTTATTTTTATTACAGTTGCACGAGGGTTTAAGGAGCAAAACTGCAGTTTATATTCGTGTAAGGAGATACTGAAAAGAGGCGCGAAATTACTGCTCCGGGTGGACTACCCAACAATAATAACACTGATACACTTTCACGCAGCTATAAGTTAACGTTGAGCGCGGCGACGTTACCCACGATTACACGAAATTAACTGTTTGTGACGTCTTACGGTAATTTGCATTATTCTGCTTCTCTCTTTTTAGGTGTGGGTGCAGAAGAAACGAGCGGTTTTCTCTCATGTATTTTCTTTTGTGTTGAAGTTAATTTCTCTTTACTAATTCCAGTGATGCATTCATGCATACCAACATATTTGCATCATTTATGACACGTATTTCGAGTATCTACGAAGAAATGCATTCATGCATACCAACATATTTGCATCATTTATGACACGTATTTCGAGTATCTACGAAGTTAACTAAATTCTTGTCTAGATAAAACATTCTACATTCTATTGTGGTTTGAAAGAAATATAAATAATTACGGCCATACACCCTGCAACTATTCACATTAAGACTGCTTTAGGAATCAATATATATTAGTTCCATGTAAACCACAATTTAACCATGCTTAGGTGTTTGTGTTTTTATAATCGTTTGCAGCTATCCACCGCAATGGTTATATGTTGTTATGCCATAGTGCTTGCTTAAATTTCTTCTTCCGGTATACAATGAAAATAATGCGTTTTTTAGCTCCGGTAGTTCTCTACATGCAACCCACCTCCACCCTAGGGGCAACTTTGGGAAACAAAAAAGAAATTAACGAGGCGGCCTATTCTCAAAATTACCAAATAAAAACTGATATGTTATTATGAAAATCTTTCTCTTGGAATATTTTGTTGCAAAACTTAACCGCCTTCTGCATGGTCTATTTTCCGGCAATTGCATAGCCAATCAGTTTCACAATTAACCGCTTCAGCATGTCAGTCTATTGAGAAAGTCCTTTCGAAGGGATGACATTCTTGATTTGATAGGAACTAGCACTAATATTTTTTTTTCCAACTGTCAGGAATTCGGGATGACGAATGAAAAACGTGGTTTAGGCAAATGAATCAGGAATTTGTCTGCGTTTAAAGTTACCATAAATTTCCCTTTAAACCTGGGGCGGGGGGAACTCTTGTAGAAAACCGTTTCACCAGGAAATGAAAAAGTAAATTACTGAATAAATAAACGAGATTTAAAATTGTACAAAACGAGATGGTTTTATAAATATCAATACATTTTTTGCGAGATATTATTTTCGCTTTCAATGTAACGAACTTTGCAGGCAGTTTTAATAGGTATGAAGTTAAAAGCCATGCCACTTTTTCACTATTAAGAAATACCATGAAAAATAACTTGGTCAGATTTGAGCGAAACCTGGTTCAAATCCGAGAGCGGAAATGACACAATTAGCGGTGGTGGCGGCAGCACTTGTACAACTTCACACTGTAGAACACAGTGAGAAATTCTAGAATTAATTCTCATACATACACAACAGAAAGATAGAGGAATAAAAATATCATATTGACTCATCTATTTAAACAAAAAATACTTTCGTTGATTTACATGACAACATACTTACCGTGGAATGTTTCTGTCTTTACAGAAACATTGTCTTATGTTTTGATTCAAATTGAGTAATACCGGCAGTTAGTCCACAAAGTTTTTTAATTTCAATTTTCTCTTTCACTGGTTTCAAAGAAAAGTTCTTAGAATGTAACTTTGTACAGTGATTCTTTTCTTTCCTTTCAATTAACACAAAAAGAAATAAGCAACTACTTCAGGAATTCAATGAAGCTTCACTAGCCTGCCATTTGTTCACAACTTTGGAGCGGCTATCCTGACATCGGATTTTTCGTTTGCCCTGGAGCGAATTTTGCGATGGTTCTTTCCTTTCCTTGAATTTTCCCTCGTCCAGTTTCATATAATTTCATTACTTTGGTTCTGTTGCGGGTCGAAAGTGCTAGGGCGAGGTGGGCTGGTGCGGCGTGCCTGTTGCTTGCACTTTGGAGAGGTTTTTACTCCGGCGTCTGATACGGAAGCCGGCCTTCTGAGGGACTCGAATTCCTTGGAGAGGAACCGGGGTCAGATTGTTCGATCTGCAAAATGTTAGGGATCCGTGTACATTCGTGCTTCATCGCCCGTGGATCCTGGCACCCGATGTCTCCTTCACCTCATCCCTTCCTCCTAGATATGTACACTAAGGGCGTAGGCTCTACGGCCAGTCATTGCGCAACGTTCCTAACAGTGCAAACAATAACAGCTGACTTGGCGAAACGATTGGTTATCGCTGGTGAAGAGTGTCTACACGAGATATTGTTGCTTCAAATGTAATACTGTTTGATATTGAAATAACTGCAATAATTAATATACGGAGAGTTCCAATCACGCTTGATCCGAAAAAGCGAGCGGGAGAAAGTAGGTGCAGCGCGAAGTAAACAGCGGCATTGTAGATCCGTAATTTTGCTTCATTGCTGCAGGTCCCATACATTTCCGCTTAGTACAGGTCGAGTGTTGGCAATAGAACACGCGTTTGAGCCGGTCGTTGCTTTGTACAGTTTGAAGTGCTAGAAGACGTGTTTGCTTGTGCACTTCTTTTGAATTACGTTTAAAGTGCGTGTGTTGTGTGTGTATTAAATTAATTATTTAGATAATTGAAATGTCGACTGAAAATGTTACTCTACAACAAGGGATGTTTACGATACTTACAATAAAATAGATTCATGCCAATAAATGTGTAGACAATTTGTAGACATATTCCCTGACCTCCAAACAGAGGCACAGTTAGAAATCTTGTTAATAGATCAAAAGAAACGGGATCGGTAAGCTTTAAAATTATAACAAACGAAAAGCATGATGATATTGGGGCATCACTTGAACGTTCTAATGGCAACGAAAGTCGAGTGAATTTCTGAAATTCGGTTTTACAGAACACGCATGAACGTATTGTTGATCCATATTTAATCGATTTCTCTGATGAAGCATGATTTCATTCACGTGGTTCATTGAACAATAGATTCTTGAGCACAAAAAATACACGAAATTCATGAAACACGTTATGATAAGATTGGTGTGTGGTGTGGTGTGCTGTTAACAGTAAATCGAATAATACAGTCTATATTTATTGAAGATATCGTAAATTCGGAGAGGTACTATACGCAAATACTCGCACATTTTTTGAACAATTAACTGATTATTAGAGACAATTTACATTCTCTGCCACAACCCATATTGCTAGTGATTCTTTGGAGGGTATACGGGAGGTTTTTGAAGACAGAATTATTTCTAATCGCACCGCCTGCGATTATTATTTGTGGGGAACCCTAAAAAATAGAGTCTATAGAAATAACCCACTCACTGTAGAATAAGAGCAGAAATTAGAACAACAAAAGAACTTTTGCGTGTGAATGCAACTTTCATCAACAGATGTCGGGAAGTGTGAATGCCCAAAGACACCACTCTGAGCAACTAATGCAACAGGTTAGTGCAATAAAATGATTGTGTGCATGCCATAGGTTAATGAAAGTTTATGAGTAAAATTCGTGGGAAATTAACGATCTGCAATATCGCTGTTTACTTCGCGCTCTACCGGCTTCCTCCTGTTCGCTTGATGGGAACTCTCTGCATATTACTGTGTACCATTAATATACTTCCACTTTACCTAATTGTCTTGTAAAACATTTTATGTATTTGCAACAACAACCAGTCTGCAGGAGCCGCACCAACTAAGCGAATTCATCTCCTAGCAGAGTAACTTTAAAAATATATATAAAATCATATTATTACCTTATTAATTAACGAGATGAAATAATTTAGGGCATTACTGTGTGCAATTAGGGAAAAAATTAGAATTCTTGCAATGTAGAAGCATTACAACAGAGAAACCATATCATCGTCATTATTATTATTATTATTATTATTATTATTATTATTATTATTATTATTATTATTATTATTATTATTATTATTATTATTATTATTATTATTATTATTTCAGATGTCCCTCCACTCCTAATGGTTCGATTGCCCTGATTTTTGGAAACTACTTTTATCAATTTATTTTAAATACACCAAGTTTCGTTGAGAAAAACATAAATTGCGGCCACTAGAGAAAATTATTTTTTTTAAACAAAATTCGTTTCAGGTTAACTCCTCCCACCCCCAGTGTTTCAAATTTGCTGGTTAACGAACTCAACGATTCGTTTGTTAATTGATGGTTATATGCCAAGTTAAGTTGGGGGGGGGAAAAAAAAAACCGAAACCGCTAGAGCATTAACACACACACACGTTTCACGGGTACAACTACCAAAATAACTATCTGTTCACTGCTACCTAATTCTATCTTAACGCAAATATAATCATGTGGTGCAGCTCTTTTCTCATTGGCTTCAGGACGATTCATATCCCTGATGTTACGCACAGTAGTCCTTAAAGGAAATTGCAGTTTAAAGTTTAACAAGAGCAAGTTTTTATTGAGAAATCATATTAGTAAATGCTGCAATAATGTTGAGTCGTTATGAATACGCTATTATGAATTTTAATTGTTAGTTATTTACGCCCACGTTGCTCCCTGTACAGTGCAATCAGTTTCAATGCAAAGAAGCATGTGCTGTAGAACACCGTCAAGGGAATGAAAAGTGGCGACCAAGTTATTGTGCAAAAATGTTATTAATGAAGTTTATAAATAGTAACCAGAGCCAACAATTAAAGACTTGCATCAGCTGTTTGTAGGACTAAGTGCAATTTAACCAATTGGAGCCACGCACGGCGCAGTGATACGTTCATGTTTGTTTACGTCGGGATAGAAGTAGCGGTGAAATCTTTATAGAGACAAACATTCCTAGGAACGCAAGTGACGAGAGGTGACGTATCAGGTGGTGCATACACATAATTATTCTAGAATCTAGACGGGTGCCTACCCTGTCTTATACCACGAGCAGGATTTTTACTGATGCATAGCTTAAAGTTCAATCGTGTCATGTCTGTTAAGTTAAAGCTTGTTCCTTTCCACCCGGCGTAATGTTGCTATCAGCTGAACTAAAGAACGGGCTAGACTGGTACCGAAAAACAGGTAAATTTCATCTTAAGGGGGCTAAATATTTTTTATCATCGCTACATCATCCCTACAAATAATAATAATAATAAATCGTTGCTTCTCTAAGCGTATAATTTCTAAAATGTTTATATTGTCATGCAATCGCCTTCCTCCAGTTCGTCAACTGTCTTGAGGGTCCAGCTTCACGGTTTTTATCGCCACTTTGATATACAACTTGTTCCTATGCGATCAATGATCTTTTCTAGTAACTTGTGTGTAATAATTGCTGTTACTTATTTTTAACCCATGCCGTATTGAGAGAACTACAGATAGCAAAGGAAGTTACATTCTATTTCTTGATTTGTTTCTCACTACATTCATTACATGGAACACCCATTCTATGTCTCCATTAGAGTGAAAAAGTTTGAGAATGGTTATAGCAAAGGGCGCTAAATCAATGAAAGAATTATTTCTAGCTAAATTTCCTTCCATAATTTCTCCTTCCACAAGAGCGATGTTTTCAGGAGTGAGCACCTCCAAGGGCCGACCTGCTCGCTCTTCGTCTTCAATGCTTTCTCGAGCCATTCGAGAAAGTTTGGTTCATTCTTTTACGGTAGAATATGAGGGGGATTCTTCCCCATATACACCGCCCAATCGCTGTTTAATTGCATTTGGAGTAAGTCCTTCTTTTGTGAAGAACTTAATAACAGCTCGACACTCCATTTTGAACATGTCACAATCTTCTACATATAGCCTTCTTTATGCAACTGTATGTGAACAAGTGAACACAGCGAGCGGAAGTTACAGCTTCAATTGTTTACTTAACATATAAGACTTTTGTGAAGGCAATAATCCTTATCGGCGAGGCCGGAAACTTATGGACCTACCCTCGTACATCACTATTGCATCAGTTTAAATAATTAAGAACTTTCCCTTGATACTCAATATTGGTCACCAGAGCAGGAGTTACGAATAGCGATGCCAGTTTTTTCCCCTCCTCCAGCAATGCTCTTTGGGAAACAAACTCTTCATTTGCTCTAGAAGTCTTACTTGTTCTTGGCATCTTCGTCTTAATTCATCTATTAAATCTTGAACACATTTAATGCAACTTTCTCGAATTCCATTCGCTTGATTGTACGGAATATTGGCTCTAGTTGCCTCGCTTTCTAATTCATAACCTTGATATGCTCTGGAATAAATAAAATCATCGAGTGAAGTTACCAGTTGGCCTATTTGTTGTGTTGGTATTGCGATTTTGAAACATGGAGATTTAATAAGTAAGCTCAAATCAGAAGGCAGATTGACGGGGTCTTGATTGGAAGATCAAACGTTTTATTTACTCTCTGTTTTTCGTTTACTATTGAGCTCATAAACAGATTTTGGGGATTGCATGCAATACATTGCGTTAAAGTTGGTGAATTACACAAAACCCTAGATTTTGCCCCAGATGATACAAAACTCCCTTAATTTATGCTAAAGAGCTAGGATGCCCGAAGGGGCTTTTTAAAAAAATGGGGGCCAAATACTAAGCAAAAAGGCTACATCTAGCCCAAAAAGGGCTAAATTGGCCACCAGCCTTTGAAGAAAGATATCAGTTAGACACGCTATCAGATTCTCGCCATTGTTTCAGATGAAGTCCTTACTACGCAGGTGAAGGCATGATTTCCTGGTCAAGAACTTATTGCTATCGTTCAGTACCCTGCAGATTGAAAATGATTGATACTCTATGAGCATCTATACCTACAAATCACCATCCGAGGTGATTCCATAATACGCCGTTTATTAACGGTACGAAAGCGAAACCCAAGTTTTCGTACAAGACGCCATAGGAACTTTCTTCTGTATGGAAATTGTTTATATGTTGGCCGTTCTTGGAATGTTGGAGGTTTTCCTTGCAGGTAGAAACTGTAGATTTCTCGCCCAACTCAATTCATAAAATTTCCCCAATGGGGGGATTTTGTTTCTGCCTTTTTACGTGTTACTAGTCCTACCCTGACGATTGTTAGCTACTCAGTCCTAAAAATTGGCCTTCTCGCTCATGGGCTCCTTACTTACTTTATTCTTCACAACAAAGTTATACATATGATAACGCTTGTTTAGAGCTATTATGTTTTTAGACTTGCTAATGGGTCCGGGCATAAACTCCACTACCTTAAGCATTTAATGCACTCGCTTATCATCATTCACTGGCACACTTAATCAAGGACAGCACATATTTAACTTAATAGCCACTGCCCCGATAAACCCTATTCCTGAACAGTAAAGCCACAATTACGCAATTTTGACCGTCACGGGTGGCCAAGGTCAAGGCGCGGACTCGGAGCGGGAGGTCTGGGGTTCGAATCCCACCAGGACCGTCCTCCCTGACTGGGGGATTTTCAGGTTTTCCTCAGTCCTCATAACTGGCAAATGCTGGGGAGGTACCCTAAACTTAGGCCTCCTTCCTTTCCTTCCTTAAAAAAAAATCCTTTCCCAACATATCATTTCATCTCGTGTATCTTCAGTGTCACCGCCTGTGGTGCCTCTGTAGCAAAAACGGGCGTTAAACACTACTAAAAATAAAAAAAAATGCGCAAGAAAATAAATGTTAAGTCTACACCTGGCAACGTTTTCCTTCTTTTCACTGTCGGCCCGGGTGGTCTAGTGGTAACCATACTTGCCTCATAAATCCAAGATCGGGGTTCAATCCCGGCCAGGGTTGATAGATTTTTCCGGGCGTAAAATTCCTAAATAAAGTCTTGGGTCCCGTTTCGTAGATTTAAGGCACAAAAAAGAACCTCAAGCCTGAAAGAAGAGGCCTCTGAGCAAAATTTGTAGGCCGTTTCACGCCCTGAATTGAATGGGACGCTGATGACCTGAGATGTAAATGAGCGTCCATAAATAAAAATAAATAAATAAATAAATAAAAAAATAAAAAAACCGAATCAACAAACCCTTTTCCCTCCAGGTGAAATTGTCGGTCCTGGTGGTGTAGTGGTTACCATACTTACCCCCTAAACCCAAAACGCGGGTTCGAACCCGGCCAGGACCTATGGATTTTTTCGGGCGTAAAAATCCTAAGTATGGCTTCCTTCGGAAGGGAAGTAAAGCCGTGGATCCCGTGTCGTACATTTACGGCACGAAAAAGAACCTCAAGCCTGAAAGAGAGGCCTCTGAGCAAAATTTGTCGGCCGTTTCACGCCCTGAGTTGAATGGGACGCTGATGACCTCAGATGTTAAAGAGCGTCCATAAATAAATCAATCAATCAATCAAAAAAAAAAATCCAGGAGAACTTCATTGAGAGCTGCCAGAAGCTAAAACTAGCGTACTGCAGAGCAAAAGGCGAGCTGTGTGTTTAATCAACGATAGCGGCCCACCTCTGACAGCAAGTGAAAAAGGGCTTTACATATTGTCTAAGCATAGGCTAGTTACAAAACATTTTAAATGTCCCTGGCACAACGAGGTGTCTGGTAATTGATGAGAATAATATCGTTTTATAAATTTTCTGATTGTTGGACATTAATGATTAATATTAAACGCCCGAAAGATCGCCAGGCGAGACTGACACGTACAGAAGTCACTGTCCTTTGCAATGTCTAGAGCGTCAGGGTTACTGTAAGCTTTTGGTGTCAGGATCGAGGTGCTGCAGGCTCGATAACTGGTCGTGCAATATCTAGGTCGAAGTTATAGGTTCCGGGTCGGCAGTGGTGGCTCCAACATTTTGCGACTTTGTCATGATACTTGAGAAACTGTATGTGATTTACGTTGACCGTGCCCACTAATACTTCGTTTCTGGAGTTTCATACAGATAGAGGGAAAATAAATAATTCAGGGATTTTGGATTCTCCTCACTTCAATGTTACACTAACAAAGTATCAGGTCTCCATGAGTAATTTCCAGCGATTTAGTCATGCCAAGGCACACCAGGACGCCGCCCCAGTATTTTTTAATCTACTGTCTATCTTCAGACCATATATGGGGAATTAACTCTTCAAAATCTGCCAATAGAAAACAAACAAACAAACAAACAAATAAAACGTTACAAAGAGAAAAAATCACACGTACAAATTTCAGTACTGTAACATAATCGCCAGTGACGTTAGAAAAAAAACTGTTTTAAACACTGTTTTGTCTGTAATGTTCATAGAAAAAATTAAATAAACCGACCACAATTTTCTAGATGGAAAGACGTACCATACACCATGGCTACAAGCCCGGGAGTTTTATATATATATA
This sequence comes from Metallyticus violacea, assembly GCA_030762175.1. Classification (NCBI taxonomy): domain Eukaryota; kingdom Metazoa; phylum Arthropoda; class Insecta; order Mantodea; family Metallyticidae; genus Metallyticus; species Metallyticus violacea. The sequence goes on along the minus strand of CM060833.1, from coordinate 9,128,419 downwards.
TATATATATATATATATATATATATATATATATATATATAATGTAACACTATTAACAACGTAACTAAACAACAACTACAAAAGCGAAAAGGATAAAACACTTAGAAAAAATCACAGATTAGTAACCACTATATTTCGAACTGCTTGAGTTCTTCTATAGCACAAAGACAAGCCGATATATACATACAGAAGGTGTCAAAAATGTGTACACACTTCAAGCAAAGAAAACGCTGAGTTAACATAACAAAACTGAATTCACAGAAACAGAAAATGAAGAGCACTAATCATCTTACACTTTTACAGTTACAACAGTAGCTCAAAATGCCCATCATCGACGTCGATACACTTCTGAGTACGCTGAACTACTGATTGAGCAACGTTTGCGAAAGTGTGCTCGGCGGTTGCAGCACATGCCGTTTCAATTTCTTCCCGAAGTGCTGTCAGTGTAGCTGGTTTTCTACGGTACACAACATCCTTAAGAGTTCCCCATAGGTAGAAGTCCAACGGAGTTAGATCCGGAGAACGCGGTGGAAACTCAATCGGACCTCTTCGTCCTACCCAGTGCCTTGGAAACTTCAAAATTGCTTTCCGCTGTTCAAATGATAACCTTAGCTCCATTTTGTTGTAGCAACGCTAGCATAACGTAATGTGAATCACATCTATTTACAGAACATCATACGATACTCTTGGCTTCATTTGTTCATTGTTGATTTACCTGTCACGTAGCAATGCTGTCATAATGTATGTGAGTCACATCTGTTTACAGAACATTATACAATAATCCTGGCTTCATTTGTTCATGGTATGTTTACCTGTCACGTAGCAACGCTATCATAACGTAATGTGAGTCACATCTGTTTACAGAACCTCATACGATAATCTTGACTTCATTTGTTTATTGTTGATTTACCTGTCACGTAGCAATGCTGTCATAATGTATGTGAGTCACATCTGTTTACAGAACATTATACAATAATCCTGGCTTCATTTGTTCATGGTATGTTTACCTGTCACGTAGCAACGCTATCATAACGTAATGTGAGTCACATCTGTTTACAGAACCTCATACGATAATCTTGACTTCATTTGTTTATTGTTAATTTACCTGTCACGTAGCAACGCTATCATAATGTATGTGAGTCACATCTGTTTATAACATCATACTACACATTACTGTTGTTTTTCGGTTCAACTTTGAAATATATTAAATAGATTTCTACTGTGAAAGTGTGTACACATTTTTTTGACACTATCGGTATATGTATATAGTGTTTAACGCCTGTTTTTACTACTGAGGCACCAAGGCGGTGGATGCTAATGATACATGACATGAAATGATAAACTGGGAAATATTATTTTTTTTAAAGGAAGCGTTTAAGACCACAAGTTTAGGGTTGTTGTGGTTGATTTGTTTTACTTACGGACATCTTTAACATTTCAGATCATCAGCCAGATCATCACAATTCAGGGCGTGAAACGGCTGATAAATTTTGCACAGAAGTCTCTTCTTTCAGGTTTGAGGTTCTTTTACATGCCGTGAATCTAGACATGGGATCCACGGCTTAAGTTTAGGGTATCTTCTCGGCATTTGTCATTTATGAGGGCTGAGAAAAACCTGGAAAAACCTGGGTCAGGGAGGAACGGTCCTGTCAGGAATCAAACTCCAGAAGTTATGATTTCATTCAATGGATATAATCTAATATCGACGAAGTGTTCCTGATAATCCTAAGAGGTGTTGGGGGAGGGGAGGTTAAGTTGAATCCTACAAATATAATTATCTAAGAATTGACTTTTAAGTTAATTAAGAGTTTATTATAAAGTGTATCAGTGAATGAATCGTGCTATAATAGAAGTTGTTCCTATCGATAGTATATAATGATTACATGACAAATGTGATTGCGAGTACTACCAGGCTCTAGGTCCAGGGGTGTAGCACAGAGGTCTGTGCCACCCGTGGTTTTTTGCATGTAATATCATGTAAGGTAACAATTGCAGAATTTGCTAAGGTTACTCCTGATGTATATACGAAGATAAACCCCATTGTTCATAACGAGAGTGCTGACAAGTCCGTGCCTTAACGAACGGGGCCAACCGCGGAGGTGACACCGTAGTGAAAGCCTAAGAACTTGGATGAAAAATGTTAACATTTGAGATATACCCTTATCAGAGCTGTGACAATACTGTTTTTGCTATTTTAGTTCTCTGCACAGAATTATCGACTCTTTAATAAAGTATCCATTGTAGGGTCTTAGGGTTAAGACACACAAGTTTACAACGCCTAAAATTGCCTAGTTTGGTATTAAATGTCAATTCCTAGAATGGAAAGCTGTAAATATTTTAACTTTTTAAAGCTTAAAATCGACCATTTTATTACATTACAACAGGATAGACTGGGGAAAAAATAACATAATAACAACAACAACAACAATAATAATAATAATAATAATAATTATTATTATTATTATTATCTTTTATTGTTAACTATTGTTAACTTTTATTGTTAACTGGCACGCGGATGTCTCAGCGATAATTAAAATGATGTACTCTTTAACATACAGCACCAGACTGCGCCACAGTCGCTAGCTATTTGATAACGAGGTTTCAATGTTCTCTTGCAGACATTATTAAAATGGCAGTTCAATGTTGATGTAGTTAGTAACAAACGAGCTTGGAACAGACATTTTATTCTAGCTATTTACATTAAGCTGAAACAACATCAAAGCATTTTCTAAGAGTGTACTTCTTAAAAAGTGTTAATAGATAAAGAAAATTATTCTAATTTTATAAGCATCAGCCACGTCACCTTCCTCCGATATTGCTGCAAAGAGGTAAGTTGCGATATAATAATGTTTCCTTAGTATCTCAATACTAAAATACCGAATGTTTCCGGCAAATGCATATCTCTAACCTCTATTAGGAAATATTTTCAAGATTAATGGATTTTTGTGTGTTCAAACTGCTGCTTAAAGAGAGGGTGGGGGAAGGGGAAGCAAGCCATCTAATTAATGCAACAATTTCTCCAGATACCAAAATCAATGCAGAGTGTGTGTTACAATGATTTCGGCAAATATTTCTTGGAATAAACTGGAAAAGATACATTGAGTTGCCACTCTTTGGAAGCCTTCCTTTTACAGGTGCAATAAACGTCGTTACAGAAATACGGAGGGCCTCAAGAAAATTTTGGAAAGATTGGAGTTAGTTTTAGAAGAATGAAATAATGGTTAATATAAAAGCAGAAAAGGACAAAATAATAAAAAAAAGTCACACTTGTAATCGCTATATTTCCAACTACTAGAGTTCTTCTATGCGTTTTATCCTATTCTGCTTTTATAATTATTGTTAATTTAGTTACATTGTTTTTCTGTTATATCATATACATATGTGTTTGTGTGCGCGTGTGTGTACCAGTGGTCAAGAGAAATGAATTGCCTCATTGATTGTTATAGAGATTGCGAACTTGGGCGTTTTGGTTGTAGATTTTGAAGTAAAACAGACACGCCAAACGCAATAAAACTTCGGGTCGGTTAGGTACTTCCTTAGTTAGAGAATGAGAAATAAATAGGCCAGCAGTAAGTTGGCTGGCGAAGGCGATAATTTTATATTAATCAAAAGAAAACATGATAAACATAGAACATAGGATAGCAATGCAACAAAAATAACAGTAGCAGTAGCCTTACAGTTAACAATAGTAATGGTAAACCAGAAAAATTAAACTATGAATAATAACATAATAAAAATGAGATAAAGTTTGAAAACACATATTTTAGCAATTTCATCCAATTACTAAAACATAAACACGCGATAACTTAAGGAAACACCTAAACTAACCTAACCGCTTCAGTAGCTCGTCGTTAAACTCAAGTTTTCGTCTTGGCAATTGACCTGCGCTTTGAAAAACCATGCCTGTTCACTTGCTTGGCTTTATTTCGTCAAAAGCAACTAATCGCCCAATTTAAATTTGTTTTCTTCTACTTGGCGGCTCAAGCAAGACCATTTATACATTAGCCAAGACCACGGATAGTAATTTACATATATATTAGCTGACCTTAAAGCAACTATCCATACTTAACAAAATGGCGCCGTTTCCGGTTGTATAGTATGTTAACATGTGGTCGTGTGAAATACGCAGAGTTTAGATTTTGATTGAATGTAGTAGTTATTCGAAGGAATAAGTTTTTAAATCTATCGAGCCAACTTTCAATGTAAGTGTGCGTTATAAGAATGAGTCAGTCATTCGTGTTTTGTTCCGTGTTGTAAATCCAACTACAGTGTTACCGACATTTTTGCATTTAGGTTTCCTACAGATAAAACACTGAGGGAGAAATGAACATGATACTTCTGTAGTGTGTATAAAACACTGAAAACAAGTTTATTGCGAGAGAGTAGTTGATGTGCGAGTCGATTACTGTTCCTCGAATAATTTGCGGTTTTTAAGACGTTGAAACTCATCTCTCATAAATTATGAGAGTACAAAGAGTGGTGTACCACAGAAAAGTAAAACAAAATTACAAGGCCACCAACAGAGTAAGAAAGCCTGAGGCAACCTAACAGTAATAATAGGTGAAATTGCAAGCTTGTGTGGGGGCAGATCAAGAACGACTATACCCAGACCCCAATGCTGGGAAAAAGAAAAAGAAGCGGGGGGGGGGGTGACATTTTACACGGAATAATGTTTACAAGATGACATTATTTATCTTTAGAAAATATTTAGATGGTTTTTAACAATATGAAATTGCTTGCAAATAGAATTTCTCATAAGAAACGAAACATAAAATAGTATGCATTCGGTTTACATAAAATCATGCAAAAATGATAAACCCAGTACTACTGCCGATTACGTTTGCTGCAGTGCATTAAGTAACGAAATAATAATAACAATAATAATAATAACACCAACAATATGCATAAATAAGAATAACTTGATCAAGTATTTTTCATTAGTGTAACATGCGTAACATTTATTTTAAGCAAATTTACTGCAGTGCAAAATTAATGGATCATTTAAACACGCATGTATCTATCTACAGTTTTGAATTTTGTATTACTGGCCCGGGTGCCGAGGTCGTTAAGGCGCGGACTCGTGAGCGGAAGGTCTCGGGTTCGATTTCCAACAGAACCGTTTTCCCTGACTGATGTTTTTCCCAGGTTTTCCTCAGCCCTCATAAATGGCAAACGCTGGGGAGGTATTTAATACTTAGGACTGGAACGTTTTCTTCCTTTAAAAAAAAATCAAACTGTATCATTTCATATCATGTATCACCAGTGTCCAACGCCTGTGGTGTTTTAGTAGTTAAAACGGACGTTAAACACTATTAAAAATTGTAAAACTGTACAAATATAAAATGGTTAGCTATTTATAGCTAATTACAATATTCTCTCAATTTTAACAAAACCACTGGAAAATAAAATGTAATGCAAACTACCTACTTACCTTATATATGTATAAGAAAAAGTTGCAGCCATATCAAGAACTCCACTGAATATGTAATTTGATTTATATAAGAAAGCTTCAATTGTTCTAATGCACAATTTATTTTACCAGCTTTCTCTATATCCAAATTATGATCTAGTGTTAAGCTTTCCTCGACAACGTTTATTAATGAAGTCAATCTTTCAATGGACGAGACATTATTATTATTATTATTATTATTATTATTATTATTATTATTATTATTATTATTATTATTATTATTATTAGCAATGCAACTAGCCACATTATCCAATTTGCTCTATCTGTTACATTTTAACTCTTTACTTCCTCTGCCTCCAAGATTATCTGAACTTCTTCACAGGCAAGCACAAATGTTTAAAAAACACCATCACTTCCAAATTACTGGACACCTTAAACATCGTCATAGATAGGACAGCATCAGCTTCTATTTTAATGAAAAGGACATAGTCTTCCTTGCAATAGTTATAAATGGGTGTACCAGTCTTTTCTTAACTTCACTTGCAAAGAAGTGGAAACATAACATTCTGCTCACACCATTCATTAAAATCTCTCTATCTCGCTGCAAAAACCCACGTCATATGTTTTTTTTATCTAAGTCTATCACTGTCATTTATGATGGTAGAATGAAGAAATTTGTACAGGGAAAATGCCCCCTCCCAACCAAAAAGTTTGGTACGAAATGTTTAATACATACTACAGTTTTATCATTAACTCAAAGTTTGCACAGTGTATACTTTTTATTCACTTCTCTTTTAATGACTTCTCTATAGGAAATTTAAATATGTTAGTATTCGGTGCACTATAAATACGAATTAGCTCGTCATGTTCGTGAGGAATGTATTCGGAAGTTCCCTAAGCATTTGGGTGCTTCCAGAATTGCAGTTTATGATCTTGTGAATAAATTTGATACTAGCGATTCAGTGCAAATCAAGAAAAACACAATTTTAATAGAAGACAAATTAGACGAAATTGGCGGAATTCTTGAACGTTCACCAACAAAATCACTACCGAAATAAGCATAGAAAGTAGGGAGTTTAGTGTCTTCTGCACTTACAGTAATAAAATTGTTAAAACTCAAATGTACACGTGTGCATGACACGACAAGGTGATCTCTTAGCACATGTGCATTGTTGTGAGTGGTTTCTTTCATCAGTGACTGAAGGGTTAATCGACCTACAGCTTGTGTTCTTCAAAATTGCCCTGTAAATACTCACAACACTCGCTATTAGTGTTCTGAAAATCCAAATTATATACAAGAAGTCCATCTTTATTATAGGAAAATTGGAATTTGGTGTGCGATTAGCACAATTTTTTATTATGAGCAATTATTTTTTATTATGGAGAGAGGAACCGAAATGGCATTCTGACCCCATTTTTTAATCAGCTGAAAAAAGAAGAGGCTTCATATAGGTGCTTTCAACAAGTTTACCACTGTTCATACTGTAGAGGAGTCCATGAGTAAAATTAGGGAATTGTTTGAAGATAGATCGATTAGTGCTGGTGTATGACCGTCTCTCCTCATGTCTAAGTGTCTGTGATTTTTATTTGTGGAGTAGCCTGAAGGATAAAGAGTACAAAACAAATTCTACCACATTGGAAGAACTCGATGAAAACATACGAAATTAAAATAGAAGCATTATAGTTATCAAGCCAAATTGTGACAATGCCCGTTTAGCTAACAAAGGACGACATTTCCAGTATTTTGCTCAATGGTAAGATTTTATACACTGTTTTAAGAAGCGAAGTCGGAGTAGAGGCGCGGCCGGCTGTGGCATGTTCAGTTACCGAGACACAAAATTCCGTACGAGCGGCAAGGACATATTCTGGAAACCTGTAGTTAAGGAAATATTTAAACTGTGCATCTTTTAAACGCATTAATGAACAAAATTATAACACATTTTCCGAAAAAACTGTGGATGATAGAGGATTTTGAATTTCAGATTTGAATTCAGCATATGTTAATTATACAATATCAGCCTAAGATTGTGGGTTCGATCCCGGCTAGGACTAGGACTGATGGATTTTTTCGGGCGTAAAAATCCTAAGTATGGCTTCCTTCGGAAGGTAGGTATGTGGGTTCCGTGTCGTACATTTACTGCACGAAAAAAGAGACCTCTGAGGAAAATTTGTCGGCCGTTTCATACCCTGATTTGAATGCGACGCTGATGAATTGAGATGTTAAAGAGAGTCCGTAAATAAACAAACAAAAATTATACAATACCAGCTATTTTCCGTGGAGTTCAAAACACAAAAGTTAAATTTTAGTGTTTACTGCAATTTTTAACAGTATTTAACGCACGAATTAAATACTGAGGTATCACAGACGGTGGACACTGATGATACATGAGATGAAATGACAATTTGGGAAGGATTTTTTTAAGGAAGGAAACGTTCCATGCCTAAGTTTATGGTACTTCCCCGGTATTTGTCATTCATGAGACGGTCCCGGCAAGAATCGAACCCCAGACCTCCCGCTCACGAGTTCGCGCCTTAACGATTTTGACCTCCCGTGGCGGTTTTACTGTAATTGTTGATTAATGTATTGCACACAAAAAGTTCACAAAAATGTATGGAAACGGGAAGAAATCGCATAATAGCAAATGATACTATAGATTGACAATGGGATAAAGGTATTTTTTTTTTTTTTTTTGAGTAGTGTTTAACGCCCGTTTTTACTACTGAGGCACCACAGGCGGTGGACACTGATGATACATGAAATGAAATGATGAATTAGGAAAGGATTTTTTTTTTAAGGAAGGAAACGTTCCAGGCCTAAGTTTAGGTACCTCCCCGGCATTTGCCAGTTATGAAGACTGAGGAAAACCTGGAAAAAACCCCAGTCAGGGAGGACGGTCCTGGCGGGATTCGAACCGCAGACCTCCCGCTCACGAGTCCATGCCTTAACGACCTCGGCCACCCGTGGCGGTGGATAAAGGTATGAATTTATAAAAGAAATGTAAATAAAATTTTACAAACTCTACCGTAAATTTAGATTTCTTTTACCGATTGTTTCTATAGGTAGCGAATTCCATTTTGGTATTCGCAGTTGATTGTTTATAAAATACCGGGTGCTCACGAAACGCCGACCCGGCCACGCGAGCTAACCTCGAGGATACATGAAGTCAAGGTCACGGGAGCCGGATTATATTTAATTATGCATATATTGTCATTGTTTTTAAGACAATCTTTACTTATCCCACTTTAACATAACATTCTAAACTATGCCTAACTCTCATTTACCTGATTTACCACAAAATTCAATATATATATATATATATATATATATATATATATATATATATAAACCCGTTTTTGTTTTAAGAAATCCCAGCAACACTTTTTCAAGAAACAATTTATGGTGAACGCTACTTCATTTGAGGGGGAACAACAATATGATTTTATTTAGTGCATATTTTCAAGGTCATTTAAAGGCCGGCTCAGTGTTTTTAATGGGAAACCCACTTTATTTAAAACATATTTTGGTTTTAAGCATTAAAGCAAACAACTTTTGTCTGAAACATTTTTTTTAAAACCAACCTTTACTTTATAAAATATTAAAGAAATTTAAAAAAAATTATTAACGTTATTAAGTTGAATTTTAGATTTCATTTGTTTGTATTTAACAAAATACAAACGCAGTTTAAACAAAAAAGTTTAGTTTCTTTTGTTTATCATCCTCAGAAACAAACAGCTTAATGACTGTGTTGGATTAAGTCACAATTTTGTGTTAATGCTACAATGGGGGGGGGGGGTATTCAGGTGCTCATCGTGGTGTACACTTTACAAGAGATAGTTGCAATTATTTTCATTTATGAGTCTACGAAGCGATGTGCAGGACAGACAACTCGAATATTCAACGAAAGAGCTCTTGGTAGAAGTTTAACTCATACGTGGCTAGTTCAGAAATGTAGACAAACAAGATCTGTTGCTAATAAAAACAAAAAGACGCCGCGTATACTCGATAAAGTCACTACAGTTGAAGTCCTAGGATATATTTCTGCTAATTCAACAACTTCACCTCGTAACAACATGTTCTTACATCGGAATTTCGACAAGTTCAATACGTAAAATTTTGAAAGTACAGAAGTTTCATATAAAGTTGAAATACAGAGATTGCCAAAAATGTATCCACAGTTGAAGCAAAGAAAAAACTGTGTTAACGTAACAAAACTTAATTCACACAAACAGAAAATGATGAGCACTAATCATCTTAGACTTTTACAGTTACAACAGTTGCTCAAAATGTCCACTATCGGCGTCGATACACTTCTGAGTACGTTGAACTGCTGATTGAGCAACGTCTGCGAAAGTGTCCTCAGCACATGCAGTTTCAATTTCTTCCCGAAGTGCTGTCAGTGTTGCTGGTTTTCTACGGTATACAACATCCTTAAGAGTTCCCCATAGGTAGAAGTCCAACGGCGGTTCTGTTCTGTACACACGTCTCCATTGCCTTTGAACTTCAACAACATTCTCGGTTTTGCAATACCACTTCAAAATTGCTTTCCGCTGTTCAAACGATAATCTTGGCTCCATTTTGTTGTAGCAACGCTAGCATAACGTAACGTGAGTCACATCTGTTTACAGAACATCATACTATCCATTACTGTTGTTTTTCGGTCCAACTTTGAAACATATTAAATAGATATATACTGTGAAAGTGTGTATACATTTTTGGCAGCCTCGGTATGTAAAAAATTAAATGAAGATGATTTTGGACTAAGAATCGATTTTGTGAGGTAATATCCAAGAAAATCGCGGGAATTACTAATATTTGTTTGTTTGGTTTTTTTTACGAATGCACGTGTTAGGATAACGGTTCTGTAAAAGGAAATAATTGTAGATACTGGAGCATGATACCATGTATTTTCAGAGAAAGCCATACACATTGGCAGAAGAAAATAAATGTCTGGGCAGGTATTCCAGGTGATACAATCATTGGTTTATTGGTTTTTGATGAAAATCTCACTGGTTATCTGTGCCTAACTTTTTTTAACGCCCGTTTTAACTACTGAAGCATCACAGGCGGTGAACATTGATGATGCAAGAAGTGAAATGATTAACTGGGAAAGGTTTTTTTTTAAAGGAACGGAGCGTTCCAGGCCTAAGTTTAGGGTACCACCCCGACATTTCCCATTTATAAGGACTGAGGAAAACCTCAGTCATGGAGAACGGTTCTGGTGGGAATCGAACCCCAGACGTCCCGCTCACGAATCTGCGCCTTAACGACCTCGGCCAGCCAAATGTTAAAGAGATATTAATCCTCTCATTAATGAAGAAATTTAAAATCAGGCAGATTAGGAATGACGGAACTGATTAAACAGAAAAAATTACTTACATTCCAGCTTGATGGAGCACCATCACATTATACACAGAACGTTCCACAGCAGCTCAATAATACATTCCCGAATAGGGGAGGCATGCAAGATCCCCTGATTTAACCCCTTAGATTTCTTTTTATGGGGGCACCTAAAATCGCTCGTTTTAAAACACAGCCTACCATAGTTGAATAAGTGCGACAAAGGATAACCACAGCTTGCAGGAATATTTCTAGATGTTAAACGAGCTTTTGAAAAATAGACTGTAACTTTGTATGGAACAAAATGAGGAACATGCCGACCAGTTGTGATTCTTATAATATTGATTAACGATGAACAGCGATTAGTTTTAAAAGCAATTTCCATTTTTATGTTTACAATTACAAGAAGGTAAACAAAAGGAACTTAATGTAGGTATTTAAAGTTCATTTGTGTTTTGTTAAATTCAAACAAGTGAAATCTTAAGTTATTATTTCAATGTATTAACGCTAGTAATTTTTCAAACTTAAAAAAAAAGTTTCAAACAAAAGTTGCTTGCTTTTATGTGCAAAACCAAAATCTAGTTTCATAAATAGAGGATCCCATTTTAAAAAATTGAGTTGATCTTGAAAATATGTAATAAATAAAATGTACTAATATCATTGTTGCTCCCCCTCAAATAAAGAAACATTTACCATAAATTGTTTTCTTGAAAACGTGTTACTTTCAAGACAATTAGCTGGGAATTTTTTAAAAACAAACGTGTATATTCCGCGATCACTTTTAGGGAATTCGGAATGGTGTCGCTATTGCGGTTGTGCCTGTGAAAAGATTTAAATTTTTTTCTTCATATCTCCATCGATCCTACAGTATGCGCTGAAAATGATAATGAATAAGAAAATATTATACATATAATTAGAACAGCAGAAAAGGATAAAACACTTTGAAAAAGTTACAGATTAATCGCTTTATTTCGAACTGCTTGAGTTCTTCTAAGGCAAGAAGACAAATGAAGGTGGTAAAAATAAATGTTGAATATCGAAGGTAACGTTGTGCATGGAAACAGATAAAACAAGCAACAAGAGTGTGTGAGAGGGAGAGAAAACAATTAATATGCAAGGTTTAAACCCTGGTATATGCGCTTTATATATGTGTGTGTTAATGGTCTAGCCAATTTTTTTCCCCAACGAAATTCGGCATATGCATTGAAATAAAATGAACAAAAAAATAGTTTCTGAAGGTCAGACTATTAAGAGGGGAGATTTATCTGAACCCCAAAATTTAAAAATCGCTCTAGCGGTACCAGTATTAATTTTTTCTACAACAAAATTTTATATATATATATATCCAATTAAAAAAAGAAAAATAGTTTCTGAAAATTAGGAAAATCGGACCATTAGGAGTAGAGATATATTTGAAAATCGCCATTTAAAAGGCTCTCTTGCGTTTAATTTTCTCTGTATAGTTTTAAAATAAACGGACATTTTTAACTCACATTATAAACTGTATTTATAACGATGCATATGTTTTATATTTGACAAAAGTATTGTCGGGAAGATATAAAATGGGAAATATTAATCTAATATGCGTGTGTGTGAGAATTATATTTGTGTGTAAGAGCTCTTTGTAATAACTTTCAGAAAACGTTTGGTTTTACTACAATAACATTTAAATTACATTTCAAAGCCACTGAAAATCGATTAAACTTTCGATTGTTTATTGATTTGAATATCTGCTTAGTACATTATAATTTTTTTAAATGTTTTTGTTTTATTGAAACATATGAACATCTTAAATACACAATTTAAGTAAAGGGACCCAGTTCATAAACATGGTTACATTCAAAATTGTTTAAAAATACCCACACAGTATGACTTAACGTATCAGTGGTCATACATTTCATGTAATTAATAGTATACAATTCATTTTGGGGGTTTAATCTGAATAATAATACTACAGATGGACGGACTTTTTTTTTAACATTTTTTACCTCACAATTGGAGGCTGGCTTACGAAATCAGATGCCTTGTTGGGCTCGTTGTAACAATAATATCTTTCCTGTGTTCCAGGAACAATGACCATGTTATGGATAACTGTGGTGCTGTCGCAGGGTGTTATGGTGCCAGCTCTGGTGTTCCTGTCGGTGTGTCTGCTGAGCTATCAGTGCATCACTACACAAAGAAAAAAGGACAGACGTACAGAGTATTCGGGTCCGCCAACTTTACCCCTTATCGGAAACTCTTACTACTTCGTCAACAGCAGCTTGCAAGACACTTTCAAGATATTTCACAAGTTTTATTCAACATATGGCCCAGTGTTCGAGCTATGGTTCGGCTCCACTCAATTCATTTTCGCTTCTTCTGCCGAAATCAACCAGAAAGTTCTCACCGCACGCACCATCCGAAATAGGGGCCCCTACATCGACAAGGTGGCAGGAGATATTCTACTCAAGGGCATTCTCATAGCCAACAATGACAACTGGCGCGTTCACCGCAAGATTCTGGGCTCTACACTGCACAACAACGTGCTGCAGCATTACGTGAGGACGTACGCCAACAAGGGCAAAGATCTAGCAGAGAAACTTCTAGCACAGGCAGACGGCAGCGCAGTGGACGTTCACGTGCTCCTCATCCAGTGCTCCATGGACGTCATCTGCGAAACATCGATGGGCACAGCTCTCAGTGCCACCCTCAACAACGACATGAAGTTCATCAACGCCATGCTCCTGTTAGTAGACACCTTTGCAGAGAGGCTGAGGAAACCCTGGTTGTTGGTCGATTGGATATTCAAGAGGTCGCAGTTAGGGAAAGAGTTCCAGCTAATGGTGAAGTACTTCCATGGCAGACTCCGGGAGGTAATCTCGGAGAAGAAGCGGGTGTTAGAGGACAGCGGCTTGAAGAAAGTGGATCTGGAAGATATGGAGGCGGTCAGAAAGAGAGACATCTCCTTCATCGACCTGCTGTTGATGGACGGTCAGATGACCGAAGAGGATATTCTGGGGGAATGTGTGAGTGTTGTAGGGGCAGGTTCGGACACTATTTCCTGGACATGTAGCTATGTGCTCACTCTCCTCGCCGAATATCCTCAAGTGCAGCAGAAGGTCATGCAGGAACAACATCTCATATTCGGCGCAAACTCTCAGAGATCAGTAACGCCGGAAGACTTGCCTCACATGAGGTACCTTGAGCAGGTATGTTTCAATATGTTTTTTAAATGTTTATTTATTGTCGGTTTGATTGCTTTGGTCTTCTCGCGACGCTTGTAGATCATGAACTGAATACTATAGGTGTGAGTGTGCAGGGATGAATGAAATGAAACGAATTGATGGCACAATGAGCTCGAAGTCCTTGGCGCCTTAAAGCTATCTGGCTTTCACCCTTTTAAGGGTAAGGAAAAAACTATAAAAACTTCTTAATCAGATAGCTAGGCCTATCGGGATTCTAACCCAGGATTTTTGGAGTAGTAGTCGCTAACGCTACCACTAGAAACACGGAGGCGGTTATTTCAATATTGTAACCCTTACTTATACAGAATGTTAAAAAAAAAAAGTACGATAGCTTATAGAAAGAGTTCCTCTTATACGATGATGTCATAATTCATTGCTAGTCTCTTTTTTATCGCGGATAAGGGACATAACGAAATACCTAAGATATACGATTGAAAGTGTATGAAATGTACTTTTAAATGAAGCCACCAGATGGTGCATGTGAGCACGGCAGCAAGTCTCAGCACACCCCGAAGTTCAGTTGGTGGGCGACAGTAGTCAGGAATGGCGGTTACGAACAATGAACAACGTGCATATGTGAAAATAACATTTCTCCGCGGCAGGAAAGTATGAGAATGCCTCACAGAGCTACGGGAGGCATTGGGTGTGCGTGTCCTGCGCTAACGAACAGTGGCGAGGTGGACAGAGCCTTCAAACGGAGCAGAATATCGACTGCCGATCTGCCGCGCAGTGTCACTGCTGTGTTCGCGGACAAGAGTGTACGGGTAATGGTGATGGAACAGTGCTCAGACGTTGGAAACTTGTGGAATTAGAAGAACAAACAAAAATTCCGGCAAAAACTGTGCACCGGGAGAATCTAAACATGCGGAAAATGCAAATGAGTGTCACATGAATTGAGATACAGAAGTGGACTCACTACAAAACATCTTGCATCAACCTGGCGAGATTTCAGGAAGAATGCCGTGTTGAATCGTATCATTGTAATTGCTGAAACATGGGCAAGGGCGTATAAACCAGAATTCAAGTGGTAAACCAATGAATGGCATCACCCTGGGTAACCGCGCTAACACAAGTTTCTCCAAACTGCTTCGCCAATAAAAGTTATGGTCATTCTGGCGTATGGCAGTCAAGGGTTGCTTGTATGTTATGCATTGCGTTAGGTGACCACTGTGAATGCCCAGTATTACAGGTCTTTTAGGTAACAATTGCACTGTGTATATGCACCGAACGGTCAGAACTTTTGAACAAAGTCCTTAATTCTCCACGATAACGCGACAGCTCACACAGCCGACAGTGTCAAGCGTCTTTTACAGCGGTGGGGATGAGAAGTTCTTCCACATTCGCTATGTTCCCCCGATCTCAGTCCCTGTAATTATGACCTCATCCCCAAAGCGAAGCAGCCACTTGTTGAAACGTACAAAGCGGACATGGCTCACTTTAGCAACTCACAAGCAGCAGATGGTATTCAGCGCCTTTCCCATCGCTGACAACGAACCGTTGATGTACTTGGAGGCCACTTCGAAGGCTGCTAAATACCCTGGTGCTTATCTGAGACACATCCTCTGACGAATAGTTAAGTAGTTGTGTGTAACCTTTGTTCATACTATAATAAACAATATCCGGTTGCCCGTGTTTTAATTATTCCCTACAAAAGCCGCCTACATCCAGCCTTCCGTTGGAGACACCATTGGGCAATAAATGCCAGATACTTTCAATCGTATATCTTAAATGTTTGGTATTGTCCCGTATTTGAAAGGGAAAAAATAGTTGCCATGACTTATAACTTATCCCTCATACAATAAAAAAGTTTGTATCAACATGAGTTTGAAAAGGCTTGGTCTTCGATCTTTTAAGGTCTGTCTATGACTCTCAACTCTTCACATTATGTCCATGTTCACCTCCTGCCTGACACGGGCCTGACTCCGAAGTTCCACTGCCGCTAAACACAACCCTGAGATTCCTGGCATTATTCTGATTTATCTTACAGATTTTTACAATTTGATTGCGGACAGTTTTGACATCATCCATCGGGGAAGAATACCGCCAAATTTACATGCACGTTATCCATTATTCCAAGTGCAGAAACCCATTCTTGCGGCAAAATCGCCCTAGAGTACAAAGTTTCGGAAATATAACAATAAATACAATCACATCATGCATCACAGTCACCTTTAAAGAAGTGCAAACGCCGATCCCAGCGCTTTTGTCACGAGTAGAATGTGTTGTAGAAGTCCTTTCTGACGAGTGTGTTTACGAGGTGCGTCCATAAATTTCCGGTCGGATTAGAGGGCCATGATTCATAGTTACGATGTTCATGCTACGAGGGCATGAAGTTTATTTGGTGAGCGACAGTGCTCAGGAATGGAGATCGTGAAGAATGAACACCATTTTGTTCAGTGCACCAAGGCAAAGTTTTATTTCTTAAGATGCGGTTATAGATTGAGAGTTTCTACACTACAAAATAACGTTATTGTTTCCAGAATGTCCCTTAATAGAACCAGTTCTCGGCTTGTAAAATACTGGACAAATGATGTATAACTTGACATCACAGCTGTCATGGAATGCACGAGGGTGCTACCCAATTAATATAAAATATCCTTCCAATTTTTTAAAGTTCAAATCTCAATGCCAAGGCAAATTCAGTCAATTCGCGTTATTTTTTCGAAAAGTTTGAATACAATGTGTCCATGAAGAACTTGAAATGGAGCAGAATAGATATGGAATCTATTAAACCGCATATTGCAAGTTTCAATTAATAGTTCAACTACAAACAACTACAATATTAGGATTATATTTATCACGAATGAATGTAGCTGCTACTTTGTACATTTGCGGTTCTACTCAAAGCAAATCCTATCAACTGCTTAAATAAAATCTCTTCAGAAATACCGTTACTTAAGATGTAATACTGTCAACAACGGCCATTTCTATTGATGAATTTAACTCTATTATATCATAGAAAAAGATGCACGGTAAACCATCATAGACTTAATGAACTTAAACAGTAAGCATGCATTAGTTTGCTTGATTAGGGTTTTCGTCAACCAAAATGCTGAAAACACAACGTGAATCAATTATGAACTTCGATAGGAAAAACGACATGTTTGCTAGAATCTGTGAGGTTTAAGTTGTCAGATACATTTAGACAGAAAAAGGAATACTCATCATCTCTCTGTATGGCAATGCAGGCAGATCATACACATCGTCCAGAACTACTGTGGCATCAGTGGCGGATTGGCCATCTTCTGAAAGCTCATCAGATTCGCTTGAAACTTGAAATCAATTTTGATCCTCGTTTTCATTTTTTAAATTGATTATCAGCTTGACGGTAATTCATAAACAAGTCCATCTTTTCCCCAGCAAAACTGTTCAATATTTTTCACATGTTCGCGTGCTTTCTTTTCTTCATTTTTCTGCTGTCGCCTATTTAAATGCATTATCAAAAACAATTCACATCTTAAACGAGATATTATGTTTGGCAACATTGTTTTTTACCTGCGCCCATATCAATTCTATAGCATTAACATCGCACCGATAAGATGATAGCCGCAGTACGGTATGCCCGTGGTGGTGTCTATTTCATGCATTTTGAAACTATCCTTTTAGCGAATTCCGAAGAAAATGTGGTTGTCACTCTGAGAAATCTGCTTATTTTTCGGCTATTTTATTTATTAATTTTTTTAGCAAATTCAGAAGGAATGTAAGCTGGTGTACCAATGGAAAGAGTTTTTACTAATCTATCCAAATCTGCATCGATCGTACCTACTAGGCACCTAAAAAAATGAAAACATGAATACATATTCATACATATGTACGTTACCCCTCTAGCGGTCGCAATTTTTGTTTTCTGTCAATGAAACTCGACACATAACCATCATTTAACAAACGATTTGTCCAGTTCGTTAATCAGCAAAAGTGGACCATTGGGGGTGGGGTTAATCTAAAACGAAAATTAATAAGAAAGAAAGAAAGAAAGAAAGAAAGAAAGAAAGAAAGAAAAATCACTCTAGCGGCCGCAAGTTTGCTTTATCTCAACGCAACTCAGTAAAAACCTTCAAATAAATTGATAAAAATAGTTTTCAAAATCATTTCAGTTCAGTTCAGTTCAGAGTGGGAGTATAACTGAAAAACTTTGGGGGGTTAAAGCGAAATTTAAAAATTGCTGGAGCGGCTGCAGTTTTAAATGTTTTTAAAGGAAACTTGGTATATGCCATTGAAATAAAATAGGAAAAATAGTTCTCGAAAATCAGTGTAATCATATTATTAGGAGGAGAGGTTATCTGAAACCCAAAAGTTAAAAATCGCTCTAGTGTCTTTAATATATACTTTTTCGCAACGAAACTCTGTATATGCCATTTAAATAGAGTAATAAAAATAATAATGCGGGAAATTGGGCTATTAGTAAAGGGGGTTACTTCAAACCCGAAATTTAAAAATCGCTCTATCAGCATCTTTAATTGTTTTTTTTTTACAACAAATCTTGGCATATACCATTTAAATCAAATAAGAAAAATGTTTCTGAAAGTTATCAGATTATTGGGATTGGGGGCATATCTGACAAACTGTTGGGGACTAAGCCCAAATTTAAAAATCGCTCTAATGGCTGCGACTTTAATCTTTTTAAAGGAAGATCGATATATGCGAATGAAATAAAAACAGTTTGTGAAATCAATGAAATTGGACTATTATCGGGGGCGGGGAGTTTATACAAAATTTAAAAATCGCTCTAGCGCCATTAATATTTGTTTCGCAACGAAATTGCGTATATACCATTTAAATAAAATAAGAAAAAACGTTCCTGAAAATTAGTGAAACCGGATTAATAGCATGGGGGGAGGGAGTTGCCTGCACCCCAAAATTTAAAAAGCACTCTAGTGGCATTAATATGTTTGGTCGAAACGAAAATTCATATATACCATTTAAATAGAATAACAAATTTTGTTTTCTGAAAATCAGGGAGTTACCTAAAACCCAAAATTTAAATTTGCTCTAGCAGCACAAATAATTGTTTTTTCAGGATAAAACTCGACATACCATTTAAATCAAATAAGATAAATATGTTTTTGAAAGTTATTAGATTATTGAAAGGGGGGTATAACTGAAAAACTGTTGGGGGTTAAGCCCAAATTTATAAAACGCTTTAATGACATTCATATATTTTTTCGCTACGGAATTCCATAATTGGCATTTAAACAGTACAAGAAAAATAGCTTCTGAAAATCAGGGAAATCGGACCATTAGGAGGGGAGGTTAACAAAAATTTAAAAATCACTCTAGGAGCACCAGTAATTGTTTTTTCACAATAAAACTCGGCATATATCATTTAAATTATATAAGAAAAATAGGTTTTGAAAATTATCAGATTATTGGGAGTGGGAGTTACCTGAAAAGGGGGTGGGGTTTAAGCCGAAATTTAAAAATGACTCTAACGGCCGCAATTTATTTCTTTTAAAGTAAAATAAATAAATGCCAATGAAATAAAATAAGAAAAATAGTTTTGAAAACCAATGAAATTGGATTGTTGGCAGGAGGGCGCTTTACCCAATATTTAAAAATCGCTCAAGCGGCATTAATATTTGTTTTGAAACGGAAATCCGTATACGCTATTTAAATAAAATAAGAGATAAAAAATTGTTCCTGAAAATCAGTGAAATCCGACTATTAGGGGGGGAAGGGGTTGCCTGCATCCCAAAATTTAAAAATCGCTCTATTAATATATGTTTTTTCCGCAACGAAATGACATTTAAAGAGAAGTGTTTTCTAAAACTCGGAGAAATCAGACTCTTAAATGGGAAGTGCTCTGTCGGCACCAATATTTGTTTCTTCACAAGAAAATTCGGTGTATACCATTTAAACAAGAAAAATGGTTTCTGAAAATTAGGGAACTTGAACTATGAGAAGTAAAGATATACTTGAAAACCGAAATTTAAAAGGTGCTCTTGCGTTTAATTTTCTCTACATTGTTTTAAAATAAAACGAGAAATAAATTCAGCATGCGAACTATATTTATAACTTGCACAAGTTTTATACTTAACAAAAGCTTCGTCATGAAGATAGCAGTTGTGAAATTTTATTTTGTTTGATAGTTCTATTTGTATGTAAGAGCGCTCCGTAATAATCTTCAGAAAAGGTTTACGTTATATGTAATTACTACAATAACATTTAAATTAAATATCAAAGCCAATGAAAATTGATAAAACTTACGATTGTTCTTTGCTGATTCTGTATATTTGCTCGTACATTGAAATTGTTTTTAAATAGTAACATGTTTTTGTTTCATTGAAACATACGAACATCATCTTCTTAAATAACAATGTAACTGGATGCGTTCTATTATTTCTCTCTGTTTAAGTGAATATGAAGATATCAATGGGTAGGTTCATAAACATTGTTATTTTTAAAAATGTTTAAAAATACTCACAAAGTGTAGCTTTGTGTATCAGTGGTACTATTAATTCATTGAATTAATAGTAGTATCCATTAATTTTTGTGATTTAATCTCAATTATTATTATAATAATTCTAAAAATATGGTTTCTCTTTTGAGATACAGATTGCAAGAATTCTAATTTTCTAGTACACACAGTAATGCATAACTTATTTCATTTCATTAATTAACAAGGCCTAATTTGGATTTTATATCCTTTTTTATTCAAAGTGATTTAACCGGGGAGGAATTAATTCGCTTAGTTTACGCAGCTCCTGTGTGACGAACTCTTTCAATTTAATAAGTTCGCACAACAATGCCTGTCGATTGTGGATGAAACTAGATGTTCTTATTTCGGAGTTATGACTTCAGTGATGACGAAATGGGTGCATTATTAACTTCTATCGAGTGATAAGCGTTACAATTATACAATGGTACGCCAACTTGTTAACTAACCAGTCCTTAAATACTTTACTGTCCATTTCTTCATGATAGTCCTTTGTGGATTTTGATTTAAAAGCAAGTAAGGCTTTGGGATGTATTCAGAGGGACATCCGGCATGTAACATAAATCGCCGACTTTTCCCTATTGGAGTTTTCCCGAGGAAAGTCCCTTTCATCTAGTTCATATTTCTATGTTTTATTTTTAGTGTATTTTTCACCCACGTTTCATCTATTTAAACAGTAGGACGACCAGTAGCTCTAAGTTATTTTATTTTTCTCATCTTTTTGAAAAAAAAATCCCATATTTCCATTGGATATTTTCTGTCTTGATAGTTTTTAACGTAACTAAATTTGATTTTACTAAGAATTTGTCTTAAGGACCTAAATGCATCCTGCAAACTAGGCAGAACATCTGTTCGATATAGAGAGTAAACATTTCGCCTTATAGCAGCGACAGTGAATGAATCTATTTCGGTTGTTCGGGCGCCTAGTGCCTGGAGTTCGCAAAGCACTTGGAGTTGGACACTGAGGTAGGCAGCTTCCCGCATTTCAAAGTTTCACATTTACGAGTAAAAGCACCGCCACGGGTGGCCGAGGTCGTTAAGTCTCGGACTCGTGAGCGGGAGGTCTGGGTTCGAATCCCGCCAGGACCGTCCTTCCTGACTGAGGTTTTTTCCAGGTTTTCCTCGGTCCTCATAAATGGCAAATGCCGGGGAGGTACCCTAAACTTAGGCCTGGAACGATTCCTTCCATAAAATCCTTTCCCAATATATCATTTCATTTCATTCATCACCAGTGTCCACCGCCTGTGGTACCTCTGTAGTAAAAACGGGCGTTAAACACTATTCACACGAGTAAAAGCTTGTGAACATTCACAATCATGACCTTGCCATCGGATTTTACGATTTTTGCGCTCTTTCCAATCTGAAGAACAACGCACATGGGCGTAATGAAAGCGATACAGAAATAACTGAAAGAAAATGTAATTGTATCTCGGAAAACACCTTTAGTGCACTATATCACTCACAATCTCAAACTACAGAATCTAACTCTACCATCACTGATATCTTTACGAAACAGTCAGTCAGGCATAACGGGTAGGAATGGAGAAAGGATACTTGAAGAGCTGGCACTAAGGAATTTTCCGGTAATGTGAGAATTGCTAGAAAGAGACAGTAGAAAATGTGACAAGTTAAACCTCACAGACTCTAATGAAACGTATTATATATGCACAAATATGATCTGCATGAAGCATGGCTTCCAATGTCTAATCCGTTCAATGCTTGTAATTCACATAAACTTTTGAAAAGTAAGAATGGTTCGTTTTCTTTTACATAAGGGCAGAGTCTAGAAGTTAGGCAAAATGCATTTTCTATCTGGGTGGATATATTTAAGAATCGGATAGAAATGAACATGTTTCCTGCTTTTGTTTTGCCCTTTTTGGCTTCTGTTGCCTATTTTAAAGTTTAAAACCTTTTATTGAAAGTTTTTGGATTCTTATGCATTTTTCTGCGAATATTTACCCATTTTTAAAAGCACATAAAGAATTTCAATATTTCGAAGCGAAAAAAGTTTCTATTGAGAATCTTGTTATATAGTTAGATGACATTAGGGATATGAAGAGAACCATGTAAAAGAAATCAAAAAAGTCAAAAAAAAAAAAAAAAAAAAAATTAGTGTCGTACAAATGGAACCTACTTATAGATTAAATGGTCCTTCTAAAAAATTCCAATCCATTTTGAAAAGGGGGCCAGATCCAGATACTGTGGCATTGATACCCAAGAGTAAACCTGCCAAGTTACTGAAGCAGAGATTTGGTGACAGTTGGAGAAGCCTAGACTCAATGAATTTTTATCTTGCTGTCGTTGATCAGATGGTACAAGACACTGATCAAGAAAATGATCGTGTTGTTGATGACATTACAGAGGAAGAAGGATTGGGGATGCTGTAGATTAACTGCCTTCATAAGATCGTATTAAAAGGGGTTAAATAATATTTGCATTTAAATTGATTTGTATTGTTTGAAACATTAATAATACCATGTGCTTGATGTAAAAGACAACTTGTCTCAAGTATTTTTTTGGAGGAGGGATTGTCCCCGAACATTATAACAATTGATTTGTTTTATTTTAGCCTTATAGCCTTGTAAGGTCTTGATCTCGAAAGTTACATTTTTTTATTATTCCTGAAACATTTATATTTGCGGAGAAATTGCGGACAATGCCCGTCATATGAGATGTGCTGTTGTATAAACACATTTTATCATTTAATTTTTTATTGTTGTTTGCATTTAACCCTTTGATGATTAAATTTGTTTCAATATGCATTTTATTGTCTTTAATAGAGTCGTCATTTTGAATTTCTGATCAGTGCAAGCATATAACCCCTCTGGAACTGTTTGCTGAAAGCCAAGGGCGATTTGTTTTCCATTTTTCGAATCTTACTTCGTCTAGACATCTCCTGATTAAGCTACTGCACTAATCTCACAATTTCATCGACACTTGCCCCTCCCCCCACCACTGCTGGAATTTTTATCTGTTGAGTTGAAAAAATAGATGCATTACTTCACGCTTGAGAATCAGCTAGGCCTATACTACTTGATTCTGTTTTTTTTTTAATCCAAATTTATTTACCAAATATTTAATAACATCCGCTCTCCTTTAAAGACGCACTCAACACAGCATACCAATCACTCCTGCACTCAATTGTCATAGCATACATTTAAATTCTATTTTCAGATTAAAAGAAACGCGACACAAAGCAGTAATATAAACCTTACAGAAAATAAAACAGTATGTGCAATGTCATGTTTCTGTTGCAAGTCTAAAGCTTGTTACATAATTTATACTGCTGCAACGCATTGTGCAGGTGATTCATTCGCAGAACGTCATTATGAAGGAACGTAAGTGCATGTTTCACACTGAACGTTTATGAAATGGGGGGGGGGGATATTTCCTTATCAAGGTAGGAATATTTATTTGAAGAGAGAGGAATACCCCCATTACTTATAATTAATTTACCTTTTTGTTTTTATTTTAGGTGATTAAGGAAACAATGCGACTGTACCCTGCCGTGCCATTCCTTCTGCGCTACGTGGACGATGAAACTGACATTGGCGAAGGCAAGAGGGCGCCAGCTGGGACACACGTTGCACTGTTCGTCTACAAAACTCATAGGGACCCGAGATATTTCCCAGATCCTCTCAAGTTTGATCCTGACAGATTTGCACCTGAGATCGAGGGGAAGAGACATCCTTTCGCCTTCACTCCTTTTGGAGGAGGTCAACGTATCTGCCTGGGTTACAGGTTTGCCATGATGGAAATGAAATGCGTAATATCCACAGTACTTCGTCATGTTGAGGTGGTCGAGGCTGTTAACAGCATGGCAAGCTTGGAAGAAAGCTTTGTGTTTGGTCTAGTTTTGAAGCCAGGTCTTCCCATTAAACTAAGATTCTTGCCCAGAAAGGTAAAATAAATTTAGCACTAAACGCAATTTCAAATCAAGTGAATTTGGGGTGAAAGTCTCAATATTACAGGGAATAGCTAAGGTAAAATTTAGATAGGGGATTAAAATATTGGCAGTTTACGCAACGTTTGACTGTGATAAACTGCATGGTTTATGCAATAGAAATGTATTACATATTTATTATTAATAATTCTAGTTTTGTGATATTAATTGAATAGTAATTAATTTAGGAAAAACATCCTAGAAAAGGAGGTAACCCACCTAAAGATATTATGCAGATGAAAAGTGTAACTTTTATTTAACACTTTTAAACCAAAGAATGACGGGTTCCGAACTGTCAAATGAAAGAACATCATGTTCTTTTTCATAAATGTTCTATATGATATTCTCTTGCTGGAAGCCTCGAAACGATTGCTTATAAAAATGTGTGATTTTACTTGCAAATTGATATAAGGTGTTCGCGAAATGAGTGCAAATGCTTCGTGAGGTGGTAGGGAACATCCATTCCAATATTTAAATACAATAAATAAACTTTGGGCCCGAAATGCATCGTTATGGTTTATACACTGAAATTGCCTTGCATTATACGCAAAATCAAAGTAATTACAGGTGGTTTCAGCAATTGTTGCACAGCTCCGCGCGTTTCACTATGGACGGATGAACTCCAAGCCTGCTTTCCGCGCCAACTGCCACGATCCTCACTGCAAGTTCTGCTTCTGTGCCCACAAGAGTCTTGTAGACATTTGATGTCAGCTGGGAACCTCGACAAATCCACCCATCTGGAAATCGTCTCTTGAGGAAAGCCATGACGATACGTGTGAAGTGGGGAAGGGCACCATCGTGCTAGAACATCTTACAGCGTACGTTATGAGGAATTTCTTCCGAGAGATCTGAGAATAACACTTCTCGGACAGAAGCCACTAACACGTGCACTGTCATGTCAGGGGAAAGCAGATAAGAATCCAACAAGGTATTGTTTACCATTCCCGCTCAAATATTAACCCCAAATCTGTGTTGCACGAAGGTTAATGTGTGCCCACCGACTGTTTATATTGTTAAAAATACCACTGCGAGTAAACATGGCCTTGACTATCTACAACACAATGACCGGAAGTCTGGAATTTATAATCGTTGCTGTAGCAATGTCGAAGATGAAAGTCATCACCCCCAAGTTCCTGAACTTTCATGTTTGAAAGGATGTTACTGATCCACCTGAAGAATAATCCAAACAGTGCTGATACTAACCTGAAGACCTCGCGCCACAGCCCGAGTGCTTGTTGTGAAACTGCTCTTCAAAGTCTGGAGTACGGACCCATGCTCTCCTACCACCTGATTTACATTGACACTACCAATCTCTCTCCATCGTCGATCAATCGCGAGAAATGTCCTCGGATATGGTAAGCGTCTGTTTTGGAAACGCTGTGCATAAATCCTTTGAGCTCTAGTGCCATAAGCTCCTCACATAAGATGCATGTCAGTGAATTCTGGCCACGTAAAACGACATGACAGTATTACGTACTCATAGAACGTCGGGTGACACTGAACATATATGAAGAGGTTTTGCACACAAATGCATGATGGGTCTTGGCTCCCGCTTCAGTTGTTTACTACGAAGTGTTCACGGAAAAGGGATGAGAGGCAAGTCAAATGTAAACAAACCAAAGTAGGCCAGCTTAGCACATAAAGAAGTGCACTGCAGATTCACGTGGCTTGTACTGCGTTTACATCTATAATGCTGCATTTCGAAACCAAAGTGCACTATATTAAAATACTTATATGGATATTCCCTACCAAAATCTGTAATCATTTCTTCAACATCCTGTATATACACCTTCAACGTTGCAAAACGTGGAAACCCCTGTAAGGAACTTTTCCAGCGTCACCGTATTTCAGCAGTCGTGCATCCACATTGTGATTAACAATCGCAGAGTGCATGTTCCTCGTATGTAAATACTGGCACAGTTTTATTTGAAGCACGCCAGATGACATCTTGAGTTGAATTTGGTGAAAGACGTGTGCCATCAAGGTATTGCATCCAAAAATTGCTTAAAAATTTAAGAGACAACAGAAAAGTCTTCTCGTTAACATTTAGGAGGCCGCGAATTGCCTGAAGAAACAATAAACGACATAGAGGATTGATTACTGGTACCACCATCAAAATTATTAGGAACGCTTTCTCAGCAGACTTTTCCACATGCCAAAGAGCAGTAAACAAACAAAATTATGCGCTTGCTATGTTTGCAAGAACTGGATTCATTTGAGCGTATACGTAAATGCTCAATGCATATACTTTATAGACAACAGGGCCTAGTTTTCTTTAGCAAACACATATTCAATGAGTTTGTCAATCGGTTAACAGATGAATGATTAATGGATATTACCTGCAACATGTAGAGCAACATGTTATAATTTCATTGACAGTAGAAAACTAAATTTTGGAGACACACACATATATATGCCCAACCAGTACTCTAGTTGGCTTTTTTTTGGGGGGGGGGGGTTCTTATGAAGGGAAAAGTACAATCGGATACAATCAAATAACTCAAACAAGTTACACGCCAAGAGATTGATGCCACTGATATCACTTTGGTGGAAGTATTCCAGAATCTGGAGAAATGCACATGATTGTGCTTGGTGGGCGGAAACCATATTATGAGATGGTCCTGCTTTGCACCTTTTTTTTTTATTTTTAATAGTTTTTAACGCCCGTTATAACTGCTAAGACATCACAGGCAGTGCACGCTGCTGATACATGCGCTGATGGGAAAGCATCTTTTCTTTTTTTAAAGAAAGAAAGCGTTCCAGACCCAGTTCCTCCCCGGCATTTGCCATTTATGACTAAGGAAAATCTGGAGGGAAAAAAAGAACCCCTCAGTCGGCGAGGACAGTCCTGGTGGGAATAGAACTAATCATATAATTAAGATTGCTGAGTCGAGCTACATACGCTTATTGGCTCCACTTGTTTAATTTTAGTATACATGTTTCGCAGACTATCGTCCGCATCCTTTGATAACTGTCGACTGCTGGATATTCATCGTGTTGCTTTGGTGATGCATATTCTGCTCTGGTGGAGGTGTGATGAACTTAAAAGTTAATGTTTTTATCCTCGGAGGTGTCAAAGTTCTTTAATCAGTCTCGGTATTTATAAATATAAATTTTCTTCCAGGTTTTCTTTCTCTATATGTCCCTGTGCTGATTCAATAATTTTTGCTTTTTTCACTACCAGAAATGAGATGCTACCACTGATTTCCCCGTTTGTATTTTATGTTCCTGAAGTGTTCTTTTAACTGTTTGACTAAATTTGTCTTTGTTTTTACAATATAAACTTTTTTTGCACTCTGAACCTATTTG
This sequence comes from Metallyticus violacea, assembly GCA_030762175.1. Taxonomy (NCBI): domain Eukaryota; kingdom Metazoa; phylum Arthropoda; class Insecta; order Mantodea; family Metallyticidae; genus Metallyticus; species Metallyticus violacea. The sequence goes on along the minus strand of CM060833.1, from coordinate 9,100,763 downwards.
ATACCTACTTTTTTCTCTGATGTAATACTGTCATTAATATAGCCATTTAGGAGATTTTTAACATTAAATTTACTTATTGGTGCCAATCTAATATAAAATCTTTTAGAATATTTTGAAATTTTTGCGTAGCTCATGGATATGCAATTTTTTTAAAAATTATCTTATCTTTCCCTGCTGAAAATATTGTGGTTTCTTTAATAAGTTTCTGCATCCTGAACTCCTGAAATTTTTTGTGAATTAGTTCTTTGCTAAATACATTTTTAATCATTCCTTCTTATTTGCTTGTATTCTTTGGAGTATTCTTCTTTGTTAATGGGTAGATTAACGAGCACATTAACATGCAGTGATCAACAGATTAATGCACAGGCTCATTAACCTACCCATTAAGAAGAAAGAATGCAAACAAATAGAACAGCGATTAAAAATGAATTTAGCAAAGAACTAGTTCACAAAAAAGTACAGAAGTTCAAAAGGCAGAAACTTATTAAAGAAGCCAAGAGGAAAAAAATATGATAATTTTTGAAAAAGTCATATATCATTGCATGGACTACACACAAATTTAAAAAAATTCTAAAAGATTTTAATATTAGATTGGAACCAATTGATAGATTTAATGTTAAAAATCTCCTGAATGACAATATTAATGAAGTAGTATACCAGAGAAAAAAGCAAGTATTTACTACATAAAATGTGCAGAATGTGAAAAAGTGTATATTGGAAAAACAGAGAGAAACATAGGCACATGGTTAAAAGAACAATTCAGGAAAGTAAGTCACACATAGTAAAACAAGCAGAATTCATTTATAAATACAGAGACAGATTAATGAACCGACACTTCTGAGGATGAAAACATAAACTTAAGTTCTCCACCAGAGCAGACTACATCCCTAACATGGTAAATTACCCAGCAGTTGACAGTTAGCTGAGGATGCGGATAATGATCTGAGAAACATGTTCTGCATATTTTAAACAAGTGGAGTCAATAAGTGTGTAGTTCAACTCAAACATACAACAATCTTAATTATGTGTATATAAATTTTCAAGCCATTATCTAAACAAAACATTTTTTACAGACAATAGTTTGGGGCTTCTCACGAGAGAATCACCTTGCATGATGTGGAAGACATTTGGGTGGTACTTCTTACTGATCAACATGGTGATGGCTGCATTTGCATTGGTGACAGGGTATTCAATTTAGTCAGTTAGCAGGTATTGGGGGAACCTTCCATAATCCCTAAAGGAAATTGAGGGAATCAGATGCCCTATCTTTATTGTTCAAATATCCACAGACTAGATGCCAGTTATTTGGTGTTGTGCTCTTTGTTGTAAAATGTAACTGTTACAGTCACCAACCTGGAGCATCTGACTCTCTATAACATATTCAGATATGCTTGTCCCTTTCAGGAGATAAATGGCCTATCTATATGCTTTGCTTGACATTGCACAGAACACATTGACTTTGGGCGAGTCAGGTTGATGCACTATTACATGAAGGCTAATGTAAACATTATGGCAGTTGACCTTGCTGGATAAGTAAAAACTGGCTCCTTCAAGGCAGCATACATTTCCTCATAAAACTGTTTCCCTGTTGTCTTATCATGAACACAAACCTCTTACAGTTTGTACAGTTTTTCCATTATATGCTGTAATGAAATTTCAAAAGTGTTGGATGAGACATTTTATAAGTAGACAGGACTCGGCATGCAAGTCTGTCTCATCCAACATTCTTCTAGTTCTCTTATATCAGCTCTTTGTGCTATTGTATACCACTTTCCTTCCTTATTTGTGTTTAAATATTTGCTGTGCACTCACTACTAAATTCCTTTTTGAACATTCTAAGAATCCTGTAAGATATGGGTCTTGTTCCATAAAAGTATGGTCTAATACAGTATGGACTTGTAACTTGTAGTTATTAGTAAAAATCTGTTCCACAAAGGCTTCTGCTACTCTTGTACTTTACTACTCCATATTTACAAGTGTACAAATGAATTTTTGTTGTTCTATTCCACAGAAGTATTACTACTAGTAGGGCACTGGTAATTTGTATAAATTTCTCTAAGTTCAAATGTTAGCAAAAGTGATGATAATGATCAGTAGGAATATGTATAAAAAAAGAATAATTCATTACTTAACAATTTATGATTAATTGAAATTAAAGTACGGCTTATGACTGATATTGATGTTTTCCATTTCAAATGCATATTTCTGACCAGCATCTTAGTTAAGTATTTTTAAGGTTCTTGCTACATGTCACAAAAATAATTTCTTTTCATTCTTCATTCTATTTTTAAAATAATCTCTTTAACACAATTTCCCCAATTTTTGGCTTATAATAAAAATATGATTATCAAGCAATATAAACAAATAAATAAATATAAATGTCTGAGGGCAATTGGGAAGCCTGCCATCTCTCGACTGAAATTGATGCTCCTAAATGCTATGAAGTATTTGAATTACCATTGTATCTGAGAAAAAATACAAAACCCATTTAGCAGGTATGACAACAGTCTGCTCTGTTCATTAAAATCTCTAAGGAGTGCACATAACCTAATTCAAAGTATGGCGACATATGGCAAACTGCTGTTTCTCCGTCTTGCTCTTATATGACGTCATTTATACCTTTTTACTAATACTTTACAAATGTTGCACTTCTTTTATGGAACAGAATGTTACAAGATCATACACTGTATGATCTAATACACTTGTATGCATTAGATCATACATACCGCCATGGGTGGCCGAGGTCGTTAAGGCGCGGACTCGAGCGACAGGTCTGGGGTTTGAATCCCTCTAGGACCGTCCTCCCTGACTGACGTTTTTCCACGTTTCCCTCAGTCCTCATAAATGGCAAATGCCAGGGAGGTGTACCTTAAACTTAGGCGTAGAACGTTACCTTCCTTTCATAAATAAAAAAAAAAAAAACAATATTATCATTACATGTTATGTAATGTTCACTGTCTGTGGTGCCTCAGTAGTAAAAACGAACGTTAAACACCAATCAAAGAGAGAGAGAAATCAAGACCATACTTTTATGGAATAGGGTCCTATTTTTTTTATGTGGTTTATTTAGGGACGCTCTTTAATATCTCAGGTCACCAGCGTCCCATTCAATTCAGGGCGTGAAACGGCCGACATTTGATCAGCGCCTCTTCTTTCAGGCTTGAGGTTCTTTCGCATGCCGTCGGCTTTACTTCCCTTCTGAAGGAAGAGTTGGTCCTGGTGGTATAGTGGTAACCATACTTGCCTCTTAAACCCAAGATTGCGGGTTCAAATCCGGTCAGGATGGATGGAATTTTTCGGGTGTAAAAATCTTAAGTATGGCTTCCTTCGGAAGGGAAGTAAAGCCGTGGGTCCCGTGTCGTACATTTACGGAACGAAAAAGAACCTCGAGCCCGAAAAAAGAGGCCTCTGAGCAAAATTTATCGCCCGTTTCACGCCTTAAATTGAATGGGACGCTGATGACCTGAGATGTTAAAGAGCGTCCACAAATTAACCAAACCAATCAATCAATTCGAAGGAAGCCATATTTGGATTTTTACGCCCGGAAAAATCCATTGATCCTGGCCGGGATCTAGCCCGCGATCTTGGGTTTAGGAAGCAAATATGGATAGGGCCCTGATGGTCTAGTAGTAACCATATTGCTTCATACATACAAGGTTGCAGGTTCAAACTTGGGTAGGATCAATGGATATTTTAGAGTGTAAAAATTCAAAGTATGGCTTCCTTTGGAAGGGAAGTAAAGCATTTGGTCACATGTCATAGATTTACAGTACATAAAAGAACCTCATGCCTGAAAAAGGGGCCTATGAGCAAATTTTATCGGTTATTTCACACTCTGAATTAATGGGATGCTAATGACCAAAGATAAAAAAGAGCATCCTTAAACAACCCCCAAAAAGTCCCATAAGGAGGGGCTCCATATCATTCAGATACTCTGGTGTGAGCTCTGCAGACTTTCTTTGATATTGCTACAAGTAACTCATCTCAAGGAGTTGTTCAAATGGCCTGGTTCCTGTGATTAGGCCAACCTACCAATGGGATTTATTATTATTGAGTTTATTTAAGCATGCTCTTTAACTCTTCAGCCTTTCATTCAATTCAGAACATGAAACAGAAGCCTTTTCTTTCAGGCTTGAGATTCTTTTACGTGCTGTAAATCTTCCATCATGGAACCACAGCATATACAGTATCTTATTTGGGTATTTTACAGGATCAAATTCCGAGTTCACATGTCACAAAATTAACTGTACGACCTTTATTCTCCTCCAGAGGGCTTTACATAAATAAATGAATGGTATAATTGAATAAATCTATTTTTTAACAAATTTAAAAGCTATCAGGCATGTATATGCAATCACAACCCTTATAATAATTATTACCATCACAAAAATCAGAGTAAGGATAAGAAGCACTTGAATGAAATTCTTTTTAAATAAATTGTTGAATAAAGCTGCAAAATATAGTCTAAAATGCATTATCTTGGGATTTTTAAAATTGATGCATGTGCTAACATTATGAAATAAAATACCTAAGTGAATTACTACAAAGTTTTAACTTGCAAGACACTTTAAAACAACCAAAGGTACCACATTCTCTGCAACAGATCACATAATAACTAAGAAATGCACAGATTCTCAGCATATGCTAATGAATTAACTAGACATACTAATACTGCAAACTTCAGTAAACTCTGTGAAACTATAAAGCAAGAAAACTAAAAAAGGTTTAATAACATTCAGGACATAAATAGTAAATGAGAAATATTTTTCAGTTTTAACAGAATATTTAAACAAACATTGCCCAATAAAGAGAAAAACACTGAGTAAATTGGGAGGTAATTGTTTATGGTTATCTGCTGAAATAAAAAATCTCAAGAACAAACATTAAAGATTGTATTCCACAAAATTACTAACATGGATATTTATAGAGCCAAATACAGAAATCTAAAAAAGCAATACTCTTGGTCAGTTATTAATTTAAAGAAACAACAATTGATAACCGACAAAAAGTTTGTAAATATTTAATGATTTATGATTATAATATCAGTTATATGACTGGCTTCACTGTGCAAGTTCCAATTTATATTTTAATTTAATGAGTATAAATATGATAAATGAAAAACCAAATATGGAAAAGAATATCGTATATCAGATTAAAAAATGTTAAAGACTCTGTTCTTGGGGACATCAAATGGATAGGTAACATTAGAATAAATAGAATAAAATTTTAGTTGAATGGGACAGATATCATCTAAAACATTAAAGCTACGTAAAGAAAGGCTAACTGGAATATTAGTGCATATGATAAATTCTGCTATAAGTGAAGGAATCTACCCAAAAATTAGTACAATCTGATCAATTTATAAAAAAATAACAAGAAGGAAATATAAAATTATGAGCAATTATGCTAACCTCGAACTTTGCCAAAATATATAAGCAAATCACAGCATGGCTTCAGAAAAGGCTTATACACAACAGCAGCAGTAGACCTTTATTACTTAATGCTTAAAGCTCTAGATGATGAGAAAATGATGGGATTATTCCTTGACCTGTCCAAGGCATTTGACTCGGTGCAAATATATGGAATTTGCGGCAAATACAGAGAAATTCTACAAACAATAAACAGAATATAAAAATGAAAATGTCATAACTTCAGTTAAATCAACTGTAAAATAGTTAAAGTTGGAGTACCTCAGGGATATGTACTGAGTCCTATTATTTCTGATATATATAAACGATTTACCTAATCTTGGCAAATGTAACACTATATCATATGCTGACGATATAACTCTGCTAATTACTTGTAAATCTCTTAATGGATTTGAAAAACTTATACCAGAACAATCAAATACCCTTTTCAAATACTTAAGTAATAATTTATCACAAAACGTGCAAAAGACTTACGTTTCACTACAGCAATAATGGGCATTAGAATCTGGACATAACTGTTATAATTAATGAAGAAGCAATAGAACTGGTTAAATATTTAAATTTCTTGGTAATCATTGATGATGATTAATTAACTTTCAAATGCTATGTAGACTATATTTGTAACAAAGTGAGCATATGCATATATTTATTAAAGAAATTACATTATTTAAATTTGTTTTAAAGTTAATGTATTATGGTTTAATCTATCAGTATTTTTATTATGCAATTGAGGTTTGAGGAGGTAGAGGTATATATATAAATAAACTATTAATCCTTGAAAAAGTTATTTGAGATGTGCGTGTGCGCGCACACACACACACACACACACACACACAAAAGCTGGACAGGAGAGTATCGTGTAGAAATATTTTTAAGAAATCTAAAATATCATTATATGTATATAAGGTAGTTATAGTAGTACTTGGACTCAAAACAATTATCATAATCATGTAAATGTAAACAAAAATGCTATTGAAAGAGATTCAAGAGTTATTGTTAAAATTTTGTATGATAAACTGCCACTAAGAATTAAAAGTTAAAGAGGGAAAAGTTTAAAACAGAAATATATGTATATGTATATTGTAAAAACATATATAAATGATAGTTGAATGTAATTGTTTATAGTAGAAATACCCCATTATTATATGAGATAAATGTGCCTCTTGTTTTAAATTCTTTGGTTTATCAATGTATTTTCAGACAATGACTGAAACTCAAGTTTAGACTCTATGGTCCACAATAAAATCATTATTATTATTATTATTATTATAAGAGGTAGATCTTTTGTTACATATTTTAATGTGTGATTCAAAGATAATATTTTATTGCATATGGGTTACCTGGCTGTGCCATTCTAGACCAGAGTCTATATAAAATACCTTTTTGCTCTTTTCTGATATAATTGAATTTGCTACTGATGCTAAGTCTTAAGTCACTGGGTTGGTGACGATTGACAATTATGTTGGCACTACCTGTTCCTGTGAATTAAAGTATGCACATAATTTTCTGGTTGCAAAGGTTAAGGCAATAACATAAAATTTTATGCTGAATTGAAATTCTCTGAATAATTCTGGCCAAATGACCATAGAAGTTACAAGTTCATACATTTTCACTACTGAAAAAATGTACAAATAAACAGAAAAGTGTTTTACCGAATAATAATTAATATTGACACAAATCTTGCGATCCTTTCGCCATTGTTGTTATTATTATTTCAGGTTATGTTAGGCTGTTCTTATATGATAAAATTCTGTCAATGATTACAGAAAAATTAACAAATCCAGGTGGTATTTTACAGTAAAATTTGCTCTTGGATAATGGTTTATTTTATATAGTAATTTTGCAGAACACCACTCATATCTCTTTATGATATTTTTCTCTCCTTCTCCCACTTCTTGATTATTGAATAATGGGTATCATATGGTAAAGGTATTGTAAAGCGTGGAAAATATGACATATGCTTTTCAGAGATTTGTTATTTATGGTAATTATAAAACTAGGCTAACTTTTTAATATCAGAAAAGTTGCTATACTTATCAGCCTAATATAAAGCAATAATTAGGATAAGAAATAAAATAATAATAGTAATAAAAAATGTTCTAAAAGCAATAGCCTCGATTGCCTCATTCAAACATATAATACCCCACATCAATTTGTAGCTTACTTAATGACCTACTCTCATTAACAAATGCAACCTCTTTATGTGGATGAATTCATTCCTTCTCTCCATTCCTGTTGGTCAATATTGCCTTGCATTTAAAAAGGTGTGATGAAAAATTTTTCCCAAGTGGATAGTTCCATTGGGTTGTGAAGTTGTTTCAGCAGATTAACTTCTGGTCCAAAAGTGAATTGTTACTGCTGATTTATCAATCTGCTTAAACCAAATATTCGTAAAGTATTCTTTTCTCTGAATTTCCAAATTTCTCTTCGTTTTTCCAATGTATCTCAGATAACAATCTGCACAATTGATTTCATAATTCCTGATTTCTGTTTTGCTGGTATGGTGTCTTTTACTGACAAACAAAATTTTCACTTATTCTATTTACCACAACAAATTTAAGAAGATTTTCAAAGAATATGGAATAATGTTATCCCCAAAGAACAAATATAATATCAAGAATTTATTAGGTTGCACAGCAAAAGACACCATATGGAAATCAGGAATTTATGGAATCAAATGTGCAGATATTGATCAGAGATACATTGGAAAAATGAAGAGAAATTTGGAAATTCGGAGAAAAGAATACTTTACGAATATTTGGTTTAAGCCCGTTGATAAATCAGTGGTAGCAACTCACTTTTGGACCAAAAATTATGAAATTAAACCGGAAGTTAATCTGCTGAAACAAGTTCACAACCCAATGGAACTATCCACTTGGGAAAAAATTTTCATCATAAAAATAAAGAAAACTTGATGAACTTTGATTTTCCTCCTATGGATGAACTCGGCAAGTTCCTACTACAACCACCAGACACCACCACAGGAACATCTGGATATCCAGCTATCATTTCCAGTAACAGTAGTCGGTCAGCAACTGAAGATAGGAGTGAGTTCTCCCGAAACATTATCTTGTATTATGTAAGTGTGGTTTAGTGTAAATAAGTTGAATACATAAGCGTAGGATGTAATATTGATGTTTTGAAATACCGATGATTACATAAGTTTAACATACAATTATAACAGATAATTCTCCTCTTTTATTTAAATAAAGTATATAATTAAGTAATACAGACTTTTTCTCACATATAAATACTTTTTCTTTGTCTGTCTGAAGATGCAGATTTTCCACTTCCTTTGGAATGATCTTTATGATAATAGTGGGAAGTCTAAGAGACTGATTCACCAAACTTTACACATAAAACGCATCATTTATCAGAAACATATTTCACTTCATTCATAAAAATTTTCTGCTCACTTCAAAAGTAAATTTAATTTTATAAAGTGCCATGGACACATACATCTTGTGCTTACCACAGTTTAAAAGGAATGTTAGGGGCAACTTTATGACATGAATCAGATACTGATCTGACAATGCTAAGTTTTATAAACCAACACATTGAGAGTTCACTTCTGTCGTTGTACTGTCCTTGTTACTGTAGACATTCCATCAACAAATTTGGTTCGGAAAAGGACATTGGCATTGTTGAACATACCATCCTTCAATGATACAATGATGAACTGTAGAAGAAAGAACAAATAATAATAAAATAACATTAAAAACATTACGAACATATGTTCCTTTTAAATTTTCTTACAAATATACCAGGTGGCATATTTGTAGAAGTTCTAACCATTGTATATACTGTAAAAATGGTGTCATTATTTTGCAAGATCAAATTCTAAGTGCACAGGTCACAGATTTGGCTGTACTCTATATTTCTCCTAATTAAATAAAAGGATGGCTTAATTGAATACAAACCGAGAACATTTATTACTACTTTTTTAATAAATTAAACAGCTATCATGCACGTGTATGCCATCGAAATCTGATAATTAATACCAAATGTAAACATTCTGAAATATTTGCTACTGGTGCTAAAGTTTAAGTCACCAGGTTGGAGGTGGTTGACTATTATGTTAGTACTTCCCACTCTTGTGAATTAAAGCCCATAATACTAGTTCTACAGATTACAGCAATAAACAAATTTTGATGTTGAATCGAATTCCTCTGCATAATTCTGAGCAAATCAATCCTAGAAGTTCCAACTTCACACTTTCTCACTACTGGAATATCTTTAAAAAAAAAAGTGTTATAGCAAATAATAATAAAGAATAGATACTAAAACAAATTGATTATGTTAGGCTGTTATTATGTAGTAAAATGCTGCCAAGAAAATGAATATGGAAAAATTAACAAATCAAGGTGTGTTTGTGTAGCAAAATTTGCTCTTAAATAATTGCTTATTGTAATTTTGCAAGACCAAGTTCCCACCCAACAATAGCTCTTTAGCACATTCTTTTCAACTTCCCTCACTTGATTACCAATTAATGGATAACATATGGTAAAGCTACACACACATGGAATACAAACCTTTTTGGGATGTATAATTTATGGCATATATAAAACAAGTTATTACATTTGCCTGCTCCTTAACCTAACTTTTTTTTAACTTTGAAATGTCATAATTAAAAAAAAAATGTAATATTTTCTCAGTTAATATTAATTTAGGAGAAAAAGATACAATAGTAATGCTTGAAAGTGCTTGACTGTCATTCAGAAACCACCAATAAATAATAAAAACTGAAAAATCAATTAAAAAAACAAATTTACCCACCACATTTAATGTGATGCTCTATATAATTAACCTTTATATCAATATCAAATATGGAAATTTATTTTATAGTTTGAAAATAAAAAGGCATTTTCAATATGGTCATACCTTTAATTAAAAAATTTATAACTTCTAACATTTACAGCTGATTACTAAACACAATTTAGCTGCAATCATCTAATGTATTCATTGAGAACTACAGTCGACTCGGAGCCAGGTTTTAGGAGGAAGAATGAAAGGTACAAACGCAAGCTTTCTATACTGTGGTTTTAACAATGAAATATGCTTCAATTATGAAATTCATGAGAAAGGATAAAAAATTAATGCACATTGTTATTTATGAAATATTTAATGAGTAGGAAAACAAAAAATATGAATTTTTTTCAACATATATACAAAGCCTCTCAAGACATTTAATGCTACTACAACACTAATTTCCATCTGTGGTGCTGCCTTAGTAATAAAAACGGGTGTTAAAATACTATTGTTCATAGAATTCCATAACCTGGGAGTTTAGCCATATGTTCAGAACTAATTTCACTTCTTCATCTGAACATAAGTATTGACCTTAAATGGTCTAAGGTCTGGACTGCACAGTGAATGATTAGTAGCCCCCAGCCATACTTCTCAATTTTAGCATATACAGAAGCTGCAACATGTGCGTAATGAAGGAGCTTAACAATTTCTGTTTGGGCATTTGTCTCTACGGATATAATGCAACTTTGCCAGTGCTATACTACTGGTTTCAGCAGTTTCATTATGCTTTTTCCAGAATATCGTCATTATCTTTTTTGCTAATTGGGTGAACTTGGATTTCTAGAGAGTCAGAACGTTAGTTTGGTTGCTAGAATCTGAAAGTTAGAGCAAGATTGCAGCCTTGCCATTATGTTTATTTATGGGAGACCATAGTAAAGCTTGAACATCACACAAAGCATTGAAGAATTTCATTACTGGGGCTGCAGCAGAAGATTGTTGCTATTTTTTGGAATACTTATGGTTTGTACAGAGCAGTCAAACAATAGTATTGATTGTATCCAGCTATTTGGTCAGTCATTTCACCTTTGACCAATGGGCCTGATGTACGAATCCTGTGTGACCAGAAAATCTTGACCTATTTTCATTTCAGTCTGATGTAGAAGTGATGGAAATTTTGATGATGACAGCGACTGCTATCTACCAGAGCCATCTGCTGCAGAATGTGGATGTTTTAACCAGAGTGAATTAAATGACTTAGTGAGGGATATTGTCCTCCCTAAAGAATTAGCAAAGTTGATAGGTTCAAGACTCCAAGAATAAAATCTGCTGCACTCAGAAACATTATTCTATTGGTACCGATGATGTGAAAGAATCTATGCCTAAACTATGACCCATGAGAATGGAGACTTTACTGATGCTTCCAAGTGAAGTTTAAAGGGTGTTCTACATAACAGAAATGTTTTTGGTCATTGCCGTTTCCTATTCAGTAAGCCTCAAAAATCGTATGAAAATTTAAATTGTTATTGGATCTAAACTATAGTGAACTCAACTGGCAGTTTGTGATTTTAAAATTCTTAACTATGCTGCTGGGTCAATCTGGTTTTATCAAATTACCATGCTTTCTATGTCTGTGGGATAGCAGGGCACGACTTCATCACAGACTAAGAAAGACTGGCCATTTTGAGAAAATTTGGAAGTGGCTTCTAAGAATGTTGTAAGCCAAAGCCTTGTGAGTCCTAAAATCCTGCTGCCACCTTTCCACATTAAGCTTGGCTTAATGAATAGTTTGTAAAGGCTTTAAATGCAAAGAAGAATGTTTTAAGTACATATGTGAGAAATTACCACTACTATCTGAAGCAAAATTTAAAGAAGTCATATTTAATGGTTCTGATATAAGAAAATTGATGTCTGATGCAGCAAAGTTTCTGATGAAATTCATATAATTATATAATACATTTAAAGTGATGAAGAATGATTCAGTTGTTTTCCTGATTTAGTTCATGACTTCTGGCAAACAAATTATTGTACACCATTTAGCATTATGTGTTTTTCGATCCTCTAAAGGAATGGTTGTGACATGTCCAGTACAACTGAAGAAACAAATGATCATTATCTTGAACTGTTGTTAGATTCAATTCATCTTGGAATACCTAAACTTTGGATTGTTGCTTAGTTTCCAGTTCATACAAATATATCCAAGTTTTGTTACTTGTTACGATATATCCAGATTTTGCAATTCCTCGGTGGAATTGTTTGAGCATTTCTTTACACCAATTAACATGAGTGCTTTTATGAGCTTTGGTCAAATTATGTGGAATTCATTGGGAACAGACCTTTTTTACAGCTAAATGTTCATGTAAAACTGAATGTACTGCAGTCTTCGATATACTTAAGAATTTATTTATCTAACTGTAAGTTACATGCCGATCTTCTTGAATCATTTTGCGCACAGCATTGATGTTTTATGGAGTGACAATAGATTTTGGTTGACCTTCACAAATTTCATCACTGACGATGCACGACCATGACAAAATTCTGCACACTAATTGTAAACAATCTTTTCTGGTGGTGCTTCATTACCAAAAGTTGAACAAAGGGATTCTGTGCATTGCTGTTGAGTTAAGCCTTAACTATAATCTCAAAAAATCATCCAACAAAAACCTTCCCTTGGAATTTCCATTTTTTTTTTTTTTTTTTTTTTTTTGGAAAATAGTTTTGTTTAAGCGCTTATTGTAAACAAACTACTTGATCAATTTCTAAGCTGCAACTGTTTTCACAATAACAGATGTCAATTGTTCCAAAAATAGTAATGGCATATCTCAATAGCGCCATCTAATGGTCATTTGTAAAAACTTAAACAGTAACCCTCATATATACATACTGCAGGTCAAAAGTTTCTGGACATTCTAGGCAATATACATTATTCAAAGAAAATCTAAAGAAAGGATTAGACGGAAATGTAAATATGCAAAATCTTTACAGGTTTTACTGCCTAATCCCTATTTAATAATTTAATAAAAACTAAAAAGCCATAGATTGACTATAAATTCCAAATTTGACTCATAGCTCTAACTTGTTTCTGAATGAAAAAAAAAAAAATGTCCTTTTACTGGAATCACTTTATTCACAACTCTTGGCATTCTATGCATAAGTTTTTCAATAGTAAGCCTAGGAATCTCATTCCAGAAGGCCTGTAGCATGCTCCAAAGTGCCTTATCAGATTTAGAGCATATTTTCTGTGCCTGGAGATTCAGTTCTTCCCATAATAACTTAATGGGATTGAGATTAGGAGACTGGGCCTGTCACTTCCATCATTTTCAGCTCTTCTGTCCTCTGCTTATTCTCCAGATTATTCTTCCTCAATTTTGAGGTATGTTTTGGGTCATCTTGTTGAAAGGTAAAGTTCCAACTAATCAAACACTTACCTGATGGGATGGCATACCTGCTTAAAATGCTATGATATCAATTTTTGTCAAGTGATTCTTTAACGTGGTTGCAGTCACCAATCTCACTGAATGAAAAACAACCCCATACCATTACAGATCCCCCTCCATGCTTTACTGTTAGGGTCATCCATTGCAAATGCATCTATTTAGTTAAAGATCATCTTATCTAAGTTTGTTGTTTGTTACCAAAAACCTCAAGTTTAGATTCATTAATCCAAAGAAACTTTCCAATCTTCCATTGTCCAATTTTTGTGTTCCAAAGTCCAGAAAAGTTTTTTTTCCATCTATTTACGTCTCTAAGAAGAGATTTCCTCACAGCTATAGTTTCAAACAGATTAGCTGTCCTCAGCCCCCATTTTACTGAGCTATGGTATATTTCTTGATTGTGCCTTAAATTAAATTCAGCTTAAATTTCCGGCGCTATTAACTTCCTATTTCTTCAGCTTTAGAGCACATGAATTATTTTCACTTTTGTTTGTCACTGTAGGCCTCCCACTTCTTTTTCTGTTGCTGTTTGCCCGTTTCCTTTAATCTCTCTATTGCATCAGCAAATGTTGATCTGGTTATTTTTGCTATTCCTCTAAGTGAATACCCTTCATTTGAAAGTGTATTCACCGCTGAGTGTTTAACAATGCTAAGTGTCTGCTTTGGACCCATATCCTTAAATGAAATAGACTGATATGAGCAAATTTTGAGAAAAAAAAAATGTTGGTCTTCTATTTTGCCATAAATAATGTAATACAGTGGAGCCTGGATTTATCATTCCTGGAAACTTCGTTTTACCAGATGTATCATTTAATTTTGCCATCCCAAACACTGTATTTAAATTTTATGTAAATAAAACCAGCATTCATCATTCCTCGAAGTATCGCTTTCCTGCATTATTCGTCTAAAAGTTCAATCCCAAAGAAACTGTACCCTTGAACGATCGTTTTCAAACTGGAATAGTGAAGCAGTGATCATTGCTTGTACAAAGTTCGCATTTTGCTTGATCCAAGAAAATGTGACTCGAACTCCCCGTAGTTGCCGTTACTAGCCTTGCACCTTTTTTGGGTTGACTCCCTGGTGTTGTGGAACCTGGTTTTGGGGAGTGCCTCGTCACTAGGTGGTTGTATCTCTCTGTACACATGTTGTCTGCATCCATGTTATGTTGAGTAATGTTATGAGTGGGATGGGTGATGGGTCTGCATACTAACTGGCTTGGATGTCTAATGTAGAGTACATATGCTTTCTGCGCTAGTCTCCCTATGATGTCGTTTATGTACTTAAGGCCAGAAGTTTCATGGAGGAAAATTGTGGGAATCAGCACCACAAGGCAATGCTTTGCACCTTTTGCACATAAGCATCACAGGATGGCTATGTAGCCCCAAACCTTAGCATACAACATTATTGCGGGAATAAGGCCTTATAAATTTGCAATCTGATGTGAATTTGATCGAAGTTTAGTTTAAAAATTTGAGTCAATTTTTAAATGATTGTTCATACATGGGGCTGGAAGGTTAGCTCCTTTTCCAGAGTAATTCCAAGTTACTTGACCTGGTAAGTTTCTGCTTTGAGCCAAAATAAGAATGCCATCTGTATACCAATAAATAGATGTAATGTCTTGTAGGAAAATCCCATGTAGACAGAGAAGAGTGTTGGTGACAACAACCTCCTTCTAGTATTCCCATCTCTGTCATTCATGTGTCCTATCTTTGATCTTCAACTATGACACAGAACATGCAGTTTGAGAGAAAACGATCTATTTACTCTATAACCACATGCAACGGCCCAGGTCTCATGAGCTTATAAATAAGTCCTGCATGCCAGGGCTAGGGAATGCTTTCTCAATGTCAAGCAGCATAGTGGCAGAGAACATGTGCTGCCTGAATCACAATGTGGTCTTCTCCACCAATCTCAATAATTGCTGAGTGGTCAAGTGTTTCAGTTTGAAGCCAAACTGGTGGTCTGGAATTAACTGAGTAAACAGTGGTTTCAGGCGAGCTAATTTGGACACAAAGGGAAGCAAGCTGATTGACCGGTAGCTCAAAGGGTGGACTGGGTCCTTCTTTTTTCAAAATGCAAATAATTTTAGCTTTTTTCTACACTTGTGGAAAATAGCGGAGATTAATGCATGAATTAAGCACTTTTGTAAGGTGGAGTATAGGCTACCTTGGGAGTCAGTTGATAATGCAGATAATGGACAAGAATTTTGCCATTGCAGCCACTTTTCAGACCTAGGAGGCACATGTGGCATTCAAAATGTTGATGAAGTGGAAGAAATCGCAAGTGTTTTTGATTCCGGGAAGGAGAATGAGGTAGAAGGGTAAAAATTATGCAACAGCTGAAGCCATGCTGATGTTTGCCAAAGCCTTGAGAGCATGTGAAACTGCACGATCATATTCTATGTACATGTTGATGATGGTATGAACGGTGGTGAGCAACAAAATGTGTTGAATGCAGAAAATTTGTTTTAAATGAAAAGAAGCAAATGTCAGTTAATAACCTTTTTTAAAGATAGTAAAACGTTTTCATTTTTACAATGATGAATGTATGAATCCACATGGTGAAACGATTGTAAAATCTTAGGGAGAAGATTACAAGTAGATTGGGTAGATTGTAGAAGGGGCACATTTATTTCAGTTCACGGCCATGGCATTCAATGACTTGTTCTATGGTTGACAATGTGAGCAAGGTCTCACGAAACATGTCCCAGTTTTAATTTTAAAAGTTTGAGTGGAATGTCGAGTGTTTTTAATGTGCTGACACGATTTTAAGTAGCTTTACTTTTAATCAACCTAAGGTTTTGATTTTTGTTGATTTTTTTATTTAAGGATTAAAGAGTTAATTTCTCAGGTTGTCAGCATTCCATTCAATTCAGGGCGTGAAATAACTGAAAAATTTTGCTCAGCTCTTAGCTTTCAGGCTTGAGGTTCTTTTAAGTGCCGCAAGTCTATGACATAGTATTCTCAGCTTTACTTCCCTTCCAAAGGAACCATACTTAGGATTTTTACGCCAACCCCCCCCCCCAAAAAAAAACATCAACCCTGGCTGAATTGAACCTGCAATCTTGGGTCTAAGAGGTAAGTATGTTTACCACTAGTCAACCAGGACCGACAACAAAGTGTAAAATATGTACAGCCTAACATGTAAAATTGACGCAAAATAACATTTTTGCTTATATGCTGGCTTTATTTATTTTTGAACATGATTATTGCACTTTCCATGTCTATTGTTTTCTCGCATCTGATCTCAAAAAAGGGTGAATTGAGGTTCTATTCTAATACGTTACATAATACATGTACCTATGTTTCTATGGATGCAGGAAACATAGGATTAATAAGCAAATGCTCTTAGATTATCACAATTACACTGGGCACATTCACAATAGTAATTTAATGCACCACTGACTACGGTTTGCATCATAAAAAACAAGGAGCAGGTATTGAAGTGTTCGTTTAGGGTGCTGACATATATTTATGCCTTATAATATGATATGCCTGCATTAGCACTATAAACAAGAGCAGTCATTTACACTTAACACAAAGTTGTGT
This sequence comes from Metallyticus violacea, assembly GCA_030762175.1. NCBI lineage: Eukaryota > Metazoa > Arthropoda > Insecta > Mantodea > Metallyticidae > Metallyticus > Metallyticus violacea. The sequence continues at coordinate 9,083,606 of CM060833.1, read as the reverse complement.
AATTTTTAGGGCCTGGAAACTTCTGACCTGCAATGTACACATGCGTGCGCACACACACACACATTATTTTTCCTCACACATTATGTATTTGTTTAAAAGTGGAATACAAAACCTTGTTTTTATGTTAAATAATAAACATTATTTCAAAATGTATTAACATGGAATGAATACAGATATAATAATTTGGCATAAACACAAGAGCTTTAAAGAATTAATGTCACAAGCATTGAAAGAGAACACAATCCTAAGAAGTTCTACATACCTGTGAGTGTCTGAAGTGAGTCTTGAGCATATTACCAATGTTCTGTGTATGAGAGAGATCGAGAGCTGCATCTACCTCATCTAATATGTATATAGGTGCTGGTTTGAACAATAACATAGCCAATATGAGGGAAAGAGCAACAAGTGACCTTTGTCCTCCACTTAACTCCCCTAAGCTTTCCTTCCAGATGCCTCCGAAGCCCACTTTAACCTAAAACGTATGATAAAATTCAAATATATGTTGTGATAACTCTGATTTTGTTTAATTTTATTCCTTTAATTCCTATAACTATATTGGTGAAACAATGCAACATAAAATGTCTATTAGGGCTTACTGTAGAACTAATCCAAATATTTTGTATTATGGGCAATTTCACTTTTTATCTGCCTTTATTTTTCTATTATAACTTTCAAACTAATGGACATAATTCAGTGACATTTGACACAAATATACCTTAATAAAAGAGGATGATTTCAGAAAGTGTTAAAAGTGGCTGCCATTAGAATTTAGGCATGCCTGATAGGGTGTATCAAAAAGGGGGTTGGGGGCTAAATATTTTTTCAGACTTTTAAAATAATAAGGTCTAAAAGTTGTTTTATTAGACCATTATTATGTGCTCCATCACATTGGAACATGATCATATGCACATCTTTTCTTTATGATATTTTTTTCGAAATGGCATGTACAATCATACCGAAGGCATCTCGTACTGCATGTTCAAGTTCAGCAATGGTTTCTAGCTAGCACACCAACCCTCATCTTAATAAAAACCCATGAGTTATCAGACATCATCAGGTCTGAGCTACATGGAGGCCATAGGAGTGGAGCTGAAGATGCTGGGGACCCATATCCAATCCAGCATCCAGGGAATTTATCATTTAACAAATCACGAATGGTAAGAGCATAGAGTGCTGGAGTTCAGTCTTTCAATATCCACAGTTCTTCCATTTGCCCATTCATGAGTATGATACAGCATTTACAGGTCCATCAAAAAATACTGTCCAAGAGATGCTGCAATGTCATTCCTGCCATTATCACAACATATGCTGGGTTGTGTTAAAGTTCAGAATTGAAGCAAGGAGTTTCCTTCGACAAAAAAAATTTCTTTTGCATGCTGTGGTATATGGCACTCATGTGTGAACATAGCCTTGGACATTGATATATTGGTTTGGAATGTTGCTAGAAGAGACTGACATGCATCTCATTTATTTCTGCGTTAGACAGCTCATTGAAAGGTTCGACGATACGGCCTACCTTTAAGTTCTTCATCATATATTCAAAAAGAGTGGATTGTAGAAGGTCAAGCTCAGCAGTCCACTTGCGAATTGATTTTAAAAGGAGCGCTGAACTGATACCTCAACTTCAGTACATGTCTCCTGGCAGATATTCTTTTTTCTCAATCGGTCTTTCACACTTTCTATCATTAAAGCCTTTCTTTCCCAGAAAATCATTTCCTTTTTGTCGGTGGAGCCTTATTAAACCATTCTTAAATTGCTTTCATATGTTGTTTATTACCTCTCCTGTGTGAGGACGTTCATGTATCCATACACTAACGGCTAACCTCTCTTTAACAGAAAATGCACCTGTGTCTGCCATTTCAATTCATAGAACGAAGAAACGAGTGATGTTATAGTCACAATAACTCCAAACAATACTGCTAATAATTACAATATTATAATAACAATAATAATAAACAAACTAGTCAAGTACGAGGGTATATGCACTTCCCAGACATATAACAAAGTTTGTTTTGAATAGATGATTTTTAGATGAGGTACACTGGCTTTGAAGTTTTTTGATTTTATTTACAAGTATAACCAAATTATTTTGCCAGTCTTTGCTTGATAGACTATAATATTCATTCAATTTTTATTTATTGATAATTAAACTTAAAAATATGGTAAATAATCACATAATTGAATGTAATCATCAGGGCCTGGATGTTGATGATTAAATCATCTTCTATAAAAATTATTGTAGGTAATGCTAATATATACATAAATTCTGATGTGAACATGTAGATACAAAAAATGCGATTTTCTGACATTTTCTTCTTTTAGGTAAATTTTTACAGTTATTGGTCATTTTCTGGTATTTTTAGTGATATATTTACTTTCTTTTTAGATTTAATTTACTTTCCTTATGTATTAAGTTAACAACTTTACTTGGTAATTTACCAGGAAGTGTTATTTAAATGGTCAGCCATACATTCTGGGAATTAAGGAGTAAGATATGACAACAGACAACCAAAATTCCGTCATGTGATCACTGGTTCATATTGCTGCCAATGTAAACATTATATGACTAGAGACAGTTATGGTTTACTGCATTCCAGGACAGCTATTGTTTTTATTCCTTCCCCTTTCAGACAAATAGAAAACCTAGAAAAATAGTTACTTTAGTGGCCTGTAAATCAGTCGATGGAGAAGGGTCTGTTTTAGTTGCAGATGAATTACAATCTAAAATACTGAAAATAAAGACATGTAAACACTATCATTTAAACTAAATAGTTTCTGAATTTGTTGAGTATTTGCAAATGATAGTGTGACATATTGCATAAGGTTTGTTAAATTAAAGTGGCAGCAATGAAGAGATTCACAATACAACACAACAAATGAGACAAACACATATACAAGCTCAAAAGAATAGAGCAAAAAAAAAAAATAAAAAAAAAAAAATAAAAAAAAAAATAAAAAATAAAAAAAAAAACCCAGGAGCAACTGAGATCAATGTATGTCATCAGAACGCATCATCACACAGGTGGGGCTGCTCGATTGATAAAATATACAAAGGCATGTACTTAAAGGTTCTATTAATAACATGACAGTTTATTTCTTCTAGTATTGCTAGAGTTGCTGAACATAATGAACTTAACAAATTCATTGACAAAAAGGAGATACTTTATTTGGTTGATAATTTCTGTAAATTTTATGGTGATTTTGAACACAGTTACCTCCAGACCCTCTTGCACATCCATGCCCTCTGGTGGTGTAAGCCTTGCATCTGCTCCAGGCAACAACGTACTAAAAATGGATCCAAAGTCTTTATTTACTTGTTCCCAAGCCTTACGCAGTGCCTCTTCCTTTTTCCGATCCAACTCCTTAATAACAGATACCAACTTTGCTTTGTCATTTTCAACTATTCTCTTCTTTCGCATCAGGTCATTGTACTGCAAACAAGAAAGAATCTTATTGAGCTACATTAATGTTATAGTATACTTTGGAACTTACGTTTTCCGTCTTACAAAGAATTGGTCTAGGCTAAGAAGTGAAAACCATTGTTTAAAGGAGTTTATGACAAGTATAAAATTAATTCATCAATTTAAATTAATTTACAAACTAGAGCTTTAACCAATGCTATGAGCAGCATTATCAGTAGGCTGAAAGTTTGGAAAGGCAGAGGTACAAAACCATTATAAGCAGGAGGGGGTAAGAGTGTTGGGACACAGACAATGTTTGAATACCAGTAACAGATTCCAAATCTTACTTATTTGAAAACCTCTATCTTTGTTTATATTAACTGGATGCTGCTCTATTTCTAAGGGTTACAATTACTTTTGTTTTTTCCAAATTTTATTTTTCAATGACATGTTCTGCAATGACTTTTTCTAGCAGATTAAGGTGTAAATGTTGCTTTCTACAGGCTGAGTTTTAATGGCTCTTCCAATGATATCAATATATACTTTTCTACATTCACATGGTACTTTATATATTCTTGTGGAACTGAAAGGATTCCTTGGGTCCTTCACAGAATGCAGTTTTTGTTGTGGTTGTGAAAAAGATTTTTATATTTTTCTTTCTCAACCCGAGAAATACACGACATCTATAAATGGCAAGAGACAATGAGAGGTACCACCCTGTAGAACATAAAGGTATTCCAATAAGAGAAGCAGCTGCTTGTCCAAACAAGTTCTTTAGTTTTCCTTCAATGCCAAAATTACTTGGTATCTAAATGGTTAAACATCATTGTGTTCTGCCAAGTTTGTGAGCAGATTTAAAGTTTAAAACAAGTCCTGGTGAAAACTTAGAGCTACTAAGGTACTTAAATCCATCATAAGGACTGTTAACTACAGCTCTCATTTTTCATGTATGCACTGAACAATAGCATAGATTTCTGTTTCAGAAACAGTGGTACAGTTTCCTAAGGAAAATATCATAGAACTTTTTGGTCTAGCCCAAACTTAATATGCCCTCAGATATTTTTGTGTGGAAATACGTCAAATCATAAAGACCATAGAATTAATTCAACCTGAAAAAGACGATTACAACAGCTTGAACAGAACCTCCAGAAATGCCGTGTGCCACATGGTACAGCATGTCTGTACAATATTATCTGTGTTGTAATGATGATCATATTGTTGATATTCTGCTGAAACACCAAACATCTGACTCTCCTCTCCTAACATACAATAAATTTTAAGTTTCTTGTATATAATGATTTACTTTTCTGACATCTCAAACTGAAACCCTATAAATTAATATGTACATGTTGCAGACTCCTTATAGTATAAATTTAATACATTATAATTAATAAACATTACATGTTCTTCCTCCTTTCCAAGCAGATTCATAGCCTTGGTATTTATGTTCCGCCCAAGCTTTTCACTCATCTCCTCCAATTTTGTCTTTCGCTTTCCAGCCTCATTTGGGTTTGTTTCATTAAAATCATAGCCTCCACCTGGAAGACCAAAGTACTTCTTTTCGTCATTTATCCATGTATACTTCTGCTCCAGTGCTGCCATCTAAAATTAACAAAACGAAACAAAATACTGGAATATAACATTTATAGGTATGTTTTTTTTAACATTTTAGCATTTTATACCTCATACTGTGTTATTAAAATATATTTTATTTATTTGGTTTATTTATGGATGCTCTTTACCACTTCAGGTCATCAGTTCAATTAAAGGCATGAATTGGCCGATAGTTTTGCTCAGAGATCTCTTCTTTCAGGTTGAGGTTCTTTTATGTGCCATAAACTTATGACATGAGACCCACGGCTTTCCTTCCCTTCCAAAAGAAGCCATACTTAGGATTTATACAACCAAAAAAATCCATTAATCTCGATCTTGGGTCTATGAGTATGGTTACCACTAGACCACCAGGACTGATGTTATTAAAATACAGAAGAACAAGTCTTCAGTCCTTTTTTGTGTCAATTTCTCAAACAACATGGAGGAATATACAGTATATCTGGAGAAGGCGATCAACGGGCTAAATAACGATAAGAACATCATTAAAGAAAAGGGGAAGTGATTCTGAATTATATCATCAAAAGTAAGGTTAGGTTTAGAGGGCAAAAGCAAATCCTGGAATCGCTTAATAAAAAACCAGTATTTTACAAAAAAAGGCTGATAAAGGAAACAAAATTATGATCATGGACAAAGTAGAATACAAGTCAAAGATGGAAGAACTTCTCAGTGGGAATGAATACATGAAAATAAAAGTGGATCCTTTGAAGAAATGCATACAGTTTATAAACAAATTGGTCAACAAAAGCAAAATCATACTACCCAAGAAAAAACCAAAATTAAAAGCAGACAACACCACAATAGCAAGGATACACAGGTTACTCAAAATACATAAACAGGGAAATCCCATGAGACCAATAATCAGCCTGTAGAAACACACCTTCCTACCAACTAGCAAGATGGCTCCTCCAGGGATTTCAAAAACTTCCTAGGTTTGATAGCTTCAGTGTAAGTAATTCCAAAGAACTGGTATAGAAAATTAAAGATTTGGTTCTCCAAAAGGATGATCTTCTTGTGTCCTTTGATGTAAATTCATTCTTTTCCAGCATACCAAAATGCCAACTCCCAACATCCCTTCAGAAATGGTCGCAGTCCCTGAAACTAAGTAACAAGGAGCTTTAGGAATAATCCAACTAACCGAAGTCTGCATGAGTCAAAATTTATTCAGATTCAATGGTGAATTTCACAAACAAGAAGCAGGTTTAGCTATGGGGAATCCATCACCACCTTTTCTGGCTGATTTATATATGAGTAGTTTAGAAATGCACATCACCAAATCATTTCCATAAATTTTTAAAGTCTGGCACAGATATGTGGATGATATCTTTGCAATTGTTAATAAGAAACAATTGGATGATATGACAAATTATTGTTACGAAATCACTTAAATTTCACTAATTTTGTTCCACTAACTCGGACATGTTTCAAAGGCGATTGCCCCCATCTTCAGCTTGGTCCCACTGGCCGCTTCCCAGTGTGGTATTAAGATGTCGCTCTGTGGCTTTAACGAACTTATTGACGAGGTAGCTGTTGTTTGGGAGACCAAAGTTAACCAAAAATTCTTTGTTTTTGTATAAATATATTTTCCCATGCTGTTAACTCTATGGGTTTTTGAAGAGCTTTTAATAGTTTTGGTTCCTTTTGGATTTTTTTTTGTGCCAAAAATGGTCTGCCACTGCTGATCTTTCTGTGTGTTTGTATTTAACATTTCTCATGTGTTTCGTATGGTAATATATAATTTTTTTTTAATATAAAATATTACCATATGTTTTAAGATTATAAGAACAGGCAATAATTTGAAATTTGGAGTATACAAAAAAGATATGCAGACTGAAAATTACATAAAAGCCAGTAGTTACAACCCCACAGAACATAAACATGCAGTTTTCAACAGCTTAGCATACAAACTCATTAACATACCCATGTTTGAATACAGCATAGAGAACTCTCACATAATACAACAGGTAAAAATCAATGGGTATGGTCAAGAAATTTTAGACAAGAAAATCAAGAAATTCAAACAAGAGAAGAGGTTAAACAGGTTACAAAATTATCAGCAAAAAGAAAATACCATTCACAAGACATTTACTTACCATCCTTGGGCCACCAAAAATTCCAGGAAATACTCTGAGAGTTTTGTATTGCCTTGTCCCCTGTGAACAAATTCAGCTTAAACAATCTGCTCAATTTCAGTGATTATGATAGAATACCTGATGGGAAGAAGCCCCAGGAATATATGAAATCAATTGTTTGGAATGCAACAAAGTATATATTGGCAAAACAAAAAGTAGCATTTAAATTAAGCTAAAGGAACACTGGAGAAACATCAGATACAATCAGATAGATAAATTGCACATCGCTTTTGGAGAGATAAACATGATATAGAAATGGAAGTTCAATTTTTGAAATTCATAGATAGACCCTTGGAGTTGGGAATATGGGAAAAAAAAATTTTTATAAAAAATATGAAGATAAGGTTATAAACTTTGAGATCCCAACAGAAGACAAATTAATCCAAAAGTTCATAAAATGTCCATGAGAGCTACACCAAGTCCATTCAACCAACAACGAATCCAGCAGTCGACACACAGCTGATGATGTGGGCAAAGGCCTGTGAAATATCTTCTGTATAATTCAGTGGTAACTGGAGCATAAGAGTATTAAATCGGCTCACTGTCTAATTCAGAATAAGTAGTTTTACTTACCAAGTTTACGTACTGGCCACCATTGTTGTTCACATATTTTTGGCAGTTATTTAAAAAGCTATCCGTCACTCGCTGTAGTTCTCATTAGGGTATTTATTTCTTAGTAGATATTTTGTTTAAATTCTTCCAAGGCATATGGGTTTGTCCTGTATATAGTATTTTTTAAATCTATCCCAGAGATAAAATAATAATAATATGCGACACCCTCAGTCCCTCGATCTAACTCTTGCAACATTTATTTCTGGGGTAAATTATCTGTGCTTGGTGAAGACTTTACATTATTGACAGAAATGTATTTGGTTATCTTGTGACTATGTTAGTAGTGGGCATAGTACAAAAACCAAATACAAAAACTTTTTATAAACATACACTTAATGAATACATACCTGTGCCTGATTTTCTTTTGCCTCATGTTCAATTTGCGTATTTTGATGTTCTAACTTTTTCTGTTCCAGTTCACCTTCTCCACTCTCTTTCACAATTTTTTCTTTCCTCTGAATTCTCTCTTGAATATCTTTGCTGATCATATTGATGGCACCTTTTTGGGCCTGTAAATTTGCTTGCACTTGCTGAACTGTTGCCTAAGATAAGAATACATTTAGATTATGAGGTTGCAGCTTAAATATGTATCCCCCCTTCCTGCAGAAATGTGGAAAAAATATGTTCCCAGCAAAAATTTTCAATTTTGGGCATATCATTCCAGTTGCAAAGGGGAAAACACAGTAAAGGGAGGAATAAAACAGGGAAAGAGGGAGGGAAAAAAAAAACCTCAAGTTGTTACATAATTAGGAAAATGTAATGCTGTTGCATTATCATTTGCTGCTGCCCCTGCTTTTCACTGTTGATTCCAAATGGTGGCATGATAAGCTCTCATTCCTTTACATTTTTGCCAACGAGCTTTATTATTATTATTATTATTATTATTATTATTATTATTTATTATTTACATATGTTCAAAAATATTAATAATGGGAACACTTATGGTAATGCTTGAAATTGGCATTCTCATCAATGCCATTCTTGCATTGCATGAGCAGGATACCTATTGTTTGACAATGTATAATTTTATTTCCAGTGTCTGCATCATTTTCCTTTTTCATAATCTTAGTGTAAGGTTCCAAATTCACTATACACACTTGAGAATTAAAATTTTTTACAATTCATCTAAAATCTTCTCTACTTAGACCTACATTATTGTTATAAACGACCTGTTTATTTCCTTGAAAACTGTCATGTCCACCTTAGTGCCAGTGTACTTTCCCTTTTCAATATAGCTGTAGCGTGCTTCTTTGAGATAGCTTTGAGTGTGTTATATATTATTGCAGATTTTGCGTTTTAAAGTGTTTGCAATGTTGTGTTCAAATAAACAAGGAAAAGTGAAAAAAATCATTTCACGAATTTCCTTATGACAGTGAATTGAGAGAAAAATCATTAAAAGTTATTTCCTGCCAAGGTGAGTGTTGTAGCTTCATAACAATACTGTATTTACAGCCTTTTATCATTTTAGTTAGGACAAGAGAGGTTAAAATTGCAATTATGGCCTAATAAGTATATTGTATTTAATTTAGGAGACTCTGGTAGCAGCCATTAGACCAGTGTAATTTGAGTGAACATTTTATGAAGAATGACTATAGAGAAGATTGTAAAAGAAGGGAAGTGAAAGTAGGTAGCATTCCTTGGTGTTCCCTGATTATCCCAAATACAAAAAAGGAATATCTGGTCCACTGAGTAGGTTACTAAAACGAAATGTAACAATTTTAAGAACTATCGAAATCACACAAATTCGATAATTCTAATTGGAACTAAACACAGTGAAGCTTTTGAAATGTCGTCGAAAAGAGTCGTCGAGAATGGAGTGGATGTCGCTCCAAAACCGGTCCCGTCTTATTCAAAAATAATGTGAAGCATAAGAGTGTTTAGATGACAAGTAGTTGAAATGTAACAAGTGAACTTGAGATAGTTCAAATAAAAAAACAAAAGAATAATTTACTAGGTTTCAAAAACTGTGCTGCAAACCATTACAACAATAAAATAATTTAATGTCTAGGCACCCAGGTTAAAAAAATAACTGAAAAAATGCTGCTGATGAAAATAAATTTAATCAGGTGCTCTTGCACATAAAACCTGATAAATCCTGTCTTTAAAATGGAGCAAATGCAGACTCAAAAGTAAAGATTTTGAGATAAAAAATAATAGAAAAATATCACATTATGGGAACATAAGATATTTATTTCCTTTACAGTAGCAGGTTTTTAATATTTCTGATTTCAGCTGCTATGCATTAGCTTTCAGTTATTCCAAACTTACCTTGGCTTCTGCTACTTCATTCTTCATTTCTTCAATTTTAGTCTTTAGCTGTTCTATGTTTTCTTGCGATGCTTTTATCTGATCATTCCCACTGCTGATGGATGCAGTCAATTCCTTTATTTCCAGGTTTAGTGTTTCAAACTCCTGTAATTAAAAAATGATAGCAAATTATGGTAAGTCAAGATGGCAGCAGTGAGTGGAGTGGTTACCTAGAGCATGCAGTTCAAATTAAGTAATAATGATACTAAATATGCTGATTAGTGTCTGAAGATGGTGAAGAAATAAACTATAGCATTACTGAAAGACATATAAATGGAAGGAGTGTGAGGGATAGATACATTCCAGAGAAATAAGCCTGAAATTGGTGCCTAACCAAACTGGCAATTGGAAAAGCCGGTGAAAAAGAACTGACATCATCACTCCATGTAATAATCAACATTTTGAATAAGGACCTAAGAGATGCACAAAAGGAAATAATAAGGCTCCAAAACGAAAATGACATTCTGAAAACAGAACAATGTTTGATTAGTAAAGATAAAGAAGATGAAAAGAAATATTGAAGATCTGGAAAATAAAAATGCAGAATTAAGAGAGATAAACAAGGGCTTTCAAACAAAATTAGCAAGCGTGGATCAAGGATATAAAGAAGTGCAACACCACTAAAAATGATGATACATGGATACTAATAAAAAAAATTTCATACAGCATCTGAACGGCATTTATGAAGTTATATTGAGAAATAGATTCTAAGAGCTGAATGAAAATAATAAAAGGAAGAGCTCAACGAACAAGGAAAAATGTACAATCATGGCGGCCCAAATCCATGAAAGAAGAAATAAACCAATGTCTATGATGATTCTATGCTAAAATTTTCAGGACAACTTTGAGCAAACCAAGGACATGAAGTGAGATGCTTCTCTGATATCAAGCTAGGTGAACTACAGCACCAAGTTGAAAGGAATCCAGATGTGGTAGTGGTACATGCGGGACAAATAACTTAAAATCTGGGGGTATGCACTGAGGAAATTATGGGGAAAACAATGGACCTCATAAATTACATGAAATCTGAAGTGCCTAATGTCAAATTAATTGTTAGTGGCATGCTAAGAAGACAAGATGTAACAATAAGAAGGGTAGTGAAATTCAACAAAAACCATAATGGGTGCCCAAGGTCGTTAAGGCGTAGACTCATGGTCTGGAGTTTGGTTCCCACTAGGACAGTCCTCTGACAGGTTTCCTCAGTCATCATATATGGCAAATACCAGGGAGGTACCCTAAACTTAGGCCTTGAACACTTCCACCCTTCAATTAAAAAAAATAAATAAATAAAAAAACCATAAAAAATTCTTTACCAATCTATCATTTCATTTCATGCATTGTCAGTGTCATGGCCTGTGATGTCTTGGTATAAAATATATAGATATATAATTAAAAAAGCGAAAGAGAGAAAATAAGAAGAAAAAAAGAGGAAAGCTATTGTGTAACGTAAATGACTCATTGCTAAATAACAAACTGTGTAGTGAATGTTAGTGCAACGACCAAAAGAAATAACTGTAGTTCAAAAGAGTGTAATAAAATTAGTAATGAATTTTATGTATTATCAGGAAATAATAAATGATAGGGTAAATGCTGCTGGGGAAGGATCATTAGTTAACATACAGCATTTGAATAACAAAGCTATAAGTAATTTAGTGGAGATCGCTAATATTATGTTAAGAAATTAAGCTTTATGCTAAATATCATGTAACATGATCAAAAGGATGAATAAATAAATAAAAACAAAATAAAATTTTTAATCATTTTCTGGTTGTAAGCTGATACTTTTCTTTTCTTTGTTATGATTGTTCTTGTGCATATGTAGATGGGGGGGGGGGGGGGAGAAAAAAGGGAAGAAAATCTGCACTTTCACCATAACACAACTTAAATTTGACAAATTGCTTTTTACCACCACAGATGGCTGAGGTCATTAAGGCATGGACTCGTGAGCGGAAGGTCTGGAGTTCAATTCCCATCAGGATGTCCTCCCTGACTGGTTATTTCCAGGTTTCTCAGTCCTCATTATGGCAAATGTAGAGGTGGTATCCTAAACTTAAGACCTGAAATATTTCCTTAAAAACACTATATACATAAGTCACTGCTTTCTGTGCATGCATACTTAAGAGTTGGTACTACTGTGGTTACACGATCAAAGTGTGACCTAGACAGCGCCATTTCCTTGCTACTGTGACAGTGTAAAAATACATTCTGCTAGCTGTGTACCCCAAGGAGGAACAAAAAGCAGTAATCTGAATCCTCTGATTTGAAGGTGTGTCAGGGCTGAAATTCATCAGAGGCTTTCAAAACAATAAAGGGCAGTATGCTCTTCTGTGTAGAAGTGTGTACGAGTGGATGTGGAAACTTAAAAGTGTGACACACAAAGAGAGAGAAGGATGCCTGTCAATCTCTACCAATAATGAGAAGTTTCAGCTAGGCCAAGAGATGGTACTTGCAAACTGGCAAGTAGCCATCATGAGGTAGTGTTCCTCTACAGATTAAATGATAGTACTGCCTAATAAATCATTCAGACAAATTCAAGTTTCTAAAAAATGCGTGAGAAATGGATGCCAAGAGAACTTACTACAAAGCATAAATTCAAATATGTTAAGATCTAATGTTGATACAGATTTGGTTTGATGACATTTATACTTTATATAACTGGTTTTTAATTGGACATGTTTCGGAAACATTCACTCTGATTGTCAGCAGAAGACCAATTGAGAGAAACATACTCTGTAGGCAGTTAGAGAAATTTGTTGAACATATTCAACATTAGTCTCTAGTACTTTCTGATGCGGTTTTTATTTCTGATGATATAAGTTATTTCCCATCTGGTTTATTCCACAGTATTATAAGTATTTTAATTTTTTTTTTGTATAAATTTCATATTTTGTTTTAAAAGCATAAGTGGGCTTTACTGCTGATTCCTCTCTGTTTGTAAAAGATTTTTCTGAAATGTCCTTTGGTATGGATTTCTAAATTTCTTTTTGTATTTTTCAGAACCCATACCAAAGAACATTTCAGAAATATAAATTAAGATAAAGAAATCAGCAGTGGCAGCCCACATTTGGTCAAAAACCATAAAATTAATACAAAAAAATTTATTGAAACATACTTGTAGCCCTTTGGAACTAACGACGTGGAAAAAATTTACATCATTAAAAATAAATACTGCCTCATGAACTTTGAGACATTGACATTGAATATGTTGAATAAATTTCTCTGACTGCCTACAGAGAATGTTTCTACTAGCTGGTCTTCTGCTGATGATGGAACAAATGTTTGCCAAAACATGTCCAATTAAAAAAACCAAGTAATAAGTGAAGTTAAGTGTCACTAAACCAACTCTATATCAACATTATATTTATTACTTCGCCGTTGAGAAGTGGTTGCGGAGGGAGATACAGATTGTGAAGGAATTTTCATACTTAGGAATGATTCAGACCTCAGAGAAACATTGAAATCAGTATTAACCAAGGACTCATTATCTTTGACGCTAATTAAGAAATATATAAGTTAAATATGGTGGACTTTTGTAACAGTGATGTTTAATACTAAGAATTTAAAATGAGTGAATTGAATTTGTAATACATCACTAATATTTTAAAAAAGGAAAACTAAGTTTCTGGAGATAATCGCTCCCATCTTCAGTTCCAGATCGACTGCCAGTCTTGTTCTTCGTGGTGGTTTGGTTTGTCTCTGGCGGTGGTTGGATATACTTCTGTATTAAGATGTCACTTGGTGGGATTTCAAAATTAAAAACATTATTTTTGTTCTTCCATACATAAACGTTTTCCCAGACTCTAAGTTCTGTATTTCCTGTAATATTTTTAAGTAGTTTGGGATTTCTGTTAATATTACATTGTTCCTTCCAAAAATGCCAGGCTACCAAAAATCAGCCAAGCCAAGTTATGAAATGAAAAAAGTTGGGGAAAAAAATATGGAAAAAAATTTTCATATTAACAAAAATAAAGAAAACCTAATGAACTTCTTCCTATAGATGAACTCACCCATTTCCTACTTCAGCCAATAGATGCCAACAGGAACTTCCGGGTGTCTAGCCATCGTTTCGAGTAATGGCGGTTCAGTGAGCAACTGAAGATGGGAGAGATTCTTCCGAAACACATCTTATTTTATATAAGTAAATGGAGTTCGGTGTAAAAAAATGAATACCTAAGTTCAGGATATATTACCTTCTATTGTCAACGGCTTTCTAAGTACCAATATTTATCCTAGTTATTGCCCAAATATCCCACCATTTACATCTATTTCAGGCAATATTCAATTAGACAATGAAAGGGAAATCATGGTTTATGTAATGTAATGATTATTGTTTATATTTGGGGGATGCAGGGGGAGTGGCAGACAAATCTGAAAGTCAAATGATAAATACAGCACTGCAGCCTTTCATGAAAAAATTCAATAATGCAGACCTGGAAACCAGCAGATGTTTCTGAACTAAAGATATTTATAGCATTGATTTCATCACAGGCATTGTTCAGAAACAAGATTTAAAAATGTACTGCATTGCAGACCCATTTTTGAAACACCAATTTTTTTAATTATGCTTTCTTCACATTCTTTCGTTTCTCCATATAAGCAAGAGCAGTAATAATACAGGCAGACTACATAAAATTAAACCTATTTTACAGAGACTCAGTGATAAATTTTATGAAGGGATGTATAGAGGTTGGAAGTGGCATTAAAAAGCTGCTCCAGGCATTTAAATGGCCTGCTGAGAAACTGGTACTGATTGTGTTAAAAAGCTATTTCCTCTGCATATGTTTGTAAAACAGTTGAATATCTGTATAACTCAACACCTATCTCACCTGTTCTCTTTGCTTCCATTGCTTTCTGCTTTCTTCTGACTTCTTTTTTAACCTGTTCATTTCATTTTCAGCATCTTTTATTGCTTGTTCTTGAAGTTGCTTGGAATTTTTCAGCTTGAATTCTATTTCTTTCGCCTTTTTGTTGTTATTATTTTGCACAATTTTTCCTTGCTTCAACTTCTCTTTAAGATCAGCTGCAACAGAAACCAACATCCATAATCCGTAAATAACTGAGCAATAAAATTTTAAAGACTTGCACATAACTATCAATCTTTATAAACAATGTATACAGTTTTTTTCACACTAACTCCATTCACTTACATAAATTTGGAACATATGTTTCGGGAGCGATCCCTCCCATCTTCAGCCTGTTGACAAACTGTCGTTAAACGTGGCGGTTGGGTCTCTTGATGTTCTTGTGGCGGCATCTGTTGGTATTATTAGGAATTTGCTGAGTTCATCCAATGGAGGGATATCGAAATTCATCAAATTATCCTTATTTTTTGTAATGAAAATGTTTTCCCAAGTGGAAAGTTCTATTGCATTATGAAGTTGTTTAAGTAGTTTTATCTCTGATTTAATTTCATGATTTTTATTCCAAAAGTGCGCTGCTATTGCTGATTTATCAATTTGTTTTAAGCGAATATTTCTGAAGTGTTCTTTTTTCCGGATTCCCAAATTCCTCTTCGTTTTTCCAATGTATTTTTTGTCGCACTCTGCACATTCTATTTCATAAATACCTGACTTTTGTTCTGTTGGCATGTAGTCCTTTACTCTGCAACCTAATAAGTTCTTTATATTAAAATTGTTCTTTGGGGCTAACATAATTCCTTGTTCTTTGAATATCTTTTTGAACTTATTGTGATAAATTGGGTGGTATGTGAAACTTTTGAATTTGTATCTTTCTTTGGCACAATAAGTTCAAAAAGATATTCAAAGAACAAGGAATTATGTTAGCCCCAAAGAACAATTTTAATATAAAGAACTTATTAGGTTGCAGAGTAAAGGACTACATGCCAACAGAACAAAAGTCAGGTATTTATGAAATAGAATGTGCAGAGTGCGACAAAAAATACATTGGAAAAACGAAGAGGAATTTGGGAATCCGGAAAAAAGAACACTTTAGAAATATTCGCTTAAAACAAATTGATAAATCAGCAATAGCAGCACACTTTTGGAATAAAAATCATGAAATTAAATCAGAGATAAAACTACTTAAACAACTTCATAATGCAATAGAACTTTCCACTTGGGAAAACATTTTCATTACAAAAAATAAGGATAATTTGATGAATTTCGATATCCCTCCATTGGATGAACTCAGCAAATTCCTAATAATACCAACAGATGCTGCCACAAGAACATCAAGAGACCCAACCGCCACGTTTAATGACAGTTTGTCAACAGGCTGAAGATGGGAGGGATCGCTCCCGAAACATATGTTCCAAATTTATGTAAGTGAATGGAGTTAGTGTGAAAAAAACTGTATACATTGTTTATATATATACCACTCCATTGTCAACAGCTTCGTAAGTACACTTATTTGAGTATCAATCTTTAGTTACAAACCATGTCAGCTCATGGGAGCCCTACAGGAGAAATGCTCAAATTTTTATCAAATTTTGTGTGTTTATAAATCTTACGAATCCATAAAATAATGTGATATATTTCTTTTATCAAAAATGTGATTTTTACTATATGTTTTAGGCATTTAAACTTTTAAAGCTTCAGCCCTTTACATTACCAACAGATGATGGTAATGTAAAAGGTTATAAAAATGTTTTTATTTGACCAGTAAAATATATTTACTGGCCAAATAAAAACAGAATCGCTTACCAACTTTGGCCTCTAAGGCTTCAACTTCCTCTTTATGTTGATGATGTGTTGTCTGTTGCAATCGGTGGCGTACAAGCTCAACTTCATGAGTTTTCAACTCTAACTGTTGTTTTAGCTGTGCAAATCTGTGAAACATAAAAAGAACCATCAGACTATATCTATATAAGGGAGTAGTTCCATATATAATTTTTAAATAAGTTATAGGTCTTCGAACCGACAGGAACACATTATGACAAAATGGAGAACTCCGATAATAACGGTAACTTTAACGTTAATTTTTACAATTTGAAAAAAGAGATTAAAGTACCACCAGGGCAAAACCTTACATCAAAAAGTGCAATCGAGTCTCCAATCAGTCATCCCGTGGCCGAGGATGAAGACGAACGTCTTCGAAACATGTACCACATTTTATGACAAGTAAGTGAAGCATTAAGAGTGTTTTGATGACAAAAAATTAAATCAAAGAGTAAATACTGGTTTCTTTGGAAGGGGGAAAGCTATAAAGGAAACATTTTTTTTTTTTTTTACTTTATGACCTTCTTTCTCCTGGGACAGATATTAAAGTAATCAACACAGGAATATATGGGTTTCATATTCCTGACAGCACCCAGCAGACTTTCAAAAATTATATACAGAAAGAAGTTTTAGACAAAATTTAAAAAAAATAAGCACTAAACCTGCCTTATACCTACTGACCCTTTACAATATATAGATATCAGCATGAAACCAAATCTGGATACAATGGTCACCAAGAAAAATGACCTGAAGTATAAAGATTGGCAAAACTTAGTACTATAAACAGCTATTATCCAAATGATACATGGTGTAGAGTATATACAGATGGATCTCTTAAAAATGGAGAAGCAGGCTTTGGAACATACCGTGAAGAATTCTCTCAATATACACCTTTAGGACAGTATGCCTAAATTTTGGATACCTCCCTGGCATTTGCCATTTATGAGGACTGAGGAAAACCTGGAAAAAACCTCAATCAGGGAGGACGGTCCTGGTGGATTTGAACTTCAGACCTCCTACTCACGAGTCGGTATCTTAATGCCCTCGGCCACCCCTGGCGGTAAAAAATTGTATAGAAGAAACCCCTCTTTATAATATGAAAATTAGAGTTTGGCGTGTGCTTAGCACAACACATATAAAGCATGGTTGGCTGTGGCACGTATATATGCTGAGATGCAAAATCTCATATGAACAATAAGGACATATTCTAGAAGCCCCTGCACACACACACACATGCGTGCGCGCATCTCATAGGAACAATAAGGACATATTCTAGAAGCCCCTGCATGCACGCACACAAATAAATAAATAAATAAATAAAATTAATTAAAAACTAAATGAAAATATTACAATAACATAGTCCTTACCTTTCTGCTGTTTTTGCCAAGTTACGAATATCAGCATCTATTTCTAACACACGTTGTTCTTTACATTTCAGTGCTTTCTGAGCAGCAGCAATTTCTTCCAACTGGTTTAGTAGTGCAACGCCTTTCTGTCTAGCACCTAATTTTAGAGAGACACAAATGTTACGCATAGATGAGAAGTTTTATAATCTAAAATTGCAGAGATGCTTTTATGACAAATATATCATCCAAAATTTTTCCATAGTGTATAAAATTTTTTAAATGCAAATAACTATTTGATCATAAAATGCAATTTAAAGGAACAATAAGTACAGTATAATAATAAAAAATGACCTTTGAGTTTTATCAACATGACACGAGAATTTATTTTTCTTCATTACTGTTTAATGAATTTTTAGTACATTTAAACTTCAAATTACATCATATAACAAATTATTTATAAGGAAATCACTCAAATTTCAGTGGAACCATGCTGACGATGAGGGAAATTTGCCTCTAAAACATGTCCAAGTAAGTGGAACAAAACCAGTGAAATTTGAATGATTTCCTCATAAATAATTTGTTATATGATACTATAATTCACTATGAAAATCCCAAACTATTCAAATTACATTCCTACAAAAAAGTAAAATGTGGACTTTGATTATTGTTCCCCTGTACCCTCCAAATGTTTCAGGAAAGAATTGGTAGATAAAAAGATTTAAAAAAAACAGGAAGACATCACTTCACTATCTTTGGAGAAAGAGAAAATGAAGTTAATAGTGTGTGTGTGTGTGCGTGCGTTGCAGTCGCTAACAACAACAACAATAACAACAATAATAATAATAATAATAAAAACATTTAATATAATCTTGGCACTGTAAAATAAATATAACATTAACAACCTCTTAACATCACAATATGTTGACAACATTCCCCTAGAAAAGAAACCAGGCTTATATCAGATTAATTGCTCTGATTGTAATAAGCCAAGTCTGGAAGTTCAGGCATTTATTTTGGTTAAAATAGGCATGCAAAAAGGCACTTAAAATACTGAAAATATGCAGTAATATAACTAAAATAGACATTTATATTAAGAGTAATATCACGCATTATTAATGAAAATAGATATTTAAGATATTTATAGTTTCTTTAACACATAATCATTCTTAATCTAACTTTTCTTGGTTACAAGCAACAAAAATATGTTTTTTTCAAGGTATCAACTGTTTTAGTTAGCAGCTTGCCAGAAAGAATATTTTTCACCAAGGAAACAGAACGATCTACTTCCACTGAAGTGATTGAAGCATGTTTAAAACAAGCTATTTCTGAAGGGCAGTTACAACAGAATATGCGCTTTTCAGGACAACATAGATATAATTAAGATAAGTGTATGATTGATTCAAAATATACATTCTTATTGGTTCGAATGACTTATTTATATGTAGTACATGTTTCACAAACCATTGTTTGCATCCTCATCCACTGTTTGATAATTCATTATGCTATGGGGATGTGCGTTTCTGCTGTAGTGGAATTGTGATCAACTTAAAGTTTATGTTTTTATCCCCAGAAGTGTAAAGTCATTAAACTGTCTCTGTACTGAAAATCTACAGAGACAGATTAATGAACTTCCACACTTCTGAGTATGAAAACATAAAACTTTAATCTCATCACATCTCCACCAGAGCAGAATACATATTCTCACAGCAAAACAAATTATCCAACAGTTAAAGAGTATCTGAGGTTGTGAAACATGTACTACATATAATTAAGTGGAGTCGATAAGAGTGTGTATTTCAAATCAATCAAAAATGATTTTAATTACATAATTAGCTTCTCCCGTATAAGTTCCATTTAACATTTTTAGTTCCATCATAAATATCTTGATCAAGACAAAGTAAAGTAGTTTGGAATAGTCCTGGCAAATGAGCAAAAGATACACAGTGATTTCATTTCTGGTCCAGTTCATTTTCTGTTTATGCATTTATAGCGGAATCAAGTGAACATCTCTTCTACTTTTGTACTGAACACATTGTGGGGATGGTTTATTGCGCAGTTTACTGCTCTCATCTTTCTTGCTTGCAATTGTTTGTTACATTTAAGCATCTAAGGAGTTATACCCACACAAATTTCCTCGAATTGTTTGCACAGATCGATACAAGGTCATTTCCAAAATTATTCAAAACTACATTACTTCCTTCATTCTCTCTATTTCCTGGTATTTGTATGCCTGAGGTAACTGTGCATTCCTTTCACTAATGAACGTTATGCTATTTAAAGAACTTAAATGAATGGGCTGAGGAGAAAGTTTATGACTGTTTGAAAAGAAATAAATGTATAACAAGATTCTCAATAGATATTTTAGTGAGGTGAATATACCATTTAATTTTTTGATATATTCCAATTCTTTATGTGTTTTTTAAAATGTGTAAATAATTGCAGAAAAATGCACAACGATCCAAAACATGCAAAATAAAAACTGGCTATACTGATGCCAAATGTACGGAAACATGTTCATTTCTATTTTACTCTTAAATATATCCACCTAGATAGAAGAGGCATTTTGCCTAACTTCTGAGCTCTGATGATAAGATATACATTGGTAAAACCAAAAGAAATATAGGCGTTAGGTTCAAGGAACACTATAGAACATCAGATACAAACAAATGGATAAATCAGCTTTGGCAAACCATTTCTGGGAAGAGAACCATAAAATAAAGTGAAATTAATAAAATCAATAGACATACCATTCAAATAAACCTTGTGGGAAAAGGTCTACATTCCAATGAATCATAGCTTGATCAAATAATTTTGTAGTTTCCCACCAGAGTTCATTGGTAAGCGTCAAGGATGCAGTTCGAATCACCATTCAGTTGACTAGCAGCCGAGGATGAGGACAAATATTCATGAAACATGTTCTGCCATTAAATCTTGGTGAGTTAAGCATATATAATCTATTCATTAACCCAAGAATGATGAATATTTGTTCTTACCTCCAGATAATGTTCCTGATGGGTCGCACACATCCCCATCCAACGTTACACATTTCCTCATAATCCTCTCATGGAAAGCGACCCTCTTGGCAACATCCATATCTCGACAAATGAAAACTTGTCCAAATATCCATTGCATGGCTGCATGCACTTCTGGATTATAGTTAATCAAAGACAATGCCGGGTACACGTTCTCATTACCAACCTATCAAATATTTAGTAATACATAAAAAGAAAAAGTCACCCAGCTATTGTTTCTTAAGCCAAATAAAATTACTGCTATACCTAAAACAAAACTTATGGAGGTGTTAAAATAAAAATGTCTGGAAGGCAGTTGGCAATATTCAGAACAATAAACTGCGGCAATTACAACATTTAAAATGATGAGTACAAAAAAAAGTTAGAATACAGGAATTTTCTATGCAGATTCTGGCCAAGTATTGCCACTGAGAAGGCATCATTTTTCAGCATCTCTTACAACATAGATTAGTGATTATTATTCTTAGTTTTAAATACAGTATCATTTTATGCTTTCATAAAAATAAAATAAAATTTATAACTTTACATGAGGCAATTTTACCTCCCTTTTTCCAGTTTTGGCAGACAACTCAAATAACCTAACTGTACTATCTACTAATAAATGATGAAAGAGTAAAAAGTGCTTGCTATTAGACATAACATGATTTCCCTTTGCAGGTGGCGAAGCCATTGAGCAGTAACTTCCCGTTGGTAAAATCTATTTTCACAGCAAAATGGACCTGTATTATCTAACCTGAAACAATCTTTTTCTTCTATAATCACACACTATAAGAGATACCACATGATTTAAGATAAATTATATTCATGTACAAGAAGCATTATTGACTACCATACCCAAAAATAAATAGCTACCCTCATACAAGACAGAGAAATGCTTTTTCTTTAACATTTAAATGCAGTATAAAACTCTACCAGCACATTCATAGCAAGCTATTTAAATGCCTCCAGAACAAAATGTTACAAATATGTTAAGTAAAATAATTGAATTGTTACCTTACCAACTGTTGTGCCAGTCGCACAGTGCTTTGTTCCAGAGAATATCCTGATATTTTATTGAGAGGAATTATTGTTGTGCGATATTGCAACTGTCCTTTCTGCAACAATTTTTTGGCTGTTATTTCTGTGTCAACAACCACATTGTACAGCTGAAATAGAAAAACATATGCTGCCATAAGTGTCTTTTTAAACGTCAGCAGATGAAAGTGTGTAATATTATTCACAATATTTTTTTCCAAAAAAAGAAGAGCTTATGCAAGACTTAGATTTCACAACTTTTGATTACTAATGATGACTTTTCACGCTATTATCAGCTCATATTCAACTCTAACTCTGTCAGCAGAACTACTAGCTTTACAAGTGTGCAAACCTGTATAATTTTTTGCATAGTTAGATCTATAGCGTATTGGTTATAAAAGTAAGTCATTAAGTAAGTTACAAATGGATACAGAACTTAAAACATCCCTTACATTTTGCATTGTGGGGTCAGCTTGTGAGGTACTCATTGTGCACAGACTTTGTGGAAAAATCCTAACTTTTCATGCATTATGAGGTAAACCATACCATGTGAACAACTAATAGTAACTAACTAATTCCTCTGTGGCTATTTTCGTTCGCCAGCCAATGCAGTTGTTCATCTTCAATATATGTCTGCCCTTCAGGGAACATTTGGTTCTAATTTTACACAGCTTGATGTAACAGGCATGGTAAGCATTTCTATATAAATATTCTTTAATAGCATGTAGTTTAAATCAATCATACAACTATTTTAATTTTTTGATTACATAGCTTTTGCCCACAATGGAATGATGTCCTATTCTTTGCCATCTTGCACTTGCTGTTTTGGTATTGTAAACATTGATTGTCTTGTGTTGAGTATCATCAAATGCCATTGGACTAATATTATTTTGGTACATCTGATGGAAGAAGAGGAATCATGTGAGTAAAATTAGGGAACATTTGAAGAGAGTGATTAGTGTTAGTGTATGACTCTCTTGCTCTCCAAAACTAACAGCATGAGATTTTTATTTATGTAGAGTCTGAAGGACAAAGCGTACAAAACAAACCCTTGCACATTGATAGAACTCAAGGAAAACATACAAAATGAAATTAGAAACATTACAGTGGTGGAACTAAATAGTGTCCACTGGAATGGTTTACCCAGTACAATGCCTATTTTGCTGTGGGACATCTATATTTGCTATAAGGTAAGATGTTATCATATTTTTGAGAAGTGAAGTAAGAGTTCAGGTGCAGCTGGCTGTGGCATGTTCAACTGCTGAGAGGCAAATGGTAAGGGCACATTCTGGAAGCCCTGTAGAACTCATTCCCTTTCAAGCATACTGTGGCTTTTGCTCCGATTCCCAAGTTCTCGTAGGCTTTCTGAATTTGAATTTGACAGGAACATAATAGATAGAATCAAACTACAGAAAAGATGACATAACAAATCTAACTAATGGGTCATAGATCTAAAAAGTTTCCCTCTTAGAAGACTATAGATGGAGCATATTGTTAGAGAAAGATTTAATATGCTTAAAAACAGGAGGTATACTTTGAAAGAAATAATGTATACCCATATGCATAGATTCTGTATGAAAGATTTTCATGATTTAACATCATGAAGCTTGTAAGAGGGTTCTGAAGGTCCAGACAAGTCACAATCCAGCCTCAGTAATAGTTTGATGTGAAGTAATCTCTGACGGTATCACCAAGCTCTAATCCTGTCAAAAGGTACTGAAGACAACCCCAATGTACACAAGTCCTTCCAGGAGGTGAGTAAACTTAGCAAATTCCTCAACAAGTCAAATTTTTAAGGTTATTACAGAGTACTAGAGCAAGTAGAGAAGGTAGTAAAAAGCATATTTAATAAAAATCATACTTTCAAGTTTAAAAGTACATGCTTTTCCCGTATCATTCTTTTATTTACATGTTATATTGTTAGTTTAATGTTAGCTGTATAACTAAAACGGAATGTGATTAACATTTAAGTACATAGTTAATTTTAGACGTATGATTGCTTGTTTTTCTGTATTTCAAAACCATCGTGCTCTCTCAGCCTCCATTTATTGTACATTTTAGCCTACCCAAGGATGATAGAATACATCACTTCCCTGAAATTTGGCTTTTTCTATTGCCTTTCAGTACTGAAGCTGCAAACAGTCATGGTCTGTAAGGGCAAGTTTGATTATTCATCCATGCACATACACTGAGCATTCTTCCCCCCATACTCTTCACAAACCACCAAGTTTATCGCTTTAATGCTAACATAAAAGTACCCCTGTATGCCACATACCCCCAGATCACCTTAATGGACATCCCAGACTATTTCAAAAATTTGGTTTTCAGGTACTCCTATGCTTATTACCCTTAGAAACTTTTTTTTTTAATTTTGGGTTTCAGATACCCCCCTCCCCCCAATCATAAGAGTCTGATTTCACCAATTTTGATTTTTTTTTATTTATTTATTTCAATGACATATGCCGAGTTTTGCTGATAACAAAAATTGTGGCTGCTAGAGCAATTTTTAAAATTTTGCTATATGTTGACCCCCATCCTCATTGGTCCAATTTTGGTGGTTAATGATAAATCATTATATGCCAAGTTTTGTTGAGTAAAGACAAAATTGCTGCAGCTAGATTGTTAACAATACACATACATATATAATTTTTTTCATAGTAATTTTTAGTGCCTACTAAGTAGGATCAATGGAGCTATGAAGCCATTTTTCATAAATCTTTTCATGGGTACAATTGCAATAGCTACATTCCTTTGGAATTTGCAAAAACCAATCTGCTGGAACCAGTACACTATTTTATTCAAGTTGCATGAAAAAGCATATATTTAGACTTCAAGCAGTGGCAGATTTCCCAATGCAGGTAATGCATGCTGCTATAGATGGAGTTGGATACTTTGGCCATATGTGAAGCTAAAGAGAGTCATTTTTGGAAATTGAATGATGTTAAACATCTGGAATGCATGAGAGAACAATACATTAAAGGTAGATTAAATAAAATTAAAATATGTTATAATTACTGAACTAAAATCTTGAAATATTTATGGCAATAGTAAAATTAATTAAAAACTAATTAAATGGTACTTGGGTAGTTGTAGACAATGGAGTGGTAATATATCCTATTAGAATGTATTAAATATGTTCACACAACTTCACTTATACAACATCATGACATGGTTCGGGGTAATCACCGAGTTCATCCATGGGTGGAAGATCAAAATTCATTATTTTTTTACGATGAAATTTTTTTTCCAAGCAGATAGCTATAATGAGTTATGTAGTTCTTTCAGCAGGTTGGCTGAATAGAAATCAGGAATTTATGAAATTTTAAATGTGCAATTTATAATACATCAGAAAAATGAATGGAAATTTATTGATACATCAGCAGTGGAGGCTCACTTTTGGTCCCAAAATCATGAAATTAAACCAGAGGCTAAGCTGCTGAAAGAACTCCACAACCCAATAGACCAATCTACTTGAAAAAATTTTCATCCTAATAAGTAGGAAAAACTTAATGAATTTTGATGTTTAACTCATGAATGAACCCATCAAGTTCCTTTGAACATCAGACTGCTACAGTTGAATTGATTTATTTATGGATGCTCTTTAACACCTCAGGTCATCAGCATCCCATTCCATTCAGGGCGTGAAACTGCTGACAAATTTTGCTCACAGACCTCTTCTTTCAGACTTGAGGCTCTTTTTCGTGCCATAAATGTATGACATGGGACCCACAGCTTTACTTCCCTTCCAAAGGAAGCCATACTTAGGATTTTATGCCTGAAAAAAATCCATCGACCGTGGCCGGGTTCGAACCCGCATCTTGAGTTAAGAAGGCAAGTATGGTTACCACTACACCACCAGGACCAACAGACTGCTACAGAAGCACCTTTGGATCAAGTCGCCATATCAAGCAGTTGTGGGAGCAATTGTCCACAAAACATGTCGTAATGATGTGTAAGTGGAGTTAGTGTGAACATATTTAATACATTCTAACAGGATATATTAAAAACTTTTGATATTTAGTTAAAATCTCTACGTGACAAAATTTACAGTATAACAAGCATAATAAAGAATGATAAATTTTAGTTAAACTACATTTTACCTTTCCACCTCCAGCAGTCTCAAGGGCCACAGCCATGGACTTATCTCTCATGCTAAACAATTTACACACTAAACCATTTACAGATGCATCGTTAAAGTTTGGCTCTGGTTTGCGATACTGGAAATTGAGAGTTGGATGCCTAAAAAAAACAGAAAAGAGTTTCAATATGTGTAATGTATATAAATTAGAATTAGGTGAAAATGCGATATAAAAAGTTGATTACCTTGCTTCAAATGTGTTTATCTTCTCCTTCAGTGCTCGTATTTCAGTTACCAGTATTTTTCTTTCATCTTGCAATCGTTCTATTTGACCATCTTCATAACTTATTTTTGATAACTGTGCCTACAAATTTCATAAAAATGCATTGTATTACAAGTGATAGAAGTGCAGTAATTATCAAAATATTTAATTTGAAAAGAATTCAAATGTGATAATAAAATGGACAGTGAAAAGACCCTCAGTCAAAAATTTAATTTTTAACAAGATGTTAAATTTTCAATGTATATAGAGGAACCTTAAGCATGTAATTTGAGTTAGGAAACCTAGGAGCACAGACATAAAATATCAAAGTTATGTGTTATTAAAGAAATTGTACTAAAGCTAAATAGCATAACATTAATTTAAACTTTTCCATACATGCGAGCAGTTTTTAACTTATATAACTGGAAAGAGGGTGGAGATATGACATATTGCAACAGGATTTTTTTAAATATATATATATATATATATATATATATTTTTCCCTGAGGCACCACAGGCAGTAGACACTGATGATACATGAGATGAAATGATAAACTGGGAAAGTATATTTTTTTAAGGAAGGAAGCGTTCTAGGCCTAAGTTTAGGGTACCCCCAGCATTTGCCACTTATGAGACCAGAGGAAAACCTGGAAAAAACCTCAGTCGGGAAGGACAGTCCTGGTGGGTTTTAGCTACTGAGGCATCACAGGTTTGGAATAAGAAATGAAATAATAAGCTGGAAAAGTTTAGGCCTAAGTTTAGGGTACCTTCCAAACCTGAAAAAAAAAGTTCATTTAGGGAGTACAGTCCTAGCAGGAATTGAATCAAAGACCTCCCGTTCATGAATTTACACCTTAATGACCTCGGTCACTCATGATGGTATTACAATAGGATGCAATAACACGAGAGCATGATGTGAACAATTTGGAGTCCATGGCATCATGCACTGACCCTTAGACTTAGAGGAAGCTTTAAAGTATACCAAAATTTCACACCAGCAAGTTCACATGCTTTCTATTTTTCTCCACCTGGACAGCTCTGCACTCACTTTCACTGATTGGTCATTTATTTTCCTGAGTTGCTAACTGTTATACAATGTTACCATTATCACCTAAGCAGTGAGTGGAGGCAGACTCCATTAAGTCTACTAGTCTCACTTGATTTAACACCTATGTTATGTTTACGAGGGCAGATTGATTAGTGTGGTAAATTTCAATGAAATGGCAATTCTTGTAATGGTTTTATTCAAATTTTCAAACAGAATAATATGCAGTTCTTTGTTGGTCGCTATCTTAAGTGATTGGTATAACATGTTTTGTAGAAATGGATAATAAGATGAGTATTATGCAGTGATAAAATATTTTTATTTGTATAAGTGGTCTGTGGCCCAGATACAAACGGAGCATAAGGAAGTTCACATGAACTTTGCACCAGCACTCAAGACCATTTATTACTGGATAAATGAATTTAAACGTAGCTATATGAGCAATGCCATTGCTATACGTTTTGGACACCTAATTGAGGTTTCTTCTGAAGAAATTATTGATAAAATTTACTGTATAATGATAGAAGATTGCATTAAGATTCATGAGATTTCCGAGATGGTAGGCATCTCATATAAATGGGCACATAATATCCTTCATTAAGTTCTGCATATGAAGAAGCTGAATGGGCAATGGATGCCAAGTTTGTTGACTGCAGACCAAAATTGCTTGAGAAAGGAAATTCCAAAACTGTGTTTACACAAGTTGCACCATAATCCAAATAATTTCTGAGGTCATTTTGCAACTATAAATGAAACTTGGATCCCTGGAGACAAAACAGCAGTCAAAACAGTGCATTCGCAAAGGTGAAATGCACTGAAAAAATTTTGTTTGCAGGAAAAATTATGATATCTTTTTTGAGACTAAGGTTTTCATCATGATTGACTTGGAAAACGTTTATGACTGACTATCATTATGCAAAATTACTGAATCATTTGCATAGTAAGTTGAAGCAAGCAACTATGACTGGCATGTTCTTAATTATCTAGTGAGTCGATTTGATAATATTATACTCCACTTATTGTTGGATTATGCAAAACTAGTTTCGCATAATAGAACATAATAGTTGCTTCACTGTAATTGTTCCGACACAAAGTTAAATGTATATTTATGACTGGCATGCTAAAAAGTGCTCCACCAGGACAATGTGCCTGCTCACACATTGACCCCATTGCAATGGCAAATGCAATGGACTTCAATTAATTCCCCACCTCACTATTAGGCCTCATGCACATTTTTCTCTTTCCAAATCTCAAAAATTGGCTTGGGGGAGGGAGGAATGTTCATCAAATGAACAGTCACTGTGCTGTAAACTAGTATTATGCACAGTTTGAAAGACAACTTGTTTCTCAGAGAATTAAAATTTTAGGATCTTGCTGGACAAATGTATTGAGGTCCAAGGAGATTATGTTCAGAAATACATTTTTGTTTTTGCATAAAAATAAGCCATTTACCACATTTTTCACCACCACCATATCAATCCACCCTTAAATTTCACAAGAATCCTGTAATAAATATTATCTTACATTAGGCTAGGTGTTTTGCTTACATTTGGTTTAGGAAATTTGCCTTAATTCTGCTTTACCCTTATCCCTGCTTCTGGTCACTGCTATCAATCAATCAATCAATCAATCAATCAATCAATCAATCAATCAATCAGGCAGTTCATAAAAACATGAAAAACCATAGTTCTTCAGTGAATACTATCCCATGTGAACCAACTAGAAAATGAAATAACAGATGAATTGGAAAAGGAGAAACAACCTTACAACAAAAAAGGACCAAATTGTCCTATCATAGCCTCAATCACTCTTACAAAAGAAACAATACAGTGTAGGAAAAAAGCTAAAAATAAATCAGGAAACATACAAAGAGCACCTGGAATAAAAACTCATAACCACCAAGAAAAAATGCAGTAGCAATGTTCATACTCAATACACACTATATCACTGTTTGGCTGGCCACCTACACAAAATTAACATAGAAAATTATCCTGCATGCAACATCTTCCATCAGCAAGAACCCAACACCATCATGAACAAGGACCATCTAATTCAATACAGCTTAAAAGATCCACATAGAAGGATAATTTATCTACTGGGAAGCAAGAAAGAATGACTTTTAAAGCTAGCCATTGTAAATAAAATAAAGTCTGATGCACAGGAGCTGCATAAACTAAAAGAATTCCTCAGCAAGTTGAATTTATGAATATTATTATAGAGTCATAGAGCACAGAAGTTACATATTGAGTTTACAGAAATTGGAGGAAACAGTAATTTGTGTGTATAACACCAGGATCCCACAATTCGAAACACTAATCTCAGGCATTTTCCTTCTCTTGTAGAAGAGGGGCCAAGCCACTGTAATTAGTCACCACATTTTTTTCCGAGCTTTCAATAATGCAGTTGAACCTTGATCTATCGTTACTGGAACTATTATTTTCCCAGATGTACTGTTCAATTTATGCAGTCTCAAATGCTTTCCCTAAAGTCTTAAGTAAACAAAACCTGCTTTCATCGTTCCGGTATTCTTGGTTCAAAAAGTTCAGTCCCAAAGAAATTCTATCCTGGAACAATCGTTTTCAAACTGGAAAAATAAAGCAGTAATTGTCACATGTAAAGAGTCACTCTTGATCAGAGAAAGTGTGACTCGAACTCCCCATAGTTGCTGATACTTTTAGAGCCATAGGATGATGATAGTCAATGCACCTTGCATCTTTTATGAGTCGACTCCCTAGTGTTGTGGGTCCAGATTCTGGGAAGCGCCTGGCACAAGGTGGCTATCTCT
This sequence comes from Metallyticus violacea, assembly GCA_030762175.1. Classification (NCBI taxonomy): domain Eukaryota; kingdom Metazoa; phylum Arthropoda; class Insecta; order Mantodea; family Metallyticidae; genus Metallyticus; species Metallyticus violacea. The sequence continues at coordinate 9,053,304 of CM060833.1, read as the reverse complement.
GTGGCTGTACACCCATTGTTGCTGACACGTCGTGTTGAGTAATGTTATGAATTGGATAGGTGATGGATCAGGGATGGGACCACATACTAACCAGGTTGGATGTCTAGCGTAGAATGCGTATGCTTTCTGTGCTAGTCTCCTTATGGTGATGTTAATATACTCCAGGCAAGAAGTTTCATGGAAGAAACTGTGGGGAACATAAAAAGTATCAAAAATTCTCTTTAAGGCAATGTTTTGTAACCTTTTGCTAATAAGCAACTTAGGATGGAGCTGTTTAGTCTCAAACCTTGCTAGCATACAACATGATTACCAGAAATTTATTGCCTTATAAATATGCAATTGATGTCAATTGGAAATGAGTTTACTTTAAAAATTGGAGTAAATTTTTAAATGAGTGCTGAGGCCTATGCTCCTTGTGCTTGCACGTGGGGCTAGAATGTAAGCCCCTGGTTTAGGGCAACCCCAAGATACTTGTTCCGGTTCCTCCAGAGAATTGCCTGGCCCTGGAGACTCAGAGCCCCTGGATTGGCTAGTCTGTGACGCTTGGTGAGAGAATTGCACCACTCTTCTCCCTAATGACATGTATGCGCCAGTTCTTACTCCATTCCTTCATCTGGGTAAGGTGTCAGCAAAGTTGAATTACTGCGAAATGTAAGTTTCCGCTTTTAGTCAAAATAAGAAAGTCACCAGCATACTGATAAAATGTCTTTTATGTAGGAAAATCCGACATGTAAACAGAGAAGAGTGTTGGTAACAACATGCTGCTTCTGGTAATTCCACCTGTGTCATTCTGTTGCCAATTTTTGGCCTTGAACTTTGACACAGAATGCACGTTTTAAGGGAAATCTATCAATTAACTCTATAATCGCATGCAACAGCAACCCAGCTTGCATGAGCTTATAAATAAGCCCGGTGTGGCAGGTGCTAGGGAATGCTTAATTAATGTCAAGCAGCACAGTGGTGGAAAACATGTGCTGCTAGAATCCCTATGTGGCCTTCTCCATAACTCTCAGTAATTGCTGAGTGGTCCAGTGTTTTGATTTGAAGCCAAACTGGTGCTATAGAATTAGCTGAGTTGCTGAGTTAACAGCGACTCCAGGTCAGTTAATAGTGTTCGTTCAAACACTTTGGACAGAGTGGAAAGCAAGCTGATTGGCCTGTAGCTTGAAGGGTGAATTGTGTACTTCCCTTTTATCAAAAGACAAATAACTTAAGCTTTTTTCCACATTTGTGAAAAATACCGAAGATTAATGTGGGAGGATTCGCAAGTGTTTTTGATATGTGGGAGGGGAGTGAGGAATAGAGGGAAGATGATACAACAGCATGTCATGCCGATATTTGCCAAAGCTCTGAGAGATGTGCAACTACAAGCATATTCCATGAACATAATAATGACGGTATGGACAGTAGTGAGCATTTAATGTGGAAAATTAATTTTGCATGAAAAGAAGCAAATGTCAGTTAATCGCCAGAGTTGTCAGTGCTGTCATGTTGACACATTCATGGCAGTGGAGAAGACCAAGAGGTCATTGTCACATATGGCTTTCAGTGTTCATGAAGTGTGCAACAAGGTAGGAGTAGCAGCAAGGTTTGCCACATGGGGGAGGGGAGAGAGGAAGATCATGCAGCAGCAGAAGCCATGCTGATGTTTGCCAAAGCTCTAAGCATGTGAAACTGCAAGCATGGCTAGTGAATGGTATGGACAATAGTGACCAACAGAATGTGCTGAATGTGGAAAATTTGTTGTTTCACACAAAAAGAAAAGCAGCAAATGTCAATAAATGATCTTTTCAAAGAAAGTGACTGTCAAGTTAATTTTTATTGATTTGTTTTATTTATGGATGCTTTTAACATCTGATGTCATCAGCACCCATTTCAATACAGGGCATGAAACAGCAGATAAATTTTGCTCAAAGGCCTATTCTTTCAGATGCAGGGTTCTTTTATGTGCCATAAATTTATGACATGGGGCCCACAACTTTACTTCCAGTTGTAAGGATATGATTTAATGCCCACAGAAATCCATCAAACCTGGCTGGAATTGGATTTGTGATTTGGTCTACAAAGCAAGTATGGCTACCACTAGACCACCAGGACCAAGAACAAATGCGTACATGGTAACTAAAATTGATGCAAAATATACTGTTTGCTATATTATTTATTTTTTAACATGATTTATGCACTTCCTGTGTCTATTGTTTTCCGCCATCCATTGCTTTTTAACCTGGTCCCTCCAAAAACAATGAATCCAGGTTCTACTGTACCAAATTTCATAGAGAAAAAGCAAAATAAAGGTGCTAGAGCAACTTTAAATTTTTGCTTTAGGTTAACCCCCAATGGTCCAATTTTGCTAGTTAACGAACTTGATGAATAATTGGCTAATTGATTATTATATCCTGAGTTTCATTGAGGAAAGACAAAAATTGTGGCCATTAGAGACATATAATATATATAATAACTATAAAGGCAGAAAAGGATAAAACACTTAGAAAAAGTCACAGATTTGTAATCACTACATTTTGAACTGCTTGAGTTCTTCTATGGCAAGAAGACAAGACAAATAATATTTTAATAGTGTTACATTCTTTTTCATTTACATATATATAGGATGAATCCAAACTTTAACAATGTAAATTCTATTTAATCTGTCCTCAAACACACTGCCTCTTAACACAAACACTGTCCTCTTATACTTCAAAAAATTGTTCAGGGATCCTTTCTGAGTGTTTTGATATAAGGAACCCGTGGTCTCTGGTGGCTCATTACAGATAATTTCATTGTTTTCATTTTGCAATAACTCAACCACCTTTGTATTTGCTTACTCGGAATATGATTGTTAAAAAAAAACAAAAAACCATAACAAAAAAAACATTTGACTGCTGTAGTTTGTTTACAATACAATCTGCCACCTATTAATCAATTACTCATCACCTCCTGACAATTGTAATTATTTATTTTTAAGGTAGATGATGGGGAAGGGGAAAAAGGGAGGGAAAGAGGAAGGGGGGAAGGAAAGAAAGAAAGATAAAGATAGCAACTGTTGCACACGCTCTAGCATCCCAGAAGAGTGGCACAAATCGTCAGCAGCTGCTACAATCCCAGCAACCAGGTCCATATTAGTTTTGACAGGACTCACTTACATTAGGCTCTTCACATGACCCCAGAAGAAATGGGTGTCAGACCTAGTGATTGAAATGGCCAAAAAACAGGACCACCACGATCAATCCATATGTGTGTTATATGCAATCATTTAGGCAATCCATGAGGCATTGCTGTGAAGTTTGTTGTGATCATAGTGGTCGACATTTTGAATAAATTTTTAAACAGTGTAATTTTATTTTTTTATGTCATTTTTTGTAATGTTTGGTCATCTATCCTTAAAAATAAATAATTGCAATTGTCAGGTGATGATAGTTATCAATTGGTGGCAGACAGTAATGTAAGCATGATCTCTCTACAGCAGTCAAATGTTGTGTTTTATTTAGAAACAATCATATTCCGAGTAAGCAGATACAAAGGCTGTTGAGTTACTACAAAATGAAAAAATGAAATCACCTGGTAATGAGCCAGCAGATACCATGGGTTCCTTATATCAAAACACAAGAAAAGATTCCTGAACAACTTGTGAAAGTTTGTCGGTAAAGTTCTGATTCATCCTGTATATAATTTAATCAACATTTTGGTGCCTAATAAGTAGATTTGATAGAGATTTGAAGAAATTTTTAAAAAATCCTTTCATTTGTATAACTGCATTAGCTATATTCCTTCGGAATTTGTTAAAACCTGTTCTTGTGATGCACATTTTAATTAAAAATTAATGAACACTTGCCTTTAAGGTAGTAAGTTCTTTTTCCATATTCTCCAGATATTGTTTATCCTTTTGATATTCATTTGCGGTTGTTTTCATTTCGTCTTGCTTGTCTTTTAGTTCTCTTTGAATGTGCTGCAATTCCATCTCTGATTGCTTTGCTTCTGTTTGTGCTCGTGCAATTTCTTGTTTTGTCGCTATAAAGAAATTATTAAAATATTGATTAATACATGATTTTACCAATATACTAATCAGAATACATTCTCCAATTTTATGTGGTATTAAGATTATCTTAAAATGAACAACTGAATGTTTTCAAAACTGATGGTCAATAATTGGAACATAATAACACAGATGAAAAGCAAAAAAGTTCCAATATGCAATGGTTTGCAAATCAACTGTTTTCCAGAAAATATATACTTTCTATTGAGACTTACTGCTGGCTATGAAAGCACTAATGTTGATGAAAGTTGCAAATTCTCAGCAAAGGTCAAGTTTATTAATCACTACAGTAAAGTTTTGGTTTTGGGTTTTCATTGATTAAGTTCAAATCAACCTACAATATAGATTGGAAACTTAATAGGAAGTTAGAAACAGCGAAGTAGATTGATTATACGCATAAAGAAGTTGGTATTAGGTGACACTATACTTCATTAACTAATTAATTCATCAGAACATCTTTACATTGAGTTAGGTCATTTCCAAAGACTTAAGATATTACAGACACCACCACTCTGTCCATGACATAAAAAGAGACATAAGTGTTATAAAATTCACATACTATCCATGGGCGAACAGTGCTATTTTGTTGCTTCATAAAATAAATTTAAGATTAGGAACTTTTTGAACATAACCATAAAGGATGTTATTCTATCCAGCAAAAAAGCAGAAGTGTCTCTGAGTGGACTGATCAGATATACATTTGTAGAATATGAAATTTAGAGAAGAGGACAAAAGAACACTTTAGAGGTACAAACTTAAATTTATTGCAGTTCAGTATGGCATGAAACATGACTAAACCATATAAGTACAAAGCTACTGCTACAGGTAATTAAATACAATAAAAACGGACCCTAATAGATGTTCATCAGTAAATATGTACAATAATTAATAAGATATGCGTTACATTAAGGTTGCAGGATAAAAAGTACAAATACAGATTGCAATAAATCAGACATAAAAAATGGACAAGAACAGTACAATATGAAAAGTAAGGATACCTCTAGGATATAATAGGTATCTGTTAATAATATATGTGTAAAAAAATTAAGATATGGATTGGTTGGCTGCTAGTGGCCATTGGGATGCTGATATTTATCGTTTTTCCCCTAGCTTCCCAATAGAGAGCTTCCAAATTATTTTTCATTTGTTTGTTGCTATCAAATTGGCTGCATCTAATGTCATCCTGAAGAGATGTTCTGACAGGCAATCATGCCCAACATTTAAGAGGAATTGAGCAACGCCAATTTTTCTTGGTTCGAATAAAAGATGTTTGAAAGTCTTAAGATCTTCACATGGATTTAAGTTTTTGTTGAATATTTTACTCTTTTACCAGCACTATGTAGTATACATGTTGGTGGCAGCAGTGGCAGTGGTGGTGATGGAATTTTAGAAAATTAAAATGCATCAGTCATTTGTGAAACGTTGTCTGGCTAGGAAATATACGGTAAGGTAGCTTATCTTAGTTACTGTTTACACAAGCAAGTCTCTTACCAATCAGCTGATCCTGCAATGTTGCATTTTCACCATCTTCATCAGCGACAAGACCAGCACTCACAGCTTGGAATTTGCTTTGAGCAGCTGCTAAAGCTTCACTGTCTGCCTGATCTGTGTCCTTCAGCTTTTGAAATAACCCCTCCACTTTTTTAAGCTCTGCTTCCTTTGCTGCTAGAGAAACTTCATCCTAAAAATGAATGGCACTTCAGTTACTCTGCTGTAAAGAACTTGGAATGAAGAAAAAAATGATAAAGATGGCACCAGATTTGGTCTCAGTAACAACAAATGGAAATTTTATACCTTGTTTGTTTACAAACTGCTGTTCGATAAAGAATGATCATAATTTTTAAAAGTCAAAAAGTTAACTTTACAATATTTTATTAGCTAAATTTGTAATACACATGTGATATTAGTTTCATTGTTGTCACTTCTGATTCCTGTCTATGAGAGGTATGCAAGTCCAGGCATGTTCAGTTCTGCCTACAGCAAAATGGAGATGACATGCGACCAACAATACGCTGACCTGAAATTCTGATTTCATCTCAACAAATCTTCTATGCAATGGTATCAATAGATATAAAATATTCTGAAAATATGGCTAGGGATTTAAAAAGACTCCAATTAGCCTTGTTGATAAGCCACTTTGGCGCATGCACGTGAATGTATGTAGGAAAACATAATATTGATCTGGCAGGAAAATTATCACTGGAGTATGAACCTGAGAGGATGTTCCAGGTAAAATGAACAGAATGAGAAGCAGAACAGATAGAGAGATCCAAATGCAAGAAACTGTTTGTACCATCAGATAGAAAAGTAGGCTGAACTGTATTAAGTAAGATTACGGAGATTCAATAAGACCATTACCATGCTACCCTAGCAAACTCTGTAGATGAACCTCATAGGAGATTACATAAATTTAAGTCCCCAAAAGTAGAAATGGGGAAGGTAGCTGAGAAATATGGTCTAGATCAGCTGCTGAAACAGTAGCAGATGGAGGTGTGTAAATATTATCCACAGTAAAATTATGACCAGGAAAGCCAATGGCAGCTGATGCATCCTGTAAAGGAGACTATAGACTAAGTGGATAACTGTACACATCAACTCTGATTAGAATTAAAACTCTGGAAGTGCCATCTTCCAGTGGAAGGTCAAATTGCACAGTAGAGTAACCATGAAGGACAATGAGTTCTGTGGTCTAAGCTAAGTCTCCTGGAGACAGACAAGTAGAGATTCAGTCAACCGTAAAAGCAACTCTAGTTCAGGTCTTTGACTACGAATTCCACATACATTCCACGAAAGGATAGCCATTGTAAAAGTCTGGAATAAGGAAACAGATTTAAGAACAGAAATAAGAACAAACTTTTTGGCCAGTGCAAAACGAATCAGCCATCCTTTCTTTAGATGCTTGGGATTAGGTGGTTTAGCACTCCATGACATTCTCAGAGGGAGGTTTCTCTTACTGAGAGTGATTAACCAATTCCAACAACTGGAATCGGTTGGAGATGAAGATGGAAAAACTTGGTGAGGGCGACCACCTAGCAGATTTGCTCCTTGAACAAAGGAGCTCGACCTCCAAGGAGGAGAGGGGCTCAAATACTTCTTTTCAGGAGCAGAGGATGTTTTCAAAAATCAGTCTTGGCATATAAAATTTTGAATGCAATGGCCGAAGCATAAAAAACTACCGGTTTGGGCTTCTCGGTGGAGCACTTTGTGGAACTTGGTACACTAGGGATCCAAGTGAAAACAAAGTCCCAGGGCTGTTGTCGCACTTCTGGGTTGCAAAAGAGGCTACAGCACTGTACGTACAGGTCTTAGGTATCAAGTTGGTGAGCTTGAAATTGTTTCCAAGCCTCAATAAATGAAAGTTTTTCCTTCACCTAGAGTTCCTGGATACAGCGCTCATTGCAATAGTGGACAGTCAACTAATCTGGATGATCTCCACGTCAGTTCATGCAGACTAGTGCAGATGGACATGCTCCTTCATTACTTTCTTCACTGCAGGTTGCATGTATTGAATTGGCACTCTTAAAAGACATGCAAGCTTGGCCGAAGTGTTCGCACTGAACACATTGCAAGGGGCTGGGAATATATGGGCGCACCTCTGTAATCTTGTATTCAGCTTTAATTCTCTAATTCTCTGCGGTAATTCAACCTGGTTAAAGGCTAGGAAGAGAGTGCGGGTCAGCTGTACTTCACCTTCTTTTCTCGCCTGCACATGATAAACAGATGTGACCCCTTGTTCTTCTAGATAACTCTGAATTTGCATGAGATATGCCGTCAAGTAGAGTGGTGGTAATAACTCCACAAGACAAATTCAGAGTTCTATGTTGCTCAACATAGATTGGATATCCTAGAGTATTGTTGCTTCGCCTTAAGCAATCTATTTGTTTGTGGTAGTGCAAGTGTCTCCATCAAAAGAGATTCGTTTCTAAGTCACGAACAGGATTTCATGGATCCAGAGATCATAATTATCCTTCTGAATGATAAAGGGGTTTACCTGGCTAAACAGCTGACATTCAACTCAACTATAACTAAGTATTGAGGAAATGACATGTTACTTCTTTTACATCCACTTTCTTTCTTTGTATTTGTAGGTGAGGATTATCATTCACCATAGTGAGTTCTTCCTTCATCATTGTAACTGTCTCGTTTGGCAGGTTGCTTTCTGGGTGCCACCCTGGCTTACATGAGTTTTTTTGGTCTGAAAAAAGTCACCTCAGAGTCACACGTCCCAGATTATAGACAGAGCAACCCAATTGCCTTCAGGAAGTAAACAGCTCATGCAATGGCTCCTTCCCAGGTCTGGCTTTTACCAGGGGATGTGCTCCTGTCCTACATGATAACCAAGTGCTGGGAGTTATGCAAGTACCCAGTCACCTCTTACCGGATCAAACAGAGGGGCATCCTCAGACTAAGATCAAGGAGGTAAGAACAATAAAACTAAAATGTAGGCAAAATTAAAATGGTCAAACATGGGAGATCTCGGGTGCCTCAGATTTGCTATGCCCTGAAGGGAGAAACAGTGATGAAGTCTGCAAAGGCAACTCTAAAACTGTCTAAAAATAATTTCCAGCATACCATTAAAGACTGGCAGAAATGTTAGGGCACGTGCACTGCATCCAACTGGGACCATTTTTAGATAGATCATCAAAATTATGAGGGGGGAAAAAAGAGAGAGAGAGAGAGAGAGAGAGAAGAAGACAAGAGAAAACAGCCCTTGTTACTCTGTCAAAATACAGATTTTGCAGTTAGTCATATTATTACATTTTGGGACATTAACAGCTTTCTGGAATATAAATAGGTCCACTTTATTGTTTTTAATCTATGAATTCTGCTAATGATGAGAAAGCAAAAATGACCAGCTTTCAGAATTGAACTTACCTCTCGCAAGTTTTTCTCCAGGGTCTTCTGTTTCTTCTGCTCTGAAACTATGCTTTCTTGACATGCCTTTAGAGCAGCAACTGCCTTGGCTTCGATTTTTTCTTTCTCCTTTAGTTCCTTTTCTAAAGCTAACAGTTGTCCCCCTCCTTCCTGTTACACATAAAAATTACTCTTGCTTTAGTGTAAAGTAAACATGCTTTATGTGCTGTTAAGCTAATACTTCTAGTGAAAAATAACCTTTCCAAAAAACATAAAAATCAATACTTTACAGTGAGATTGTTTCTTTAGTTTAAAAATTAGTTTTGCATGTATTCAAAATATATTTATTGAAAGCTTACATTATATACTATATGCAAAACATTCTTTAACAATGTTATTCTCTTACAACATAGTAATTCTATATAAATATTTTATATTCACTAATCCTACTTTCAATGGAGCATCTACCTAGTTCCTAGCTATGCTACACCATTTAGTGATGCTGTAGGTAAACCTAAAACCAGTTTACAGATGGATCCGATTTTATAGCATCTTTCCAGGCTCCATCCATGCCCCAAATTTCTACCTCACACAGATTTTATTCTCTACTGTGGCTATAAACTCTTTCAAGTCAATCAACTCTTTAATTCTTACAATTTTCTTAAACAAGCTCTTGTAATGCTCACAGCTATTCAAAAATCATAATTATGAACTTTTAATTTATTCTTAATCCTCTTTTTAGATTTAAGTAAATTTTTAATTATGTAAATGATTTAAGAAGCCAAACTATTTTGCTTTTTTAAAATATATTGAACACACTAGGTGGTATATGGATTTTTTTAGTTGCATTTTTTCTTTTATTTGTAAAAGTGAACTGGTGTCTGATATTTTAATTATTTCAAATGTAGTTTGACAGAACTATGCATTAATCAACATTATTTTAGTTTTAATGGAAATTTTTACCAACAAAATTCTGTATTAGTTATGATCTACCCTCTTTCATTTTTCTTGGTAAATCTGCTTATGAATGCTTTTAAAACTTACATAATTGATGCTTTTCCTAAAATTTTTATAATTTAGCACAAATACATATGACATATTTGCCACTTACCTAAACATCTAGTTAATAATGCCTTAAAATTATTAAAGTTAAATGAAAAACCCATACAATTTACATTGTAGATTGAAAAGAATGGGTTCATTTCCTAAAGATTTTAAGACTATAAAATACAATAATAGATTAGCCTTTGGAATATATAAGAAGCTTACTCATAGTGGCAATTACATTAAAAATAATAGCTTTAATAGCAAAACATACCAGTAAATCTAAATAGTCTTGCATACAGATTGGCTCAATATAAAAGAATACAAAGAAGAATACTAATACATCATTAACCAGCACTACACAATACTTTCGACAAAAAATTAGTGGATAAAATGATTAAACAAATAAGAGGTGTCAAAGACACAAATTTGCTATTACAAATCAAAGAAGATATGTAATTAAAAAATTCACATACCACACTAGTATGTTAATAAATTTTAAAAATATCTTAAAAACAAAAAATAATTTTGGCTCTTTATAAAACATTTGCTAAAATAATCCTGCAAAGATTCTATACCTTCTGAAAGGAAGTCAGGTATCTACCAAATCAATTGCAAAGACTGTGTTCAGTTATACATTAAAAAAATTAAAAGAAATTTGGAAACCTGTACCAAAGAGCATTTCACAAATACAGAGAAAAATCAGCAGTGGAGCACAGTTCAAAAAATACTGGTTGTGCAGGCCTGTGTTACCAGCAACAATTCATGAAATGTGAGATACTTACTGCATCCTTCCTTGCTTGTAGCTGCTGGATTTCCAGTTCCAAGTTCTTCTGTTCCTTCTCACCGTCCTTCTCTCGCTGCTGAAGCTCTTTGATCTTTTCAAAAATCTGTTCTTTCTTACCTATTGCTTGATTACAAGTTTCCTAAAACATTAGTTTGCATTCAGATTAAGATTTTATTGCACAAAGTAGCTATGTATTGACATCATCCAAATAATGTGTATATGGTCTTATTACAAATACTGCCACAACTTTTGACACAGTCTAGAGGGAAGCAACAAGTTAATAATTTTTAGTTCAAATGCAGAAATGAATAGTTTGTTTGGTTACTTTAATGGTGTGCTAGGGCAATTACGAAAATTATATTTGCCAGCAAGGTCCCTGTGATTTATGGGAGGGTAAAATAAAACTAACCAACCGTACAACAATATACAAACCAATTTAAGAGGCTCATTATTTATCAAATTATCAAATGAGGTGCTGAAACTGCTTTCATTTTCCACACTTTTTTTGGCATCTCTTTAGGAAATTATTCATCACTTGCTGTAGTTTATTTTCAGAAATATGGACAGTTTTCTGAAAATATTATCTTTGAGTTCTTGTATGGTGTGCAGGTTTGTCCTGCACATGACATTTTTTATATGCCAGAGGTAATAATCAGTCTATTAAATTTGGGGACAGATATAATTGTCTAGTTGAAACATATTGTGAATTGCCCTCATGGAACTACTTGCAGTTTGAGCAGTGATAGAGTCCTGCTGAAAAAATTCACGATCATGCTCCTTGTCGGTTAATTCTCTGATAAATGGGGTTAGATAATTAACAGAATCAACTGTATGCTCTAAAAAATTGATTCCATGATTCTTTCACCACTGAGTTAATTCATATGAATCGTATATGGTATGCCATTTAAACATGCGAGACATAATACAATTTATGTATATTGTTGAATTAAGAAACTAACACAACACACACCCAGATGACTGCAACCATCAGCAAGGCCAACAGTAAACAAGCAAAGCTTGATATATCCACTCCATAGCACAGCAAAGGAGTGGGTGCATGCTCAAAGTAAAAATCTACACCCCAAGGGAAAGCATCACTGATTGCACTATACTATTACATAAACAATGGTGGCTAATGATAAAAGGTTGGTTAACATAAGTTAATTTGAAAATAATGTTGAGTATCTACTACATAGTTCGAGTATAAAAACATACTGATATAAACAATTAGGTAATGTTCAAGAATGTTCATTTGATTTCTGTTTTCCTGAGCTGCCAATAGGGATATTGGATTCCGTATTGAGACAACAACACTCAAAATACAAATGATTTTAATTATATAGCAATACTAAGCAAGTACCATGATGTGACAACATACCTGTAACCATTGCTACTATGATTGCAGTGAATAACCACAAATCCTTATAAAAGCACAATGTCCAGTTTGAACTTACTCAATTCTCTCCATTTATTCACAATTCAGGGCCAAACATGAGCATGAGCTTGAGATCAGATAATTAGAAATGTACCTGAGCTTTATAATAACACCATGAAGCAAAGATCCTTGTAACATGTTCCAATTCTCGCTGAACCTTCTGGAACTCCAAGTACTGCGATCTCTCTTCCCGCAGCTTCTGTAACTTGGGGCTTATCTCTTCACTTATAACCTGTAACATACAACACTATGAATAGAATATAGTTGCTAAGTGCTTAACATATCACAAGCAATAAAAAGGAAAATTCATTTACTTATAACTGCCTAGTCTAGCCTTAAATACACTTTTTAATAAACAACCCAGGTAGCTGAGATCATCAAGGCAAAGAATTGTTAATGCGAGGTCTGTGTTTCAATTTTCCCAGGACCTTATGCCCCAAATGAGGATTTTTAATTTTGCTCAGGCATTAAAGAAAAATGCTAGGTAAGTACCATAAATATAAAACTGGTCCAGGGTCCTTTCCTTCCCACGTTATAATTTTATTTCATGCACATCAGTGTCCACTGACTGTGATGTTGTAGTAAAAATGAATGTTAGATACAAGGATGAATCAAAAATAAACTGGAATTTATTTTTGTAATTTAATGAAACCAAATTAAATAACATTGGGCTACATAATTTCCCAATTTACAAACACATTGTTCCTGGCAGATAAGAACATTCTTAGCTCATTATTGAAAGGGGTTGGGTTTCCAATCATTTGTACACATAAACTTCCATGCTTCTTTCATGATCCAAACACATGATAATCACAAGGCATTAAATTTGGATTATAGAAGGGTATTTCAGTCCAGTCAAGTGTATTTTGGCTTTTTCCCTTGTCAAAGAAGCTGTACGAGGATCTTGTATTGTCTTGGAGCACTTCTTGAATTGGTTGTTACATCTTTTTTGCTGATCAGAAGTTGCAGTATTGGCTTTTTTGGGAATATCTTAAATGCAAAAGACAGTAAAAAAATGTTCTATGTCTATTTGTAAATCTTACTAAAGCCTTCAATATACTAGGGTGATATCTTTTAAAAAACAAGGAAGTTTGTCGTATGAGATGTATTATAAATTAGCATTTGCTGCATATCTTAAATTTAGAAGTCAATTTGTAAAATTAGATGAAATGCAAACTGCGCAAATATGGTTTTGTTTAACTAAAATTGTTAACTAGAACATTGCACAAAGAAGCTAATCATATAGCATATATTAAGATCATTGTGTGATTGAGTTGAACTAACACTCTTTTGCTCCACTTATTTGTTTAAATATGTGGGACCATTTCACGAACCCTTTGTTTGCATCGTCAGTCACTAGTCCACGGGAGGGATAAACCGTTATGCTGTGGGAATGTGTAATCTGCTGATGAAGGTGTGATGAACTTAAAGTTTATTTTTCTTCACCAGAAGTGTCGAAAATTGTCTTTGTACTTGTAAATGTAGATTTCTACCATGTTACTTATTCTGTAGGTCCATGCACTGATTTTAATAACTTTGTTTTATTCAATATGTTGTTTTCTGTCCAGAAATGATATGCCACTGCTGATTTCTGCAACTGGTGTATTTTATGTTTCTGAAATGTTCTTTTAACTGTGTGCTTATATTTCTCTTTGTTTCACCAATGTAGAATTTTTCACATTCTGCACAACAAATTTTATAAATACCTGCATTTTCCTCTTGTGGAATTCTGTCATTAACATTATCAAACATGAGAGAAAATCTACATTTACAAGTACAAAGAGTGCAGGCATTCAAACCTTGGACAGTCATCAGAAGTAACAGTTTTACTGAGGAAGTGGACAATACAATACGCAAACATCCTGCTGATTTCAGTTTCAGCTGTCAGAAGTCAAAAACTGTTACGCTGTGGGGATATGTAATCTGCTCTGGTGAAGGTGTGATGAACTAGAAGTTTGTTTTCATCATCGCAAGAGTCGAAGTTCATTAAACTGTCTCTTAGTGGTATAGTTGACAGCAAGTGGTGACTTTCCAACCCTGTGGAGCTCAATCACAGCAATATAGCTCTGGTAACCTCCCCACTCAATGAATCAAACACAGTGAAACATGAATTAATAACCTCTTTTGAGTGGAAATGCAATATTTTTTGTAAACATCTTCAACAAGAAAAGGCAATTGCAGGAACACCTTATATGAGGGTCATTCTCAAAGTTTTGAGAATGGATACAATAAAATTTTAAAAATTTAGATTTGGTCATGACTACACATTTAATTAAGTGCTCTTTTTGTTTTTGTTTTTTTTATTGATTTATTTATGGATGCTCTTTAACATCTCAGGTCATCAGTGTCCCATTCAACTCAGGGCGTGAAACAGTCGACTAATTTTGCTCAGAGGCCTCTCTTTCAGGCTTGAGGTTCTTTTTCGTGCCGTAAATGTACAACATGGGACCTGCAGCTGTACTTCCCTTCCGAAGGAAGTCATACTTAGGATTTTTATGCCCGAAAAAATTCATTGGTCCTGGTTGGGTTCGAACCCGTGGGTTTAGGATGCAAGTATGGTAACCACTACACCACCAGGACCGACATCTCTTTTTTTGCTGCAGGTGAATTCAACAATAATGAATAATAGAGAATTGAACAAAATTGTTAAAATCAGCATACTGACCATTGGAGCTTAGCTTCAAATGGGAGGTGATTATATTCGTAAGTCACAAATTTTTTTTTCTATTTTGGGGAATATAAAAATGTCACAATCAAGGATTTGTCCACTTCCAATGTCCCTCAAGTGGAATTGTCAAAGTATGACCACATCTCAGGTCATTAGCGTCCCATTCAACTCAGGGCGTGAAAGGCTGACAAATGTTGCTCAGAGGCCTCTCTTTCAGGCTTGAGGTTCTTTTTTGTGCCATAAATGTACGACACGGGACCCTTACTTCTCTTCCGAAGGAAGCCATACTTAGGATTTAGAAAAATCCATTGGTCCTGGCCGGGTTCGAACCCGCGATCTTGGGTTTAGAAGGCAAGTATGATAACCACTACACCACCAGGACCGACCAGAGGCCTTTGAGCCCAAGGAACAAATAACATGGATAAATTCATTCTAAGATGCATTTCAAGTCAATACATCATGTTTAAATGTACGCATACTAGTGACTCAAGGAAAGTATTAAAAATCATTCAAAGAGATGCAACAAATACAAATAAGTTTGTATAATTCCTGAAATTTGGGAGACATGTGCTCACATATAAAATCAAAAAGACAGATGGGAGTTGGGTGAAAAAGTTAGCAAAATATGGGAGAATTGGCAATTCTGCCTTTACTTTTCCCTGACAGCTACTTGAAAAATCACTACTACACCCATGCAAGGCCGGCTAGTCTTTGACTTGTAACAATATGATTTGCTATTATATCACTGACAGGACCTAGTTCAAATAGGGAAATATTTCAGCTCACCAATAAAAATTAACACATACGAGTCAACACCAAATATTGGGTAGGCCCAGCCTTACAGTCTTAATGAATGCTTTGCTCCTGCTAGCCTTTCATGTTGTTCCTTTTACACTAAAGTACCATGTTGTTCCTTTTGCACTAAGGTATGTAAAGTTGGTTGATTCGTTGCTAGCGACCATGGGGGATGCTGATAACATTTTTTCCCTAGCTTTCCAATAAAGAGCTTCCAAATTTCGATAATTTGGAAACTCTTTATTGGGAATTCATAAAGCTTAAAAGTAAAATATACGTACTGTATTTAATTCTTTTAGTTTTGCATCCTTCTTTTCAATTGTTTTCTGGGAGCTCTGCTTCTTACATTCATACATTCTGGTTCCAGCTGCTTCCTCTATCATTGCCAGAATCTGCACAAGATAAAAAAAAAATCTAGTGATTAAGGCTTTTAAAATATTCACATTTCACAACTGTAGAAGTTATCATGGAACAGTTTTGAATTACTCCAGTCTAATGACTTTTATCAATCCAATTGATAAGTAAGGTTTATTTATATCTGAATATTAATAATAACAGAATCTACAAGGGTTATTATTTTGTTTTTGGGATTTAAAGAAACTCAGAGATGTAAATATCCTGTTGGCAACACTAGAAAGAGTGTTTCTTGATTAGTAACCTTAGCAGAAGTTAGCACATGGCTTTCATTGTTGCAGCTACAGCAAATGTTAATTATGATTATGCACTTGCTGGCTAATGTTCTATGACAGAGGTGACTTGAGAGCATTTTCATGCAATGATTATTTTTACAATTAAAAATGTTACACAAGAATGCATGGAAAAATTATAAAAAGCTTTTCTAGATTCTGATTCTTCCAATACAAAAATCTATAACTGATTTGCAGAGATTGGATAGGAAAGAACAGCTTAAGAGACAAGAAGCACAAAGATTGTCAGCAACAATAGTGTCAGATGAAAACATAGAAGAACAATCTGCATGCGACTTACAGGCAGATACAAGAGTCTCTAAATTTTCATTCATCGAATGTGTCAGAAATTCTGAAATATGTCTTCACAAGAAAACTAAGTTGTCATTTGGTACCCCCACAACCTCACAGAAGAACAAAAGGCAGCAAGAATAGAATGGAAAATGTCCTTTATATCTTCAAAGATGACAAAAGCTACATTTACAAATATAACCTGTGCTCTATTTCACAAAAACTGACAATTGGACATGTTACAGGCAATAGTTTTATAAATGAATAACTTGACAAATTTCTGTTTCATAAAGCATGTCAAACTTACAATTATCACAACAAATTGTCATATTTTGTTTCATAAAACTTTTAGTATGACTGATACTGACTCGACGCAAGTCTACAGAATACCACGCTCATGTGGAGTAGTTTACAACGTTACCACATAGAATACATGCCTTTCAGAACATAAGAACTGCAACCTACATCAGAAGGATAAATCAGCTGACCGGAGAGCATGTAATTGGTTTTCAAGATACTAATATACTAGCTTCAACATTGCATCATCGCCCTCACTTATATTGGGAAGCAATTGAAATTTACAAGCATAGAAACAACTTTAACAGGAAAAAAGCAGTTCAGAAAATGCGCTCAACAAGATATCTGGCTTTATAAATTACCAAGATAAAGAAATTACATGAACCAACCAATAACCTACAATCCAGCTAGAAACACCCTGCAGCTTAGATCCAACCACCTCAATCAAGCAAAACAATCATAGCTTCCACAGGCAACCCCACTATATATACTGCCAGTTTCCATCAATGAGTCAGTCATTGCCTCATCTTCAAGAAGATTACATTCAGAACTATTGATGTCTCCACTGCAGTCATGGACGAAATGTTTGAGAAGATGAAGGAGAAGAATCCTATTGCACCACAGCCTTACAGCCCAGAAGACTGTTTGCATAATTCAAACTGGCAGTAAAAGCCTGTGACTACAATGCAGTAGAGTTATTTACTTTGGAAAATATTTTTATTAAAAAAACCAATATTCCATCATGAACTTTGAGATTCCACCATTGGATTGGTAAAGGAAATTCATTCTACTGTCACCAGAGGAGAACAGCCTGTCTTCAGCTGATGATGACAGAGATTGCTCTTGAAACATGTTTTGGATTTTAAACAAGTGAGATATAATAGTGCTACTACGCTGGCTGCTATGATCAAACTACCTTCCCTCATCTTTTATGATCCAATATCATTATTTGTCACTTGAAAGCAAGGAATCTTAGAATGCTAGAAAATCATACATCACTAATTAAACTTATCAAAAGCTTATCATTACATTGTGGTTCTATTGGCAATGAAACTACTATTATTCTTGCATATAGGGAAATAATAGTAAATAAAAATGTGTAACAAATTAAACATTGTCAGTACATTAAAAAGACAGATTAAAATTTTCAGCATGTAAAAATTAATTTCTATGAAAATTCAAAAACTAAAAGATAGGAATGATATGGTATAAGCTAAATTTAATTCCTGATTACCTATAGAAAAATATAATTGCAATATTCTAATTAATAACAGTTAATGATTATCTGGCAAAGCACTAAGAAGAAAAGATCAGGTTCATCTTCAACAATGTCTAGTCTCTACTAAATCCTCTAATTATGAAAAACATCGGACAGGAAGAGAGCTAATGACTACATTGTCAATAAGTTAGCTTGTGAATAATATCATTAAAGTTACCTCTGGAGGTTTCATGTTTAACACTTTGGTTATGCGTCCCTGCATGATAAGAAAATGAGGGTTGTTCACATTCAGTTGCACTGAACAGAACATATCTTGCACACGTTTGTTCTGCACATTTGATCCATTTATCAAATATTTATTCTTGCCTCCTATGATCACCTGGAAAAGATAATTTATAAATATCATTATAAATATCACTGTCTTTTACATGCCAATGGTAACAACCTAACATAAGTACAATTTTACTTAATTAATTCCATTATTAATATTGAAAAAGTTACACAACATGTTAGAAACACACTGGCATTGGCTGTTGTACAGTTCACCAAAAAAGTTCTCTAAGTTTTCTTGTGATATTAAAATTTCAAGTTTGGCAACAAATAAAGTTAAGGGAGGAACAAATTGCTGCTGAGAGTTATACCATTAAACTGGTAGATTCAATTTTTCCTATTGTTATTTGATTTGATTTTTTTGTCCATTTGAACATATACATGCTTTTAGACATGTCAAAGTAGAATAAGTAAAAATAGTATTAGTATATATAAAATTATATATACCGTATTTATGCGAATCTAATGTGCCATTAAATGTAATGTGCAATTCAAATTTGAAACTTATAATCTAAAAATTATTGTAGGTATCTTAGAGATAAGCATGTCCTCTTCATAAAAGATCCACAAACCTGCCAGAAGCCTTAAACTGTTATTTTGCTTTATCAAGAACTTTACCTCCTCTTTTATATAAAATTAGTCAGTATTACATAACACTAAAACTTCACTAATGGTTAATTCTTCAGAACATGTTTCAAGAGTATTTGCTCTCATCCTCAGCTGTCAGAAGTTGGTTGTTTTAAGTCCACTATAAAATCATCAATTGAAGTCAAGTTTTCACCCAAATATCACCAAAAGTGAATGCATTTTTATTTAACAGTGCAGTTAAATTCTAAATGCAATGAAATGCATTACTTGTAACTTTTGTTATCAAAGTATTCACAGCAGAGTTACCTGTCTGGTGACTGTGATCTCCTTATATTGTTCATATCCAATAGGACTCTGCATGGGGTTCTGATTGTCGAAGATAAGTGTAACACTTGCCTTGTTTATTCCTGCTTTTCCACTTTTAAAAACCAGATCTTGTAGACTCACAGCGCGAACCTTAACAGAAAAGTATTTAAAATAAATTATCATTTTAAACCATTATGCATATTTTCACTTATCTAAAAGTCTATGTGAAATACGCTAGATAGTAATAATTTAAGTAACAATCACAGCTGCAGACTTTCAGACTCCTATTCACCGTGGTACTAGCTTGAGCCAACCTGGGCATTGTGCATGGTGCAGTCCCATGAAGGAAAAATAATCACCCATTATAACTGTACACCTTACATGTCCAGTATTCAGAATAACACCAATCAACCCTCGTTCAAAGATACAGGTATGTTTTAAAAAAATTTAATAATCTTCATTACTATTTTACTAGTTTTTCCTATACTTATCAACTACAAATAACAAACAAATTATATAAATTGAGGTTTCTAGGCTGTAAGGCCATGGTCCAATGGGATTCTTCGCCTTCAACTTCCCAGATGCTTTGCCAACAACTGTGGTGCCTATGCCGGAGTCTACAGAATACCATGCATTGGTATCACACATTACATGACTTATACAATATAAGAGACATTGCAATCTAGGTCAGACAGACATATCAGCATGCACTGTTAGCTGATGGAGAGTCACAAAATTGGTTTTCAAAATACCGACATATTTACTCAACATCTCACTATCGTCCTTACTTATACAGAGAGGCAATTAAAACAAACATAGAAACAATTTTAACAGGAAAGAAGAAGCAATGAAATTGTATTCAACATGGTATCTGCCTTTACAAAATACCTAAGACAAAGAAACTATGTATGCCAATCAGTAACCAACTAGAAACACCCATGAGCTCCAGCTTAGATCAAACCCCCTTAGCCAAGAGAACCAATCAGAGCTCAGTTCTACAGGTATCCTGACTATATCCATCTAGTCAGCCCCTGCTTTGCCTCCAAGAAGCACACCACTGAAGATGTCCATAGAAGTCATGGACGAATCATCTGGGAAGATGAAGGAGAAGAATCCTTACAGCCCGGAAGACTCAGTTTACATAATTGACACCAGCCGTGAAAGCCTATACTCTACAACCTATAAATTACAAATAACAACATATTTCTTCTTCCCCATTTGCCATGTCAATTTGAACTATATTATTATTGGGATTACTATATTTACGTAGCTATTACTGGCATGATGTTATTAATGCTTTATAAAGCTAACACATATATACTAGAATAATTATATAACTATGCTTAGCATATATACTAGAGTTGGAAGCAGCTATTTGTGCGGGTCTGGGAATGTTCAGCAGTGGACAAGGAAAGTCACGTTTTAAGCTCAACCAATAAGCATCATTTGAAGTGAAGAGTCTTGTATGTTTGATTGTCTGTGAGTTGGCCTATGATTTCTGTCGTTTTCTTCCAGTTTGTGCTTTAGTTTCTGTTTTAAAGTATTATAGAAAAGTAAAACACGGAGCAAGAAAAATGTAAACACATATATGCATATACTTGCATAAACAAGCACGTGAAATGGTATATAAAGTGTACAGTCCTTTAAGAAGGAGGCAACAGACACACAGCAAGTGGCCAACAGCTCAGCTAATGATGTTGCCAGGTGTCAAGAATGCATGGCTGAAGCCTGTGGTAATGGAGTGAGAACTGTACAGAAAACTGCTAAAGAAACAAGATCATCCATGAATGATAATTCTTTTTAGATAATCAGAGAAAAATTGTATGCGCAAAAGAGAAATAACTGATTTAGATGACTTTGATAAAGGTGTTCTACATAACTTAATTTTGACATGCATAAGAACATGGAGTTTCCTACTGCACATACACTAGCAGTTAAAATGAAGAATTTTAAAGTGGGGCAAGCAATCCCCACATTATAGATATAAGGAAATTTTTAACAGCAAACTTAAAGAAACCTAACATATGCAAATACTCATTATTTCAGAGATCCTCATAAAACTTGCTATAGTAAAATTATGTAACAGTTGGTGACTGAAAAATGGTGGCTGAACGTAAAAAAATTATGTAAAGAGCCTCCCTGGTGGAGAATAATTGAATACATAGTAGATGCGATGGCATGTTTCCAGAAAATAAAAAAATGGAGATTAGCAGAGGTAAAATAACATTTGTAGCATGTAGAAAATTAACAGAGATGTAGCTACAGATGAACATAGTGACAATTAATAAGAGAACAGTACCATGGACTTAAGGGAAATTGAAAATTAAAAAACAAAGAGGTATTAAGGAAAGTACTCGTATATAGCATGTATCACACAAGCTGTTAAAATGAGTTACTACAATTAATGATTATTGGGCACAATGTTTTTAAAGTAAATGGACATCTTGTGATATAGTTATTATAGATACTGTTCACATCTCAAGCTATCATTGATAGCGAGTTATTATTGTCACTAATGACAATGTTATTACGTTTGATAAAATATAACACATTACTGACATTACATTTGTGCACAGCTAAAAAAATACAATTGGCATGCATACATATATTCCCTGCTGAGATTTTACTAGATTTATGTACAGTTATTAGAAATACTATTGAAATGAGTTCGTGAGGAACTCAATAATCAATATACCAGAAACACATTACCTGTGACAGGTTAGAAATTCCTAAAACGAAACAAATGGCATCCAAAATATTTGACTTTCCACTTCCATTTAGTCCAGTTATAGCATTAAACAATGGATCAAAACCGTGAATTTCTGTTCTGTTTCCATAGGATTTAAATCCTTCAATTATCATTGATTTCAAATACATGTCGCTTGTGTTTAAAACGGCTATATAATGATGAAAGTGTATTTTCCCGTTTCCACTTTCTTTTCTTTTTGACAGCTATCAACACCATTTATTCACTCACAATATATTTACCCGCCAGCGGCCATTTTGAAAACATTTAAAATTACAGGTCCACCATAAATTCAAATTTGACGCCACACTGAATATCCCGTTCAATTCATTATTTACCGCTTTTCTAAGTTGTATGAACCAAAAAATACCTACAGTTTAAGGCTGTCTAAGGACTGCGTAACATTCACATTATAACTACTTGTATGCCAGTTTTCAAGCTAAAATCTTTAATACTATATATATTTTAAAAATGGTTAACTGGATTATATTCCGTTTTACTGCCACTGGGACTTAAAAAAAAAAAAAAAAAAAGGCCACTGCCGGTCCCTAGTACGAAGTATTACGCATAAAATGCTAATTTACAAATTAAGGGCAAGCCATTGCTTCGCGCCGCTTAAGTAACCATCTGTAATAAATTATGGCAAAATCTAATACTTTCATTTATACACATGCATGCCAAACTTCACAACATATGAATAACAATTTCGAACAAGCAAATTTAAACAATGCAGTAATAGCATGAGATGATGAGGGAAATCACGAAAACGCAAAATTTTCTGTTGATGCCGCGTAAACTGTATATGTATAATGAATGCAGAAAACACAAAGAGCGCTCTCAGAAGGCAATTTGAAACTCGTCCAGAACTTTTCCATTCCCACCTCCATGAATTCATGTATTGGAAAACGTGTCCAAAAAGAAGAGTGTTCCAAAACCTCTTGGTCATTCTTTCTAAAAATTACAGGGTTTAATAACTATATCTAAAATTAAAATACAATCATTTTCTAACAGGCGCTTCGACATCGTATTTCATTGAAACGTGTTCCTCGCCAGTTTGCATTAGCGTGTTCATGGTTGTATTGTTGGTGACATCCTCTCTTTTGTTAATTTCCATTAGTGTGTTTACTGATTGTAACTGTTGGTGTTACTCAACTCGCGCAAGGCGGCCATGTTTAATGTTATTGAGATCCAAAAGCCCAATCCTAGTTTGCAATAGTGTTATTGTCTGTGATAGTCAACTCGCCTAAATTAAGAAAAGTGTGCTGTAACTGTCTGCCTTCTTGCTCCTAAGATTTTGGAAATTCATAAGAAGCTAACAATCACTCGCTGAAGTTTACCCGTAAAAATTGGAGGCAACGATTTCCAGGATGTAGCGTATATTTGAATATTTCTAGATTATGGGGTTTGTTTTTATACATTTTGAATTTTAAACTTTCCCACAGAGATTTTTATTTGTAAATCTACGGTTTACGCGTTTCCACTGATAACTTTACTTTCGAACAATGTGTGGAGTTCTGCTATCTATTGCTCCTGCTGGAAAAATACAAAATATGTTCCCCCTTCTTTAAATTCAACCACCTCCCTAAAACTTGTGACTTTTTTGGACTGAGTAGTTTTTTTTTTTTTCCTCTCTCTCTCATCAAAAAAGGCATATTATTTTTGCCACATCACGGAGGGACTTTTCATAAGATTTTTTTTTTTTAAATTATCACAGCTTCAATGCTCACTTTTGGGGGGTATTTGCATGTCTATACAGGTTTATCGTCCTTAGTCTGTAAACAGGACAGTTTGAAATCAACTACACGGCCATTAAAATCCTAAGTATGGCTTCCTTCGGAAGGGAAGTAAAGCCGTGGGTCCCGTGTCGTACATTTACGGCACGAAAAAGAACCTCAAGCCTGAAAGAGAGGCCTCTGAGCAAAATTTGTCGGCCATTTCACGCCCTGAGTTGAATGGGACGCTGATGACCTGAGCGTCCATAAATAAATCATTAAAAAAAAAAACAAAAAAAAACGGCTATTAATGTATCATTCCGCATTTCGCGCCAAGAATACTGTCCAGTTGTTATAAACATATGGCAAGGATAAACTACGTAATGACATTAGACCAGTAAATTCTGAGATTAGGTTTACTACCTCTTTTATTGCGAGTCCCGGATACTTTTCCAGAACTCTGAAAACAAGTTTCAAATAATTGTTTTCTCACCCCTTGTTAAAGGATTGTCCGGTTTATGCTTTACATAATATATCGCCATAGAAACAGCAACACGTGGTAGGTTAATATCACTCCATGATAACAAGCGCAAAGTGCTTGAGCCTTGCCTTGTTTAAACAGTCACTGAATCAGGCGAGTTGAATTTTGGGAGCGCATCAATTTGCAACTTGGAAATTCAATTTCATTAAGTCAGCAGTAGTTAAATTCCAGTCATAAGTAATGTTTTTTTTTTTTTTTTTTTTTTTTAATAGTAGATGCTATTTATTACTGAACCCACCCTCAAATTTAGATTGCTAATATGGGACTACTTTCTTTACAAGGAAAAAAAGCAGATCTTCATATAATGAGAACCAACATCAAAGCATATCAAAATAGTACAACTCAAAAGTCCACAAATTTATACAAAAATTACCTCTCCAAATTAAAGCTATTAAAAAGTTAACCTTATTTAAAAAGACAATACTGGCATATTTATTTGATCACCATTTCTACTCATTATATGAGTTTTTAAATAATAATGATACTATTTACACAGTATGAAATAAAATTTATTTTATTGCAAAGTTAACTACATTTACAAAAATGATGAAGTTAGTCAATATATTTTGTTTTTGATAAATCAATTGATCTAGGGTGTTTGAACAGGTATTAAAGTGTTTGAACAGGTATTAAAGATTTATTTTACTTTATGGTGTAGCATATGATAACTTAGTATATTATTACTAGCCCTGTATGATTATTAATGTTGTTAGAATTAAAATATTTTCTGAAAATTTTGACAGGTTTATTGATCATTTATAAATAAGTTTGTATATATTCAAACCTTGTGTATATATTCTTTTTCTGTGGCTTTCCTTCAAAATATTCACATATCCTGTATCATTGTACTTTGTACATATATATAATTTTACAGGATGAATAAAACATACATACATATATATTGCTACAGTGTTGCACTTGGCTACACACAGTCATGCTAGTGTTTCGATCGGAATCACTTTAAGAGCAAATAAAGAATAGGTGTTGTATCCTCAGCCAATAGCGAAGTTGTAAATATGCAGTCCAAGTTGTATTGGATAATCTTTTTTAAAATCTTAGGCTTCCATGGCCGGAGTCAACTTAGTATCAGTGTTAAAAAAATTGAACAGGAATTCAATCTCTACTAGCATTACCATTCATTATGGGATCTATGGAACACTTATCGCTGTGGTTTTGATTCTGTAGTGATGTAGAACCTCCTCGAGAAATAGCATATATATATATATAATTATAGAAGTAGATATAAAATGACTGCTTAAGTTTTATAATAAAAATGTCAAGTCCTGCTATTTGTTTCCAGATAACTGTATAGAAATATGCAATTATTTTGGTTCTGAAATACAAGATATAATGGTCTTATATTGACAGAGTCCAAAATGGCAAAGTAAGAGCCATTACTAAATAAGGTCTCAAATAGTATGTGAGCCATACTGGAAAATGAGATAAATATAAAAACATCAATTTCTTTAAAAACCCAAAAAGAATTCATTTAACAGGTAATGAAGCATAAAGAATACTTATAAATACCAATTCAAAAAGAAGAATGGTTGTAGGTATAAATGTGTGTATATATGTTTCAATGCTGAATCACCAGAGCACCTGCAAAAACTTGTCCAGGTGTCATTTCCCTGCCACAAATCCCACTTAGCTGCTGGGATCAAACCTGGGTTGTCAGTGGGAGATGAGCAGTAACCATTCAGCCACAGCACCATAAATGTAATCAGTTCATTATTTTATGGTGAAATGTTATCACCATCTAGATATAATTTTTACTAAAGAGATATAAACATGAAGAAGCAAAAGCTATTGTTTTACAAACAAATGCAGAAGAGACCCCTGTAATGACTGACTGTATATTATGCAGATGGCTTTTTGATGGCCACTTATGCAATGGTTCCATCATGTCTGGAACATTCCAGCAAAATCTAAAGCTTGCACCTGCACAAAAATGATCACATATGTAGACCATCAAACTCCAGTCCAATTTCACTTTATCCTCCTTCTCTATGGTTCATGAAACATAAATACATTATTGCATTCTAATTACTTGCATATAAACAATATTTTAACACCATCTCAACATGGCTTGAGGAAATATATCAACAATGCTCATGCCGACACAACATTAAAATAATAATAGCTCTAAATAAAGAAGATTTTGCTTTGGAAATTTTGTGCAGTTTAGTCATAATGTCATAAACTTGTTCTTAAAACATTATTCTTATATGGCCCAGATAGTTTCTTCAAAGCTTGTTTTGAATCATATTAAAGAAATAGAATTCAAAAGACTGTGGTTAACTAATGTGTGTCAAAAATGGGTATTATTGAACTTGGAGTTCTGCAGGGATTAGTGTTGGGTCTTTCTTTTTCTGATTTGCCTGTCAGTCTCAGTAACCAATCTACAGTAATACTCTTTGCAGACGACACCATCATTTCAGGGTGGGTCCTGGTGATCTAGTGGTGATTATAATTGCCTCACAGACCCAGGATCATGGGTTCAACCCCGGCCAGGTTTGATGGATTTTCTTAGGCATAAATCTTAAGATGATGAAGGGAGTAAAGCCAGGGATCCTGTGTCATAGATTTACGGCATGTGAAAGAACTTCAAGTCTGAAAGAAGAGGCCTCTGAACAAAATTTGTCTGCAGTTTCACGCCCTGAATAGAATGGGATGCTGAGTACCTAAGATGCTAAACAGCATCCATAAATAAACAAAAATCAATAAATCATTCATTTCATGAAAATCAACAGAACAGTTGTAAATCAAAGTAGTTAATGCATTCAAAGAATTGAACTTGTAGTTTGAATATAATAAATTGTTCATAAAGTATGATAAAGCAAATTTTATTTGGTTCAAAAATAAAATATGAATGTCCCTGAGTTAGTATTAAATACCAAAGCTATACAATTACTGAAGTTCCTTATCTAATTTCTAGGATTAGAAGTTGATCATGTACTGAACTGGAACAGACATGCAGATAACACAATTCTCAAGCTCAGCTCAGCTTGTTTTGCCTAGAGAAATTTAGAAAACTTCTACATCAGAAAGATTATGCTCAGTATATCTATTTATGAGTACAATAGATGCACACACTACAAAAGCATTTCTATTTATCTAAATTACATATTTGCAATAGTACCAAAGAAAAAAACAAAACAAAACAGAGGATATTTTAAAATTACTAAATCTGCAAAACCAAAATATTAAATTCATTGTAGAAATAGAAGAAAAATGTTTGTCTCTTTTGGACCTTAAAATCTGCAGGAGAAGCAACATAAATTAGTTTGATATATATATATAAGAAATCCATATATACAGATAATTACATAAAGAATAACAGCTTCAACCCTAGACAACACCAACATGCCATTACTATTAATATAGCCTTCAACAAGTCTTTAGTAGATAAGGAGGTCAGGCATTTCAAAAGACTTAAAACATTAAAGACTCCACCACTCTCTCCAATAAAGGATATAATTTACATACATAAGAATAAACAGTGGAATACAATACATAATCAATATTGGCTTCAACAGTGAATTCAACTGGTCTTTAGTAGATAAAGTCAGACATTTCAAAATACTTAAAGATATTAAAGACACAATCCTCTCTCCATAGTAAAGGTCATATGTTTAAACATACCATCCAGGGAAAATAGTGCATTCATGACAATTTATAAAACATTGGTATTGTATAAACAATGTATACAGTTTTTTTCACACTAACTCCATTCACTTACATAAATTTGGAACATATGTTTCGGGAGCGATCCCTCCCATCTTCAGCCTGTTGACAAACTGTCGTTAAACGTGGCGGTTGGGTCTCTTGATGTTCTTGTGGTGGCATCTGTTGGTATTATTAGGAATTTGCTGAGTTCATCCAATGGAGGCTGAACAGGCTGAAGATGGGAGGGATCGCTCCCGAAACATATGTTCCAAATTTATGTAAGTGAATGGAGTTAGTGTGAAAAAAACTGTATACATTGTTTACATATATATACCACTCCATTGTCAACAGCTTCGTAAGTACACGTATTTGAGTGCATTGGTATTGTGTTAGCTGCACAAATTAAATTTACATTGGGAACCTTTTGAACAGAACCATACAGGATGTTATCCCATCCAGCAAAAAGGCAGGAGTGTACTAGATAAATTTGGATTGTGATCAGATATACATAGGCAGAACAATAAGAAATTTAGAGGAAAGGACAAAAGAACACTTTGGAAATGTTAAATATAAACAGTTGGAAAAATTGGCAGTTATAGATCATTTTTGGATGTACAACCATAACATCACAAAAGAAACGAAATTGTTGAAAGCTACCAACAATCCCAAGGAATTAGCAATATGGGAAAAGATCCTCATTTTAAAAAAATAAGTATTGTATTATGAATTTTGACATTCCACCAGTTAACCTCTTATTTCACTTTATATTAGAACCACCAGAGGTTACATCATCATCTGCCAGCATTAGTCAATCCCCAGCTGAGGATGATGGTGAAAGCTGTTGAAACATGTTCTGATAAATGAATCAGTTAGTGGAGTATAGTGTCATCAAATACTGATTTCTTTATGTGCATAATCAACAGCATACTTTGTTTACTTTCATTTCATTCTGAGATACTGGATAAATTTTTTAATAATCTGTAAATGGTAAAAGAGTTTTCATTCTGTAAAAAAGAACACATTTACAATATATGTGATGTTGGAGTTTGACAATCTTGTAGACCCCTATTTAAGAATTCTTTAAGTCACTCTGACCAGTGGATACATATATTCACTTATGTGTTATCTAGCTGATAATTCTAACAGTTTTAACTATTACTCATTGTTCAAATATATAATAAACCTCCAGCAAACACTAGGCAGTCATGTTAAATGCAAATATTTTAATCACTTCCTAACCTTTTTACAATATAAAGAAATACGTAGACAATAGACTAAGCTGAAGGAATTGTCTCATTACATTGTTGTATTATTTCATGCAGTACTTTGTCACATGTCATGTGGTGTTTAGGTACAGCCTTTGTTAGGCAACTGTTTTATATAATATGTCATGTATTTTGCACTTATTATGCATTATGAAATTGGCCTGATCTGATTTTACAGCCCTTGATTTATTTTATGGGAAAAACTAAAGGGCAGTCTACA
The DNA here is from genome assembly GCA_030762175.1 of Metallyticus violacea. Classification (NCBI taxonomy): domain Eukaryota; kingdom Metazoa; phylum Arthropoda; class Insecta; order Mantodea; family Metallyticidae; genus Metallyticus; species Metallyticus violacea. The sequence goes on along the minus strand of CM060833.1, from coordinate 9,023,824 downwards.
AGCATGTGCCTATTACATCACAAGGCATACAGCATCTATTACAGCAGATGAAATGCTAAATATTATGCAACAATTCCTGCATTAAAGACAGGAAGCTAGTTTTGCAGCAAATGATTAACATTTTGAGCACCTATTAGCCAAATGTATTTTATAGGCTTATAGTAAGAGGGTAAGAGAGCTTGAAATTATTTTTTGAAAGAAACCAAAGGACTGAGAAACAGTACAAAAATTCTTATTTTCTCATTATTGCTGTTCGCTTGAAACTTCAAAAATCAATTACTTGTAACTACTTGCATTAGAAACATGCAGTAAATGTCATTATTATTCTAATTTCATTTAGTTTTAATTTCTGCTGTAGTTATGGCTACTGTTCCATTTAAAAAATATAACTTTATGCTGAAAATATTAATTTTTATAATTTTTTTCTTATGTGCCCTCCAGTCTAGCATAAACAGATGTCAATATCAAAAATAGTATATGAAATGTTTGAAGTGATAGTTTTAAGTGCCCCACTGTGTGTGTGTGTATAAAATAACAAGAACCAGAGAGGCAGAAATAGATAACACTTGAATAGTAACATAAGTATCGTAATATTTTGAATCACTTGTGATCTTCTTCAAAGGCAGAAGACAAGTGAAGGTGTTGAAAGTAAATACTGAATCTCAAAGGTAACTAATGTATCAAAACAGATAAAACAAGCAACAAGAGGGATTGGACAGGGGAGGAAAAATTAAGAATGATTATTAATTACTGAAAAAAAAAAATTAAAAACAAAATAACAAAGTAGAAAGGGGAATATTATTACATAAGATTTAAACCCAGTACTTATGCACTCCATCTTAAAATATAGGTACTATCTCTCTATCTCTGAGATAACTTTCAGAGCCATGTGTCAGTAATGCATCCATAAGTATTAAATTAAACACATCATCAAAATCCTTACAGTGAGACAGGGTATTTGGGCAACTTGTGTTTTAACAGAATGCCTATGATTGCTCATATGAAGCGAATCAACAGTAGACATTAAACCAATAAAAATGCTTTGTGATTGATTCAGAATTGATGCTTTGCAAAGCTTATAAGATAACATATGTACAATATTTTTAAAAGCACAGTTAGCAAATGAAGTAATCTTAAATTCTCTGGATAAATTGGGGCTATGGAACAAATGAAATGGCATAATAAGTTTTTCATTTAGAGCATTGGCAAGTATATGAATGGATTAATTTGGATAAAGATAGGTTGTAGGAAATTATGGCTTTCAGCTTAGGGGGTGTTCTAAAAATAAGGCAGAGTACAAATTTTAAAAAAATCACTTAAAGATTAGTGCAATTATAAAATGTTATGACATTCTTTCAAAATATATTTGATGCTCCAAATTCAAGGGATGTAAGTGGCAACAAGGTTAATGAATTTTTTGTTATCATCTTGTTAATCTTAAGTGTTAATATTCCCCTTTGTACTTTGTTATTGTTGTTTTTATTTTTTCAATTAGTAATATATTTCTCTTTCTTAATTTTCCTTCCCTGCCCTTTTTCCCTTGTTGCTTGTTTTATGTTTCCATACATTACTTAATATTCTAGATTCAATGTTTACTTTAACCACCTTAACTTGTTCTGCCTATGCAGGAAAATACAAGCAGTTCAACATATAGTGCTGTTTATGTTACAATTCAAGTATTTTATTTATTTCTTCTTCTCTAGTTCTTGTTATTTCAACTACATTAAACTAAGAGTTGCTTTATTTTTCATTTTTATTATGTATTTATTTATTAATTTTATAATTTAAGATGTACCTCTTCAGTACACAATATTTCATATGTACAAACCATAAACTCTTCAGCTCAAATGTGATATGAAGTAAATAAATCCAGACAAAAACAGTGATAAGAAACTTTAATAATTACTGTTCATGTTGTTCACAGCATGGTGCATAAGCTGGTATCTTAACAGCATAAATTTTATACGAGAATTATAAGCTAAAATCAATGTTACAATTCTTTTAAAACTGGAAAATTTGCTATTATACTTCAACTAAAACAGGGGTGGCTCAAAAATATGCAATAAAAGTATGAAATGATCTTGCAATACAAGTAAGAAGTTAATATGTATTTACAAAATTAAACCTCCAAATTGTATGTAGTTTCAAGGATATTCTCCATGATGATACTGCCCAAATAAAAGTACAGTTTTTTCATACTGGTAAATTTACAACTGTGAAAATCTCAATATGACTTTGAACTATGATTCATAAAATTCTATTTCAGCAATCTTAAGAGATGTACTTTTAGCTTTTTATATCTTTATTTGAGCCACCTCTGCCTAAGTTACAAATGGTTTCAGCTTCCAATAAAAAAGAAACTGAATCTTCAGCATTATACTGGTTTAAAGTTTCCTAGGCATAGTTTGTTAAAAAAAGGTGCATAAGGTTTACCATATGCCATAGTTTCCCTGAAATATTAGGGACCTATAAATGTACAAACTGTAGTTCAAACCAGAGAAAATTCTGTTAAAAGAAAGTAGAGTGGATTTTAATGTTTGTATTATCTTAAAACTTACAAAAAAATCAAATATGAGCCAGTATTGTTACCCATTGTTACTAATCTTATTTCCATAGTTCTTGTTATTACCTTCCCTGAAACAGTTCAAAAAGTCTTTAAATTAGCATATCAAAATGTGAATATCACTTTCAATGTACTTTTCTGAGCCTCCATAGTGAAAAAAAATCTAACAGAATTTGAGTTTCTCCTATATACTTCATACCAAATCTCATTAAAAATACAGCAGAAGAGAGTAGTATGCTTCTCTGTTTTTTACATGTTTTCATAAGTTGTGAAATTTTTCTTTGGTGAGCTACTCTTCCTGAATTATTTTTAAATATCTAACATGTATGAGAAATAAAAAGGAACATATATAAATAACCCTTGAGTAGATATAATATGAAATTCACAATGCTTTTAACTTTTTATACAGGTCTATTAACAAATAAAAATATTATTTATTTATTTTGCTGTTGTTTCATTTCTTTGTTTTTTAAGTATTGGTTCTGCTGTTTCTCTTTCAAAAATGGTTTGTTTTAGCTGTATCATCTTTTTTTTAATGCTAATGATTCTGTAGTCCCTAAAGTCATACAACTACTAAATGAGGATAAATATGACTTTTTTCTACATAAACTCTTATTGCAGACACTATAAATGTTATTGACACTAATCTGACATAAGGTGATCATGGAATGAGTGTAGAATTACCAACCATATTATGAAATTTCCCAAATTGAAGAGTTTAAAAAATTATCCTTATGGACCTTCAACAGGATACAAAAATTCTATATTTCATCCTTTTTTTGCAAATGATTTGTATTAATTTATCATTTATTTGTCAAAATTACTTTAACATCACCAATCAGTGAAGTGCTGTATAAATACTATAACAATGTATTATTTGATGCAAATGAATGAACAGGAAGTCATGCTACATGCAACAATACATTTAATGAGGGGAATACATTGCAACAATAAAAATAGCTGTTAAATTAAAATAATTTACTATTATAATATATATTTGCAATATATGCATCTGCAAAAAACATAATATATGGTGGAAGTTACTTTGTATTCTTATTGTATAACTGCTTCTAAATGATAAACAAAGACTATTAAAAGTTTTGTTTAAAGATATGATCCATGCTCATAAAACTAGGAAGAAGTCTAACATTCATCAAATAACATGTAACCCCTCTTAACTTCAGAAAAATGCATTATTATGGATGCAGCTATACAGTTAACTTCCTGTTCAATATAAAAACTGTATAATTACATTTTAAAAGACAATTGAATAGCAGTCTTTTGTAGGTATCACCCAGATTTTTGAGTTAATCATATGAAATATGATTCAAATTGTTTTAGTGCTGATATATTGTAACATTTGTGTTGAATTTTCATTTACTTAACTAAAATATATGTGATATAGATCTTCGATTGTACTTTGCTTGAGGAACTAACATAATGTTTGTAATCTGTAGAACTTATTAGATCAGATAATATATTAGTTTATTTTTGATACATACATTTTTCTTACTGCTTAGCTTGTGGTCAAATTGGGATCTGGCAGTAATGATAGTCATTAAAGGTATAGAGGAGAAAGAAACCTTAAATGCTCTCTATAGGCTATAGTCCCTATTAGTTATGATATTATGTTACATTTTGGAAAATTTTCTATTTATAAAATTCTCCCTAAAACCATTATTGTGTCTTTTTCTCAAGTTGAGATCTGGCAGCCTTACTTTAGCCCAACCATTTAATAGTCACATAAGGGGTGCCAAGTTTCTGCTATGGTCTATTTCGCAATCAAAATAAAATTCATAACTCACTTAAATAAAGGAGTAATGCTTGCCCCTGTGCTTTTGAAGTTAACTCACCACAAATATATAATAAATTGTTTATATCCTTTACACAGTTTTGAAGCATGTTTTATTTTTACAATACTTTTGATGATACTTTTACAGCATTTATTTTAGAACTCAAGAAGCACAGGCTATGAAATTTATTTATTAAATGAAAATTCTAATTCATCTGGAAACTCATAGTAAATCTCAGTCTTGTGAGCAATAAAATTCTTTGTAGTTAATTTTGATTTCATGGGCAACAATGACCTAAAGTTATTTTAATTATTAAAGCACTAAAATGAAAATATTTTAAATTTGTTGTATGTTAAGGACTATATATGCTAATAAAAAACATCAAAACAAACATTATTTGAGATTCTTCCCTGAAAAAAAGTAGGCGACAGAAAAATTCTGACTTCAACTTTTAAATCAGCAGTTGGAAGTACATAACAAACAGTAGAAATTTCATGAGGGCTGGAAAGAAAATATGACAACCCTGTTAATGAACATGTGATGGCATTGTTGTTATCAACATGACTTGAGGAATCTCAAAGCTGTTTAACACACTTGATATCTGTAGACAGACAAAATTGTTGAGTAATGGTGTAAATTTGGATGCCCTAAATGATATTTTCTAAAAGTGAGCATTGCGCATGGATTAAAATTGAGGTAATACCTATTAGGAACCTGAGGGAATATCACGCAGGTCTGTGGGAAGCCCTGGCAATGAAATTTTTCCTTATCAAATTCTAGTCCATGGGGTGCCAGACTTTCAACAAGAAAGCAATAGAGTGTATGATGCACCAAGTCTCTTGTCCTTCAATCACTTTACATTGATTTAATACAATCATTTTTGGAGGTGGGTCATTGATGAACAATAAAGGAGTTAGTTGCAAAAGTCAGAACAAGTCACATTACAGTGTTGTAGTAGAACACTCATTTTTAAACATAAAAAATGGCTTAGCTATGGATGTGTGATTACAGAGGATTACAGTGAAGGAATGTAAAAGTCTCCAGGTTCTAGAACAAATGGTTTACTACTTAAGAATGTGTTGCCATTACTTCATTTTTAGCACTCATACACTTAACAAAATGCTTTTGACCACTATTATCTTAGGTTATAGCTTGTGATTTTTCAATGACTAAGAAATCAAACATGACATCCACAATATAAACAAACATCTGGTCTATTGGAGAGAGGCTACCATAGCAGCTGCAATGTGATGGGATGCAAGATAAGAGGACAAACCATGTTCAACATTGTAAAAGTTATTTTAGGCCTCAAGAATATGAAAATGAATCTTGTATCATGCCAACATAAGTAGCAAAAGGTCATCTGAGAAATGATAATAATAATATAATACAACCCAATTATATTTCATTCCAGTGGTATAAAATAAAGAAAATATTTTGCAATTAACACATTTGTATAATTTTAATAGTACAAACAAAACATTTTGGAATGGTATTAATGATGCTAAGAGGTAATAGGATGCTTTTAAACCATTTAATAAGCACATCCAACCCCACTTGAAGCACTGCTTATACCTTAACAGCGCATATCTTAGTTCTATTATTTACTTGTCATTATTATTTAATTGTTAACATCATTATTAATAATTTTATTCATTTTTATATGTTTCCTATATCAATATATTATATAAATATAACTCCTATAAATAACTTTCAATGTAAGAGCTAAATCAGATCTCATATATGAAACTCACGTATTGAGTCAATAGCCTTCAATAAAAGAATTATTATTATTATTTACCTAAAGTACTAAAATCATCCTTGTCTTGTTGAAGTACCATATTACCTCATGGAAAGATAAAATACTTCAAAACATTCATGATGAAAAATGATAAAAGTTCTGTACAATATTTTTCTATTTATTCAAGTTTTAAGCATAGAATAATATTTTTAAATTTTTTAAAAATACCTCTTTAAAATGACAACCACAACTTTAAGGTGTAGGCTGTAGGTTTGACATGGCTGAGCAGAAGACAATTATAATATATTTGTTTTTGCCAAAAGGAAAGGAAATGAAACACAATAACAGTACAAGATTATCAATCTACGTTTAACAGATGCTGAGTAAAAAATAATGATTTAATGTTGAGGTGAGAAATACAAGCTCATATTTAATTTTTACTTCATTAAGTTATATTTCCTATATAATTTATTAATGTTAAAACTATCAGCAAATGTACAAATATGATTTTTAATAATATCACCATTGTTATACCTGTGTAATACACATTAGCAAATTATTGTAAAACTAAATACTTCCATTTTACAGCTGATGTAAAAGTAACAAGCTCTGGTTATCAGGATAAAATTCTGCAGAACTGAAGCCTTTGATTCCTGTTAATAGTATAAATAAATTTATAATGTATTTTAAAACATATATTGGCATTTGAACTTATATTCTTGGAGCTATTAACAGTTAAATAGTAAAATACAGTGTTAATATAGCATGGTTTGGTGACATTTATACTTTACCTATTTGGGTTTTAATTGGACATGCTTTGGGAATTTTCACACCATTATCAGCAGAAGACCAGATGGTAGAAACATACTCTGTAGGGGGTTAGAGAAATTTATTGAACATCCAACATCGGTGTCTTGACGCTCATGATGAGTTTTCATTTTTGATTTACATAAATTTTTTTCTATGTTGTTAGTTTCAAAAGGCTGCAAGTGTGTTTCAATAATTTTGTTTTTATATACATGATTTTTTGACAAAAAGTGGGCTGCTACTGCCAATTCCTGTGCCTGTTTTTAATAGATATTTCTGAAATGTTCTTTGGTATGGGCTTCCAAATTTCTTTTTGTTTTTCCAATATATACCTGATCACAGTATTTGCAATTAATCTGGAGTACTCACTTCCTGTTGGAAGGTATAGGATATTTGCAGGAAGATTTTAGCAAATTTTTAATACTGTGGACATTACCTGTACTTTGCATCATAAACTTTTGTGACTGCCTACAGAGTATGCTTCTACCATTTGGTTTTCTACTGATGATGGAAGCAAATGTCCCAAAAACTTTCCATTTACAAACCAAATAATTGAAGTGTGTCACCAAATCAATTCTAGATCAACATTAAATATATTGGCATTTTTAAAATATAAGCTCAATGATTGACAACAATATATTAAATGTTTCAGAAAACTATAATTAGGGATATGTTCACTATTCCTTTAAAATAATGTAATCTTTGATCTTAACGAAACCTGAAAAGTTGAACTATATAACTGTAAACAGTTATAACCTTTCATCTGCAGCTATTGCAACCTGCTTGCAAGGCAATAATTCAATTCCCTTTGCATTTATTTCAGTAATGAAATATCAACATTACATTAATACAAACCAGGGGTTTATCAACAATCAAGATACAAACTTCATGACCTCAGTTACACTAAAAAGGGAACTGTTTCAATTGAACCAGACTAATTTCAATGAAAATTTGTTGTAACAGGACATCAACAAGTTTCTCTGAACTCAGATGATGTGCATTGCATAGGAGAAAGTTGATACTCCTACATTTCTGACATTCATTCCTTCCTTCCTTTGAAACTGGTTTTTAACAGCTAATCTGTCTAACGATGCGGTTTGGACTTTAGAGTTGTGCTTGCCTGTGTTTAAATGAACACAATAAATATATTCTTGGTGTGAGATCAGTACTGACATCCAAATTAGCTTCCGTAGTGAAATCTGGGGTACACAATGGCTGTGGAGTGATTCTTAATGACCCTTTATAATAAATTAAACTATCTTAAATTTAATGGTAATAACAATTTTGCCATAAATCAATGATAACTTCATTATAAATAATTGTTGAAAAATAGGTAGATAACTTGGGGCAACAACACCTAATCAGCCAGTTATGACATTTTATGGCCATACTTGTGCTAGTGTCAGTGAGTATGTTGACAATTAGACAAAAAGGTAAGTGAATATACAGCATTAAAACTAATAGTGTCTATTTCAGAAAAATGTAATGAAAACTGTTAATGTAATGACTGTTGTAATATTATTATAGATTAGAATTAGATGTAAGTTTGCAAACAACATGGTACCAATGTAAATGATCAGTAGTTTGTGACCATTCTTGGAAATGACAGAAATAAAATGACCAGCAAAAAATGGGAGTTCAGTAGTTATGCATAATTTTCATGGAATTGCCCTAAAAGAGTGGACATCTTACAGAGCTGTGATGAACATAGAACTTCATCATAAAATAGGGCTGAAATCATGTGAACATATTCTCAAAAATTGTATCCCACCACTTCTTTCTATATTGTTTGTAATTAAAGCTAAAGTGTCATGGATTCTCCTGCTTATGTAGCATGGGATCCGGATCATTGATATTTATAGCATGTGTTATAAATAAAATCTTTTTCAATACCAAACAAGAAACCATGAGAATACTGTCAGTATTATGTTGTAATGCTGTCATATCCTTTTAGATAGTAGAGCTGGTGTTGCAGTCACAGCTGTACAAAGTTCTAGTGGCCAGGCCAAGTCAAACTATGCTGCAGGTGACAGACCAAGATGAATTTTTTTAATAGTGTTTAAACACCAGTTTTAACTACTGAGGCATCACAGGCAGTGAACACTGGTGATACATCAAACGAAATTATAAACTGGGATTAGATTTTTTTAAAGGAAGGAAGCGTTCCAGGCCTAAGTTTAGGGTACCTCCCTGGCATTTGCCATTTATGAAGATTGAGGAAACCTGGAAAAAACCTCAGTCAGAGAGAATGGTCCTGATGGAAATGGAACCCCAGACTTGCACTTACAAATCCACACCTTAACAACTTCGACCACATGTGGTAGTATCAAGCATTGAAATCAGCTATGACCAAATTTCACTATTTAGTTAGCATTTTTTATTTGGTTGCAAAATGATTTTAAGTTGTAGCATTTAACAAAAATATAAATTTTTCATACCAATTGTTTGAGATTTGCATTTTAGGACAGGACATGGAATAAATGAAACACACAAATTTTGTTGCACCTTTTCATGCATACCTTTTTTTACTCCCTGTTTGATACTTCAGACATATTTTTTTAACATTTTCTTTCATGTTTTGTTAAAAAATTGCACAGAAACATAAATGATTTTCACTCTTCTTTTAGCAGAAAGATAAAAGAGGTAGTAAGCAAACATTTATATCAAATTTGCTGGTGTTTTCATTATTTAGTAAAATGGTGAAACTCATGTCCTTTGAGATGCACAACTCAAGATGACAAATGTCTGCATAGTAATGCAGCAATGTTCATGCATGCCATGGCTGCAAGGATACAATACGAAAATGCCAAGCTTGGGGTACCAATGGAACAAACTACATACTTTCAGTTTTCCGACAACTCATGTTTGTGAAAGAGTTGGGCAGGAATGTAATAGGGTAAATTACTTCATTGTTGCTCTGAAGAAGATTCTTGTAAAAGCCCCAAATCATCAACTTTCTTACCAAAAAGTTACTGGGATCCACCTACCATAATTCCCTGTCATAACCATATAGAGTACTTCAATAAAACAAGCAGTTATCTTGTGCAAAAACTTAAAAAAAATCAAATGCTTCATATGTGCTCTACATTTAATGGATGCAATAGCCATCAAGCATGCCCAACAATTGTTCAACAAAGAGCTAGAATAGGAACTAATTTATGATGCAAGGCTACAGGTATGTGCTTAATGTTATTTAGAGTTTAGAAGAAGAAGGTATGGAGGAGTAGAAACAATGGAAGTAGTTGACAATGTGGGGGACAATCTTGATGGATTTGCCAAAGCCAAACATGGATTAATTTTCAGGAACAATCAGGATGTAGAAACTTTTGCAACTTCCAATGAACTCCCTTTCCAAGTGTTTACAAAACAACTCCATTGGTTTCGTTAGATGTTGAGCAGATTTTTTTTATATATAATGATTTCCTGAGCTCAAAGCACCAGCTATTTACATTTGAAAACAGAAATTTTGTGCATAACCTAGGATAACAAATTGGTTGAAAGGTAGTAGGGCGAGTTTACTTTCTATATGTTGGTTGCTTTCTGTTATTTGCTACAGTGTTGAATAAAGAATGTTAATATAACTGGCTTAGACCTGAATAAAAGCATTTTAATAGCATATTTTTCAAATGTATAACCTTTCTTTTCCCTTTTCAACTATAATTTTGCACCTTAAAATCCATTCTCTGATCAGTTAAACTCAGGATGACTTAGTTGTTACTTCTACCAGTTTCATTCAGATGGTCCAACCAAAACATTCCCTTGTAAATCTTACTCATTCATGTATCAAAGTTAAATAATATAACTGATTCAATATTCAAGAATAACATGAAATGTTTAAGATTTATTTTTCTAAAATCTTATACCTCTAAGTAAACATCACATAAAGGTAAAAACATGCCAAGTGGATGCTGCTGATCCTAATATTGCTAGTAAAATCAAAAGTAAATGAATTAAATGAACAATATAAGCTGTATAGCTTTTGCAACATATCACCACCACAGAATATATGTGGTAATTTTTTACATTAGGATGAAGATATGGATTTTGTTTAAAGTGTGTCAAAAATATTAACACAATGTTTTGAAATATTTTTGAAGAAAATAATCTAAAATGGATCATGCACTACTTAAGATCTTCATTACTAGGAATATTTTCTGTGTACCTGTAAAATGTGTAGGACACAGTAGGTAAAGTGATGAATGATAGAACTAAAATATGAGGATTATGACGGTTTCCAAAGAAATAATTAGGTAAGCAGCATGTTAATTTTTGTTCCACTCTTGTTATTAAAAACCACACATAATTGAACATGAAGATAAATAGCCTATTAGGGCACAGACTTACTAGTATCTCTTGCAGGGAGTTACTCTATATAAGAATTATATACATTTATAAAAGGATGGTTTGATATGTAACTGGGTTTGAAATTAGAAAACAAGTTCAGTCTTGCAGCATACTTTTATTTTTTGACATAGTCCCCTCCAAGTTCATGATTCCCCATGTAAGTGGGTTTCTTTGAGACCCTCCAAATGATCGTTTATCTCCTGTATGACCTTTTCATTTGACTTAAATTTGTGTCCAGTTAGGAAAGTTATGTGTTTCAGAAATAGATAATAACCCAAGGAAATGAGATCAGGTGAACGGGCGGATGGGGAAGAATTTAACATTGATTTAGAATGTGTTGTTTCCCGATGACAATGTGTGGTGCATAAAGTTGGCAGAATCACTCTGAAAACAGGCCAAATTTTTTTGAGAGATTTTCATTCTGATTTGCTTTAGATCCTGGGTCAGCAGTTGCGGCACCCATCTTGCTGATAATTTTTTTCAAACACAATTCTTCCCTCAAAATATGAAATATACATTCCCCTGAAATGCCCAGAGCATTAGCAATTATGCACTTGTGATTAGATCTCCCCCACAACCATGTCATGCACCTTATCGATAATATCTGATGTCCTGACGGATTTTGGTCATCAGCTGTGTGGGTCATCTTCCAAGCTTTCATGGCTATGTTTAAACTCCAGTTAAAAATGATGATTCAGAGTCCCCTAGAGTGTTTTGACATGTCTGTATGAATTTCTGCTGCATTCATACCTTTTTTTTTACCAAGTATATAATATGATTTTCGATATTTGCCATTTTCCTGTATACGCATGCAACAAACATCTATAGCTACTACAATTCTTGATCAATCCATCCATTGTTGCACAAATGTTTCTGTGAAAAGTGTGGGTTTTAATAACAAAACTGATGCTGCAATGCGTGTGTCATTTGAAGAAGTTTTTTAAATATCCTCATATTATATGGTATACAGTTTGTAGGTGGCCAACTGTTTTGTATCCAGCATAGAAGCCCATTTGTTCAACTATTATTTTTTAATATTTGTGGTTAAACCAGGCCTTTGCTCCTCATGAATATTTTAAAATGTAATTCTGACATTTAGCATCTTATTCCATAATCTTTACACCATCATGGACAAATACCACATTCTTCACTGTCCAAATATGAAGATAAGTGCTAAATTGGACTCTCAACTGGTAACATACTACTGGGAAGCATAAAGAAAAATGGAAAATATTCATCTTCAAGAGCATTAGACACATTTGGCAACCATTAAAACAAGTTTGAACAAAATCCATTTCCAGATCCTAAAGTAATGAATTACCTACTTTATTTCAAAATATCACTGCTACGATATCAATGAAACACCAAATGCTGTAATTGCTTGACTGAATTTCTTTTGCAAAACTGATTACAGTAAAAACTATACCTGTTAAACCAATTTTCATTTATGAAGAACATAGTTGAAAGTTCTCAAAATCCAAGATGAATGAGATCTTTCGACGTGGTACTTTACTTCCAAATATAGATGACAAAATTCACTCTAGCTTACTGCTGTAAATTTATAGGATTCAATAACAATTTAAAATTGACTGTAGCTAACATATTATTACCTAATTATTTTTGTGATACAGCAATATTTTTGATGTTAGTGAACCTCCTTAGCATGTCTTTACACTAATAATGAAAGCATAAAGATTAAAGAAAAGACTGAATATGATTTATATTCAGAAAATGTACAAAAACTCAGGCTTATCTATTTAAAAAACAATTCCTTATCCAAAATAAGAAACACAGTTGGTGCAAACAAAAGCATTTTGGTCCATTCCATATTCATCTGATGTTTTTTTGCATTCAATCATTTTTTGACAATCTGAATTACTAAACATAACACAAAGGGATTAATTTTTATTTCCATTTTACTATAAAATACAAGAAGCATATTATGTTAAAGTTTATTTTCTGTACTTTTAGAATATACAGTACTTTTTTTTTTTCAAGGATTTACCATATACAAATACATATTCTGTATATAAATAAAACTATGAATATTTTCTTGGTTTTAACCTTATCCCACTGTAAAAAAATTAAGAATCTTCAATACAAGGAGATCAAATTATGTTCTCACTGCAAACTGGTGACTCTGCTCTTTGCCAGTAATGTCTAATGTCATTCATTTTTTTTACTTTTGGTTACTCATATTATTTGAATTTTCAGTTTTGTTACTGTTCCTACCAACAGAGCATATTAATACTCTACATGAATAGGCCTGAACATTGTTTACTCTGTGATTCGGCATAGTTTCTCAACATTGTTGAAAATATTTGAATCAGACCAACAGAATACAAAGGTACAGACATCCCTATTTGAGATGAACACTAAATTCCAGTAAATAGTAGCTGTCACTGAAAACCATTTTTGCCTTATGGATTCCACTACACAGTCTGAAATTTATTTTGCTGATAAGAAATTGCGATGTAATGGCCTCTCTACCTACCAAGGAAAATGTTGTAGCTTGATTGAAACTCATATTTATTTATTAGTAGTAAAGTAGTAATTAATACTGTATTCATCATCATAGTATGGTGCCCACCATTACAAGATATGCTTAAATCCTTTTGAAAAGATTTTGAGATGCCACAATTCATCCTCCCAAATATTGTAAATTGCCTTTTGATTATTTTGTTTCAGCATCTTCATGGATTTTATTTCAGGCACAGCAATAGTTTTATATGAATGAAGATGTAGCAGCTGAGTTGCTTTACATGCACTGCTGACAGATACACCAACTTGCAGGGCTAATCATTTTAAAAACTTTTGAGGAGAAGTCTCTAATCAATAGCCTATTTCATAAAACTTCTCCTCTGTTAAAAGCTGGATTTTTGGTCTCAGATTCTTGTTAATGGAAATGCCACGGATTCAAAATTTCCTGGAAATGTAGCATGAAATTTTCTGCTATAATACTTGTACATAACAATAAAAATAAATATTCTTTGTTCGAATGCATATCTCACTCTCGGCATACAAATATGCAGTAGAAAATCTAAAACATACTCCCTACAGATATGCAACTGAAACAGTTTGCATGATAAACTGACTGAGCAAGCTCAATTACTTGTGTCCATGAAACTTTAACTCCAGTTTTACTGAAGCTCAGCTGTTTCCACTAGTGACAAAAATAAGTTGACCCGTATTATATTAATATATTTTATATATATTAACAAACATATTAACAGATTATACCATGAACTTTTAACACAATTTTAGAAATATACCCAGGCATTAACAGTAGGAAAACAAGCACCCTTTCCTTTGAACAAACAGTTAATGTCTTGAGATATATGTATATATTTAGCTTTCTTGTTTTGGTGATCTTGTGGACAGGAAGCATAATTTTGCATCCAGTAGGTTTTTGGTACAACACATAAAGCTATATTTCATATATTGTCTGAAGATAGATTAATCAACAGAGCACATGGTTTCCCAAACCAATCTCATGGGATAATATCTCAGGAAATATTAAAGAATGCCCAAAATGTTTGGTACAAGAACACAGACTGAGAGCATTTTTTTCCTAATATGGATGAATAATTTTAAGTTTTAACTACAAGGATAACTCAAAAAGTAACATTTCTTAACTTTTTTATATGTGAATAGATAAGGGTAGATAAAGATAAAGAACACTGCTTTATTTCATTACCACTTTTTATCTTGCAACATAATCAACTAAGTTATTCAAACATTCATCATAGCGTAAAATGAGTTTTTCCACTCCCTATGGCAGAAATTGGTAAAAGAATACGGCCATTTAACCACTTCATCTTTTACTTCATTGTCAATGTAAAATTGTCTGTAGATGTTTCTTCATTTTACAAAAAAAAAAGCTTAAAGATCTAAATGTACCTTGAGCAGTTTCAGAGTCACATGTCTGTTTCATCCACCAATTCATCAGAGGCATTAATGAATGCAATGTGGTCTACAAAGTCAGGACACTATTTCTTCAATTGCTAGACACACAATTCTTCCTGTTTATATATTGACATAATCCTCATGTGTATTTTGATAGGGGCCATTTTCTGCCCAGGGGAAAAAATTCCTTTCCATATCCTCTCATATGAATACTTGTTCAGTACCTCCATTTTCCAATTGGCACTGAGCTAAGGTTCTGTTTCACTGACTTGTGCTCCTGTGTGCGATCTATCACTGGGACTAAAAACTATTTCTTTATCTTATTTTCTTTATTTTATGAACTGACTTCAATCTAGGTCATACTTGTAGTCTTTTTTATTATTGTTGCATTATGTCACCTCCATTTGGCAATATGAGTCCATAAATAGGAAGTAGCAGGGAACTTAATAAATGTAATATAAATATAAATACATACATACAATGGAAAAAGTATTGATTTAAAATATTTTAATATGATATATATTTGTAATGTACATAGCTATAGAAAACAATAATACATAAAATAAAATTTCTGCTTTGTTTTTTAACTTTTACTTATGAGACTTATCATATTACTAACCACCTGTACTTCTCAAATCAAATCTTATCTTTCATGCAATATATAACTGAAGGAAGGAAATCAATATGTGCTGTGAGGTACTTTGTTGATAATGATACGCCACTAAAGAGAAAGTGTGTGATTTCAGATGTTTTAAAATGCAAGTTTCTTTTTGTTACTCCCTTGTGAATGCAGTTTGGACACTTAGTAAACACTGTAATTACAGTAAAACATAATTTCAGTGACTATAAGTGTGGAGTATTTTTTACTTTCTTTGGAAAAATTATGCAAATTTTGACTAAAATACACAAATCTGCAAAATACAGTTCACAAGATCTGGGAGAGATGGCATTCTTATCCTTGTCTTCTAGAAGTGATACAGCTGGTTGTCATTTAAAAGGTGAGTGGGCTAAATTACATCTTAGTTTTAAACATTTTTAAAGTGTCCCAGTTTTAGTCTTAATATCTAGAATCCCTATCTAATAGTAAGAATAATATGTGTTTCATCACATTCATCATCAATAATGCACTGTTTTATTTTTGGAATGAAAACATAATCTATGGTAGTTAAGTTAACAGGAATACAATTTGATTTTTCAGTTGTTTACCTGCAAGATATTTCTTAATTTTGAAAATTATCACACACTTTTTAAGAGCAAACATATTAGACAATCTAACAAACAAAATATATCTTTGATTTCATCACTGCCTGACATTTAATTTTTTTGGCTGGCAATCAGATTTATTAGTATGAATGACATTTGTTTACATCCAGTTGTTTTTTTATTTTGGACAGAAAATATTAAATTGTCAAGTGTTTCAAGAATATCAAGAACTCATGAAATTACTACAGATTAGATTAAATTTTAAAAATGTAATAAGGCCATTTTTACTAACAATACCCTCTTTCTAAATCACTATAACTGCATTGGCTTGCTTTACTTGTTGGTACAAATTCGTCTTATGAAGATATATGGGAGTTTAAATAATGAAAGATGAAGCAGACATATTTTGAAAAATAAATAAATAAACAGGTATTATTTTACTGTTATGGTGTTCAAACATTTCCAAAGCTGAAAAAAAAAAACATGTTGCTTTTGTGATTTTTTTCATGTGGTTCACCTTGCCAGAATACCAAGAGTTCTTTTGACAGATGAAGATTCTGGCAGAGCAAGTGCCCATTTTCTTAAACCAGTCAACACCACTGAGCTTGTCACTAGAATGGCTCCACCAACACTATACTTGTTAGGCACTTCTTCAAAGAACAGCATCTGCCATATGAAAGCAAAGACTATGTCAGCTGAGCGGGCAATGGCTACAGGCCCTGCTTGCTCTAACTGCAGTGCCAAAGTCAGAAGAATTTGGCCTCCAAAACTGAAGAGAGCCAAGGCCACGACAAGAAAACGATCTGCGCCGCAGCGAGGCAAACACAAGGTTCCTAGAGCCCATGTTACTACCAGAGTTTGCACAAGAGCAAGGCTTCCAAAGTTGGTCATGATGACAGAGAAATGCAAGCCTTTGAGGGCTCGCAGTAGAACATATGCATTAGCCCCAAAGAGTGTGGCCGAGAATGCTGCAACAGCTCCCCAAATGGTGTTTGTCTGTTCCACATCTTCATACGGAGAGGATGCAAGAGCAGGTATGCTGTGCCCAAATAAAAATGGAGGCCTTGTGATTAGCACAACTCCTATAAGTGTTAAACACACACTTACAGCATTAAACATTCCACATGGCTCTTTCAGAAACAGTCTAGCAAATATTGCCACAAAAACAGGGACACTGAACACCACCACCTGCAACAAAACAATACTTGTAATGTTACATCTGTACTTGTGAATGCTATAAAATAAAAATATCAGTTTAGTTTGCATTAAAAATATATCTGTATATTGTTCAATGTTTCACAGAGAAGTATAATAGAATGAAACATTCAATACAGTGTTTAAAGCCTGAGAAAGTCTCCATTTTCTCATTTGGGGTATCTTATTTGGTTGAATTTCTTCTGAAGTTCTTTCTCAATGATGACAAAGGTGACTGTCTGAAGAAAATGAACTAACATGATATAAGTAATTTTCTTCAAACATTCTTGAAGATCTATAGAAATCCCTACGATGTAACAACAATAGATACTACCTAGTTTTGCCATATACTATTACAAAGTTTTGAAAGAAACAATAGTATTTTGGCAATCAGATAACTGATGATCAAACATAAGTAAAATTATTACGGTTTTATTTAGACACCAGACTAATCTGGGAAATGTATATTTTCCATATTTGCAGGAATATGGTATCTCTAGAAACAGTAATTTTCCAGCTTGTGGGCTGTGGTCTACTAGACTTCTTCTTTTTCCCAAATATTTTAACCACATCTATGGTAGACATCTTCAGTGGCAATTGTGTGGTCAAAACGTTTGGGAAGAAGAAGCCCGGTAGACCATGGCCCACAAGCCCAAAACCTACTGTTTCAAGCGATGACATTGGCCGTGAAAGTCTAAGAACTTTGATGAATATGGTATTTCTTAAGGAAACTAAAGAAATGCGATAGTCAAGATATTTCACTTGCATATAGGAATATAGGAGGGTTGCCCAGTATTTTTTTTTCTCTAAAAGCATTTACTTCATAAAAATGAAATTACACATATGAAAAAAATGTTTTATCTACATACTCTATTTTTCCAGATAATCTTTTTCTAGTTCTATGGTCTTCCTCTAGCGAGACACAAGGGCATGTGTGACCTATTGGTACCAATCCTTGCTCTGATTACACAGCCAGGTTTTCACTGAGCAAATCACCTCCTTGTCATCCTCAAAATGTCTTCCATGAATAGTATCCTTTAGTGCCCCAAACAATTGAATACCAAGGGAGCCAGGTTAGGGCTGTAGGGTGGATGAGGGTGACACTATTGCAACAAATCAGAAGAAATGTCTTTTTCTTTAGATTTGTGTTCTACTGTAAGACATCATGGAACCTATCTTACACATACTTTTGAGTATTCAAGAGCACAGAATGCATCACACTTCCTTTACTGTCTGACAGCATCAGTGCCAAGTGCCAAATTGTAATGCGTTGATCCTCTTGAATAAAGGATATCTGCATACTGCAGCCTGTCAGGCGTGAGAACTATGGAGGATTTTTCCTTACTAGTGGCAAATCTTGGGAGCTCCAAAGAAATGCCTTCTTATGCTTTCGCTCTCTGTCCCCAGTGACCAACTTACTGCTGTTGGCTGAAGATGTTACATAGACTTTACACAAACATTTGTGAATATCCCCCACAGTTTCTTTCTCTGCAGTGAGAAATCCAATGACGATATGTTCTTTGTGATGGACATCACTCACAGACGCTGTTTTAAAAGCTCCCTGCAGTTATGCTATCTGTAGGAAGAAGCTGAAACTGTGCACACATGCCCCCCCCACACACACACAGAGGAAACTTCAGTTCTTAATTTGAACCCAAATCATTGCATTCCCAACATTGTTTTTGGCTGGAAAAAAATATGTGACATTGCTTATCATTCCCAGAAGCATTTTGCTGAGAACTTTAACAAAAGATCTGCATATGCAATCTTTTAAGATCGAACTAACACAAGAGCTGAAGACGGCGGACATTTGCAGAATCGAACATTCATCGATCGGATATTGAAAAAACAAGAATTGATTAGTGCTTTTCATATGAAAATAATATTCACTGACGAGGCACACTCCCAATGTGACTAAATAAATTTGAATTTGGCGCACGGATAATCCTTGCATGATCCGTGAGAAGTTACTTTATCCAGAATAGGTCACTGTTTGGTGCGGATTATGCTGGCGGACTGATTGGGCCATACTTTTTTGAAGACGAGATTGCAAAAGCATTGACAATGTATGATGATCATCACGACATAACATACTTTTTATGGTCACAATTGCAAGAATTGAATGTGGAAGACAAGAGGTTGCAACAGGATGGGGCAACCAGTCACACTGTCGTCTAAACAACAAGATTGCTGAAAGATTCCCTGCCCATCTAATCTCTCGCAATGGCGATCAAAATTGGCCAGCTACATCCTGTGATTTGACACCACGTGACTATTTTTTTTGGTGAGAATATGTAAAATCTTGTGCTTATGTGGACAATCCAAGAATAATCCATCAACACGAAGCAGTAATTAGACGTGTCATGAGCATAATTCAGCCAGAACTTTGCTCCAAAGCCGTTGAAAATTTTGCCACAGAGTGAAGGTGTGCCAAAGAAGCCGTAGAGAACATTTGCCTGATGTTCTGTTTCACGTATAATGGCAGCGTTTGTCCTTCATATTGACTTAATACTAGCACTTTTCAAATAAGCAATACGTTTTATTATTAAAACAAAATTGCGTTCATTATGCGGCATTCTGTACATACTCCACGCCAGTCACTTCACAAAGAATCCAGAAACTGAAAATCGCGCTGGTAACGACAACTTGGCATAATCTCCGCTTAATGACATTTTTTTTTTTTTTTTTTTTTTATACTAACTACTACATAATATTAAAGGAGAATTTGGGAAGTGTGGGGATTAGAGGAATTTACTTGAGGTACCGCTTTAAGCACCCTCGTAAGTATGAGAGGTTTGCAAGCTTCCTGCCAATGGCCGGGAGCGGTCTCAAAGAGTTGGGTGCGGGAGGAAGTCATGGCCGAGGCCCTGGCTACTCCCCCGGGGAAATGTGGTGTATTTGGGGGGTTTAAAAAGTTGCTGTCTTTAATCATTCATTAAATTATTGTTAGCTCTGACGAGCTACTTGTTTTGTTTGGCGCTCTGACGAGCGTATGTTGGCAGCTTTATTTGCGCTGGTTTGTCCAAGATGCCGGAGTGGTTTCAATGTGTGTGTTACGGTACGTTTGTGTAATTTGCTGTGTGTTGGCGTGGTTTGCTTTTAATGTTCTCTTCATGTCCGTGAGATGGTTGGTGATTTGTGCAAAGTATTTGAAGCTGTATGTTCTCAGTTCTGTGAAGCCCTCTTCTAGGCGGTCTAGGCGTGCAGTAAAGATGTCAGTTTTTCCTGAAGCTCGTTGTTGTGCCGTTGAGCAAGATCTGTGATGGTGGCTATGGCTTCAGGCATGGACTGTCGCAGGAGTGTGTGCTGGTCGTCGAGGCGCTGAACCAGGGCGTCTCGACTCCTGCACATCAGCCCTGCCTGGTCATGGAGCTTCTCTGCTAGTGAGGATTCTGGGTAGTTTTGTTGGTTATTATTCTGAGTGATGGCTTCGTGTAAGGACGAGATGGCCGCTTCCAGTAGGCTGCTGCGAGTGGCAACAGCTTCCAGGGCTGTCGCCTGCTGTTGTACTAAGGTGGTCAGTTGAAGTATGAGGTTTTGAAGTGCCTTGATGTGTTGAGTTGTTTCAAATGATGGGAGCTGAGATGGGTTCTCTGTCGTGTGTGATGCTTCGGATTCCAGTAGTGTAGTCACTGTGCGCTTCTTTGAAGGTTTCTGTGTTTGTGGATTTGAAGATTGGCTGCCTATGACGTTGCTGTTTGGGTTGATTCCGTGTTGGAGGGGGCATGATGCTTGGCCTGTGAAGTGGTTTGTCCCTCCACAGGAGGCACAAAACCTTCGCCGGCGTGTCAGGTCATGCGCTGTGCATTCCGATGTAAGCGACGATGAACCGCAGTAGTGGCAGCGTGGTTGCTCACAGCAGGCCTGTTCGTTGTGTCCGTAGGCACAGCAGCGCCTGCACGGAGCGTTTTGACGGCGGTGGCTGGCTTCGAGTGTGAGGCGGTTTGGGCCAATGATAATGCCGGTTGTGATGGCCGCCTCGCACTCTTCCGATTCAAAGAAGTTGATTCGGACCAGGGGTGTCGGGCCTCGGTGTGAGTAGATGCGCGTTGCGAAGTGTGCTGAAGGCCATAGCCGCTGTGCAGTTCTCAGGATGTATGATGAGGCGATGCTCCGGGGGACCCCACGGAGCACCGCGCTGGTTGGTGAAGCTGGGTTATGTTGTGTCACTTCCGGTTGTGCTTGGTTCATGTTTGGCGGTGGTGGTGGTGAGTGTGCAGGTAAAGTGCTGTGTCTGAAAGAAGAGTCGTCCGAGAAAGTGACTGTTCGCTTTCGAGGGCTGTCCTGCAGCTGCGCAAGTTTCTCCTTAGGCGTGGCGACTTGTGCAGGGCCCCGGGTTGGTGGTGTGGCGACTGGTGGAGACTGGAAGTTGACTGCATTTTCACGGACTTCCTCTTCTTCTTCTGCTGGGGAACCCTGCTGCCAGAATTTTCCCTGAAGGAATTGTAATGGCTCAGCAGGGCCCCAGGTGACTGGAGTTGTGAGCTGAGATGCCTGGATGTCTACAGTACTGCGGGAGTGTTCTGGAGCGAGTGAGGCGGCAGGTGCTGTGCTGGTAGCGGCCAATGTTGGCTTGGCAGCGCCGGGTGCTGGCTTAGATGAGGCGGCGCGAGTGGTGCTGCTTGGCTGGTTTGGAGCGAGTGGAGGGGATAGCTGGCTTTGCTCTGTTGGTGCGGCAGGCAGTGGAGTGGTGGGACGAGGTGGCTGCTCTGAAGCTTCTGCGCTGGTTAGACTGGCTGCGCTTGAGGGCCGAGTGCTGGGAAGTCTGGCAGAGCTGGTCTTCTTTTTCTTGCCTGGTGCCATCCTGGGTCCTTCCTCGGCGCTGTCGGTGTCGCTACTGCTTCCGCTTGCTGCTTAATGACATATCCTTGTTAGCCCCTTTAAGTAGCTTGAGTTGGCAGGGGTAGATTGATGGCAGCTAATAGAAAAATGGCGCCTTCGGGTTTGTAAAGCCAGTATTTTTTGGAAAAATGCAATCACAATTATTGTGACCGTCTCAAGCCCATAAATGCGTACCAGCCATACGTCATCGTTTAGGCTCTGAAGGCAGGTACAAAGAATATGTGGATGGTCCGCAAAAGACTAGTGATCCGCCAGTTTTGTCAGACTTTCAGTAACACTAAACATTGATGTTTAAAGAAAATGGAGCGCTTTTCAAAAGAGAGAAAAAAATATTTAACTAATGTCTTTTTTATTTTCAATAGGGAGGACACGTGATCATATGGCCTTTAGATAGAACCGCCACTGTAGTAGTTACTGTTTTATAGACACCAAAACTTACTGATAGCTCACGAGTACGAGAGTCACTCTAAGTTAGGAGAATGGATGCAATAAAACTTTAAAAATTTAGATCTGATTATTGCATCTTTTCAAAGTATCCTTCGTTGTATTCTATACAACGTTTCACCCGTTCAAACATTGTATAAATGCTGGACGTCATGCTTCTTTGGATAGGGTACAAATACATTCTTCGTACTGAGCTATTGCGGTTTCAGGTGATTCTAATTGTAAGCTACATTTTTGTTTATTTTGGTAAATAGGAAAAAAAAGTATTATTTGGCCAGACCTGGTCTGTAGGAAGGATGGGGCAAATATTTTACTCCTGAGTCGTTCAGAAATTGGGTTGTTCCTAGTGCAGTGAGGGTAGAGGCATTGTCGTGGTGCAACAAGACTCCACACAGACCAGTCTTAGGACGCTTCATTCTCAGTTTATTGAAGACTTGAGGCAGGCATTTTGTAGTGTACCATCTGGCAATGACAGTCTTTTGTTCCTCAAGTGGAATTGTCACAAAATGATCACTAGCTGAGAATAAAACAGATCATCTTCTGGTCAACACTTCTCTATTCTCTTCTGGGAAGACCCAGACCGAAAACTTCTGAATCTTACTGGTATATCAAACTTTTTTTTATCATTTCCTGGCAACAAAGCACATTTGCTTTTTTCTGCTCATCTGTGAGATGGTGCAGGATCTAACGACTGCAGAACTTCCTGCCGTGAAGTGGTGTGTGTGTGTGTGTGTGTTTTTTTTTTTTTTTTTTTTTAAGGATTGCTTTCACTGCTGTCAATCCAATAATATTTAGGGCTTGTTGAATCTGAAAATACGTGCTACATGATCTTCTCGCAACATGCGCTCTGCTTTCATTACAGTTTCATCGGCTGTTGCTGTAGCCGGCCGTCCTACGGTTTTCATCTTCGAGGGAATCCCTTCCTCTCCTAAAATCTGCAAACCATGATAAATAGTTGATTTTGAAGGCAAGGATCCTCCAATGCATTTTGCAATCTTTCAAGACATTCTCTTTCCCCTAAACCGACTGTAAACTCGTACAAAATCATAGTGCGGAAATGCTCTCGCTTGAGATCCATTCCCGTCTGATATGGCAACACCGGCTTACACATAAACAGCTGCGCTGACCCCACACATTGTTGGAGCGCAACATGTTTCTATCTATAATCTAAAGCTAGGAAAACCTGCACTGGCTTGTCACATTCTCAAAACTTTTGGCCTGATCCTCATACTGGCGTTCGTCGAGCTCAGTGCGCACAACTTCATCTTCCATAGTTGAAGGCATTTTCATGGTGTCTGCATCAGTGAATCGCCTCAATCGATGCTATTCTCATTCTCACCTTCTACCTGCTGACTTAACACACAAACATTTTCTTCAAAATAATCTAAAAAGAACATTATTTTATTGTAGCGCATTATTTGTTAGATTTAAACAATACATATAATGTAATGAATATGTCGAACTATAAACGGCACGTATAAACAAATCATTCGTTGCGTAGTGACTCAAAGACAAATGAAGTGTACATTTATAAACAAACAAAAAAAACTTTCCGATCAACCTAACATATTACATTAAAAAGTATCTTTCTACTAATTCTTATAATAAATCCATTGGAATGAGGAAACCAAATTACGATAATAAAAGAATATGCTAGAGTGGGATACACTATCTAAATAGGCCAACAGGCTAATTCTACAACTATAACTTGTGCAACATTTCTTTGCTGAGATAATTAAGAACAATTTTCATTAAACAGCTGATAGGTTAAACATGCCTGAGAATCAGTAACTTTCTGCCAATAGAGAGTACCTTATGTTGCCTTCATGAACTGTACCTAAGGCTATTGTTGACTTGTGGAATGTAATATGTTTACACACATGGCTTCCTTGTGTGCATATTTCAACGTGATTGCCAACTGTCACTTTTGGCACAGAGCCATGCACTGTGTTCATCATTCTTATTACCAACCCCGGTTACAAGGTTGTTTAGCGCAGAAACAAAAACAGTTTATTTCAAAATTAGCACATAATATGCTATTTATTGGTGTTAACTTAGACATTTAATAAAACTTTTAAATTATATTCAACTTGCTTCAGAATTTCATTTATGGTGCAAAGCTGTAATAAAGTACTGTCGGAACCACGCTGAGACTTCCCTTTCTAGGGATTCTTCGCCGGAAAAATGTTCACCCGAAAGATGATGTTTAAGAGGGCCAAAGAAATGGAAATCGCTTGGAGCAAGATCGGAGCTATATGGAACATACCCGAGGACTTCCCACTCGAAATTTTGCAGCGTCTGGTTTGTCTTGTTAGCAATATGATGATGGGCGTTTTCATGCAAGAGCAACACGCCTTTGATGAGGAGTCCTGATCGGCACCATTGAATGAAATCTTGAGGATGTTATAGTAGGAGATGACATTTATGGTTTGTCCCCACTGCAATGACGCAAGCTTGTCTCGGGCTGGTAATGGTGAACCCAAGATTCAATTCGGGATATATATCGCGTCCTCCATCATGGTAGTGACTGAGATGCTGTAAAAGCCAGACCTGTTCTTTGCATATTGTGTTGTGAAGGCAGCATGCGCGGCACCTGCCGAGCACACTTTTTATGTTGATTTGCTTTATTTATGGACGCTCTTTAACATCTCAGGTCTTCAATGCCCCATTCAATTCAGGGGTGAAACGGCCGACAAATTTTGCTCAGAGATCTCTTCTTTCAGGCTTGAGTTTCTTTATCGTGTCATAAATCTACGAGACGGGACCCACAGTTTTACTTCTCTTCCGAAGAAAGCAATGCTTAGGATTTTTACCCCCGAAAAAATCTATCGTCCCCGGCTGGGGTTGAACCCGTGATCTTGGGTTTATGAAGCATATATGATTAACACTAGACCACCAGGACTGACACGTATTTCATGAAAACCTAACCTTTCAAGTAGTATGAGGTAGACAATGCCACGTGAGCAACCAATAACAGACGCCATTGTGTCTATAGCTACTCTTCCGTCTGATTGGATTAAGTATTCAGCTCATTGCAAATTCGCCTCTGTGGCAAACGGCCAGCCGACGCTGTGTTCGTCTTCGATACGTGTCCACCCTTCAGTGAACTTCTGCACCCAACTGTAAACAGCTTGATGTGTCTGGCACTTCTCACCGCAGATGGGAAGCATTTCTTCATGAATTCTTTGATTGCATATCTTTTGCCAACAACGGAGCGGTGCTCGTGAGTTGAACACTCACTTAAAGGCGCCGCCATTTTACAACTTCTGTTTCGTTAGTGCAAATATCGATTGTCTCGTGTAGAATGTAACTATTTGCACCGAATTGATGTTGTCATCTAGTGGCAATATCCTCAGGTGCCTCATTCAAATATGTAGTACCTCACATAAATTTATAACTTGCTTAATGACTTATCCTCGTATTTATTTTCGTTAAAAGTTTTCGTAAACGCAGAATGATAGAAAAAAGGTTAGAACTTTACGAAATGTTACAAAAAAAAAAAAAAGTACATAAAAGCGTAGCAGTAAGCTAGAGGAGATGAAATGAATGTGTTGTAAGCCAGTAATCTAACCACCATTCCGAAATTGTTGAAATCAGATCAAAAAGGAGAAAATGGCAACGGATTATTGTGAAGATTGTTACCAACAGCAAAATGCACTAGATAGCAGGGCAGAGAAGAAAGGGTAAGAGATAACGCTGAATTAAGGCAACTTTCTTAAACAATCACCTAAATTAAGCAAATATCCGCTGTTAACAAGAATCCTCATGAAATTTAAACCTAACCTAGGGATTTAATATTCAGAGTGTGATTGTAATCCATAACAAATCTTAGGTTAGCTTTGAGTTAACGAGTGATATTAGCGAATTTTTTACCTATTTCTACAATTTCATTACCGCCTCACCACATTGTATACAATAAAATTATATAATGGTTGGCAACTCTGAAAAATAATGGAGGAACTACCAAAAATAATGCACTGAGCCACCCTGATAGGGAAAAACGGAATACATATACGCGAACAGTGGCAGAAATTAAAAGAATAAATACAACTAGAGGACAAATAAAGCACATTTAAGGAATTTGTTATATAAAATACGGATTTAAGCTGAGTGTAGTTAATGTTAAGAAGCAGAAAGTGTCTTTTTTTTTTTTTTTTTATTCATTTATTTATGGACGCTCTTTAACATCTCAGGTCATCAGCGTCCCATTCAACTCAGGGCGTGAAACGGCCGACAAATTTTGCTCAGAGGTTTCTTCTTTCAGGCTTGAGGTTCTTTTTCGTGCCGCAAATGTACGACACGGGACCCGCGGCTTTACTTCCCTTCCGAAGGAAGCCATACTTAGGATTTTTACGCCCGAAAAAATCCATCGGTCCTGGCCGGGTAGAGAGTGTCATAATCGCCAGGAAGTTCCAATACTAATCTAAGTAATTTATTTTCCTGTAAGCTCTAAGAAATAAAGAACAGTATTTACACTTCTTTGGTCCTCTTATTAAGTTCTATTACGAGTTTTATTTATGGCACTAAACCTCCTACTATCCTATATCGCTGTACAAAAACAAATGAAAATATCTAGATCATAAATAAATGATATCTTTACACCATAGTAACTTAAAACATGTGATAATTAAATTACCAAAGTCTTGGCAATGTTTCAAAGTTAAATTTTTCTCTGCTGAAAGTGAATTATGTCCGAGTGTACCAACCTTGGTTTTTATCAGCCTTTTCGAAACCGTGGTATTCGAAGAAAAACCTTTACATAATTGATTTCGCTTCCTCGCAATATCATGCATTGTTTTGTTACACTTAAATATATCGATATTTTCTCGATTTGAAGCAATTAATCGCTCTCACTGCCTAGAAAATCTCTTGATATCGCTGCAATCTTGAGCGATGTTAACACCATTATCAAGACCGTGATTATTTAGCTGTAACTTGGAAAATAAAACAATTAAGACATCCAAGAACTACAAATTTTAGTTTAGGAATATTATTTAAGAACATTTCAGATCGTTATCGTTCCATTCTATTTAGTATGCGAAACGGCTAATATATTTTGCTCAGAGGTTTCCTCTTTCAGGCTTGAGGTTCTTTTACGTGCCGTAAATTTACGACACGGTATCAACGGCTTTACTTCCCTTCCGAAGGTAGCCATACTTCGGATTTTTATGTCCGAAAAAAAATCCATCGACCCTGGCAGTTATAGGAAATAAAAAGACTAATGGAAATAAATAGTTTAGGAAAAGCAAACATCCTGGGAAAAGATTTCCCGAGAGTTTTGAACCACTTAGTATGTGTACATTTAATAAAAAAATAATAATTTCTGTTACTGAAAAACCCATGTTTCTCCCCTCCAGGAGACTGTATTCCCTAACACTGTTCCACAAAAGTATGGTCTTATATATTACAAGTGTATTAATACAAGTACTTGTAAAATATTGGTAAAAAGTTACTGTTTTCCAGCAGTGAAAAAAGTAGGATTAGAATTATTAGAGGAATTCGAGTCTGCGTCATATTTTGTATTATTGTACCGTAACATTTTTAACCAAAAGTATGCATAGACTTTAATTCACGGGAGAGGGTGGTGCCAACATAGTCACCAATCGCGATCAACCCCGCGACTAAAACTTTAGCATCAATAGTAAATATTTCGAAATGATTACGTTGGGTAATAATTATTATTAGGATTTCGATGACATACACATGCCTGATATTAATTAAGAGTAGCAAGAGTTTGTGTAATTATGCTTGCAGAGTCATCTACAGGAGAATATTGGTAGTGCCAGGGGTATTCAAAAAGTTTTGCAACCTATCCAACATTGTTGCAAAATAATGTCTACAACAATGCAGCTGGCAACAATGGACAGCTATCAAAAGATGCATAAATGCAAGTTTAAACTTGCATAGTCACTGTCGTACAGTCTGTTGAGTTGTCATATGTCAATAGCTGGTGAAAAATCATGAGTATTTCTAAAGAAAACTTTACATTCTACATTTCCACACTAGGAGAAGGAGCGATTAAAAAAAATACACGAGGAGGAGTTGGTAGCTGTTCATGGTGATCAAGTGTGTTCATTTGATACGCTGCAAGATGAATTCGATCATTTGAAAAAGGGCGAGAGGTTTTGAAAGACAACCCTCGCTCTGACCGGCCTCGGGAAGCTGTGAACGAGAGAACAATTCAAAGAGTGGGGTACTTGGTAGGGAAAATCGACATATTACTGTTGAAATGTTAAGTATGGAAGTGAGTATCAGTGTTGGCAGCATTGACAGTATACTCCATGAACATTTAAAGCTACGGTTCCACATTCTCTAACCAACGAAGAGAAGAAGAGGAGAAAGGAATGTGCAAGGCAACCAAACGTTTGACAGATATATGCACTGGTGATGAAAGTTGATTTTATTTCTATACCCCCAAATAAAGCTCAGAACTGCGTGTGGGTAAATGAGAATAACCCAAGACCAGTTGTTCTTCGACAAGATTTTCGTTCTGTAAGCGAATGTTTACGTTTTCTTCAGCTATGAAGGACCATTAGTGGTTGACTGTATGTCAGAAGTAATGACAATGAATGGATAATACTATGACACTTATATTTTGGATCCTTTATTTGAAGAACTGAGACGGCGGCGTCCACAGACAGGAACTTCAAGGCTGTTGCTTTTGCACGACAATGCGTCTCCTCACAGAACAGCTGCAAATTTGAGGAAACTGGAAGTCGCCAAAGTCCAGCAGCTTGACCATTCATCCTACAGCCCTGATCTTGCACTGTGCAACTTCTGGTTGTTTCCTCAAGTGAAATCTTGCGTTGTTGGAAAATCTTTTAGACGAGTGCAGGATTTTACTCAAGCTATAAATTCAGCTCTGTTGACAATATCTCAGTCCGAGTACCGCAGTGCTTTTGACAAGTGGTTGTACCGTCTATAACTGTGTGTGTGGAGAGACATGAAAGTGCTTTGAAGGATTGTGAGAAAAAGTTTTGTAATTGGATTTTGAGGTGACACTTGCAAAACTTTTTGAACGCATCTCGTAGTAAATTTCCTGACATGCGTACTCAAAATTCCATCTCGTGAAACACTCAAGTCGTCCCTACCTGGCCCAGAGCACACACATAATACACCCAACTGTAAAAATGAACGAACCGTTTCGTTTTTCAGTCGCAATCTTTGCCATTCAGTTTTTCAAATGGATCCCGATTGTTGCGTGGTACTGATTTTGAAAACAAACCTGTGTTTTTCACTATACCGTTCATTGACGAGATATTTTATCGCTGCAAAGTGTTGGCAAAGTCGAAACCGAACTTGATGCGCAGAAACATGACTTTACCAGCGTAAAGGTAAAAGTAGCTAATAATTTTTGCGCGATCTACTGAAAACAGAGGTCTTGTCATATAGCACTACTCAGTAAAGAAATGCTGCACGACAGAAAGAAACACAAAAGGTATGAACATACAGAAGCGTCAGCAAGTGGCATGTGCCTGAAGGCATAGAAGCTGAGCATGAGGCCAGTGGTACCAGCAAACGAACGCAGGATCAACATGAGGCGCTTGCCGTGGGGAAATGGCTTCTCTCTGCGATACAGCACTATGGGTATTGCTGGTAAGAGTACGCCAACAAAGCGGCAGGCAGCCAACTCCATGGGGTCCACGTCTTCCAGATACTTGACAATTACAGAACAGAGCGAAAAGAAGAGAGAGGACAGCGTGGCGAGAAGCAGACCGAGGTAGGGACAGGGTCGACACCACCGGTTCATGTGATTTGTAGACGTCTGTGGAGACAGTCTGCCCATTTCCATTTCTTCAACAACCTGGCCCGCTCTGGTGTCTACCAGTTGCTGCAGCTCCAGCACCTCAGGCATCCTTTCACATCGCAACTATCTGAAAGTAAAGAAAACTAAATCAGCATTGATTGTGGTACTGCAACGATCTGAAGCTGAAATAAATAACTGAAACACTCATGTCTATATTGTTTTCCCTGTCACACATCAGAAGCCCATGACAAACGACAATGTGCCTTTCAGTTAACCATGATATACCCAGAGATGACATCTATGAACAGAAAGTTCGTCACAACTTGGACCAGGGTTTTCTATAACGATATATTGGTAGGAGAGGTCAGATAGAGCAGCTAGTAAGATCCTAAGATAGGTCGCTTTTTTTTTTTTTTTTTTTTTTTTTTTTTTTTTTGTGTACGGGGGCATTTGAAGTTAGTAGTATATACAGAAAGATGCAGTAATTTAGAAGATTATGGGTTTGGAATAATGGAAGCGATGCAAGACATTTCTAAAGCCTCTGGCACTTTACCAAGCAGGCTACTAGCTTGAACACAGAATGTAGAC
Source organism: Metallyticus violacea (assembly GCA_030762175.1). Taxonomy (NCBI): domain Eukaryota; kingdom Metazoa; phylum Arthropoda; class Insecta; order Mantodea; family Metallyticidae; genus Metallyticus; species Metallyticus violacea. The sequence continues at coordinate 8,992,652 of CM060833.1, read as the reverse complement.
GCTGAGCTAGCTTTGTTTTGTTTTTTGTTAAGGAAGGATCATTTTATTATTCTCTACACATTTTTGTTTTCTTGATTCAGCAACAATAAATTTATACGGAAGTATCTAGTGTGGACACTTTTTGAAAAGTTATATTATTCTAAAATAAAAAATATATTGTGTATTTCAATTTAAATAAAGAGTTGCTTTACTTCCGGTATAACTTAATTTTGAGTTTTCAATGTATGGCTATCTCACACTTGGAGTTTCACGTCACTGAACTATATGCTTCAAAAGTTATTTAGATGGTGCGGGACATTTAACTATGTATAAACATGTTTTTAAGGTATAAACTTATAATAACGGTATAATTTTACCAATATATTTCAATTTATATATATAGTAAAAATTTGGTCACATAAAATTCCTCCAAAAATCAAAAAATCATACCATATGCGTTACAATAGATTTTAAATTGTGGGTGAAGAACAATATAAACTCAGTTCCTCCAATTTAATCGTTCTATCAAATTCATTTTAAATTCATATTAGTTCATTGTTATTCGAAAAATTTATTATTCATTGTATGAATAATTCTTATTTAATTTTACTAACTAGAATGCATAGTAGTGCAATTCTGTGGAACTAAATTAAGACAAAACATAAAATAACATAAAACAGTTAATGAGATACCTGCATATGCATCGACGTTAACAGTGTCAGTAGGTAATGCAATTTTTAAATCATGCTTAATTAACTTAAATCTTAACAACTCGCCTTATTTAACGTTTAGAAGACTACACACAATTAAATGTCATATAATCACAGTAAACTTAACTTAAATAATTTAATTTAACTATTAAAATTCCAACTGCCAAATGTCACACGCAGCTGTTGGTATGACATAATGAATCAGACCCTATCATAACAATTGCCATGGTTAAACCAATATAAAATACTGTGCAAAGCTAATAAGATAAATGTACGACATTCTCGGCAGCACAATTAGCAAATGGTAATCTTAAAATTCTCTGGATAAATAGGAGCTGTGGAACGAATGCACAGGTTTTGCATTTAGAACGTTGGCAAGAGGGCATTTAGCATACCTACAGGAGTGTTGATCACCGCAGTGGTGACAGCGGGGTGTGGTGGATCCTACTCGTGGGCAATCCCTCCTGTGGTGTCCAGATTCCCCGCAAGGTTATGAGCCTGCGACGGGACGAAGTAATTTGGATGGGGGTAGGTTGCGGCGAAATATGTTTTCTTTTAAGTTTAGGGGGTGTTCTAAAAGTAAGACAGGGTACAAATTTAGAAAACTCACTTAAAGATGAATGCATTAATAAAATACCGTGACATTTTTCAAAATAGTTTTGATGCTTTCAATTCCAGGCACGTAAATAGTAACAAGGTTAATAAGGCTGATATTAAAAGTTTTTGACTTACTTTTCATTTTTAAAGGTAAGAAGGATATTTTGGTGTTTCAACTTTTGAGCTAATTTTTAATATATGTATCAAGTGATGAAAAGTTGTTACAAAGATGGTGGCCACGGATTAAAAGTTGTTTTTTTTTATTTGGTTTATTTATGGACGCTCTTTAACATCGCAGGTCATCAGCGTCCCATTCAATACAGGGCGTGAAACAGCTGACAAATTTTGCTTAGAGGCCTCTTCTTTCAGGCTTGAGGTTCTTTTTCGTGCCGTAAATGTACGACACGGGACCCACGGCTTTACTATCTAATTTAACACAAATTTTGACCAAACAAAATAATTTTCCCTCGCTGCAGAGAAAATTTCCCCTGTTGTTATTTTCTTTTCACTATGTACACCCTTTGGAGGAGGAAAAACAAACAAACAAACAAACAAACTCATTTTTTGAACGCAAAATTCTTTTAAGTCCTACTCGAGATAGCCTGCGACTCCCAATGTATCCAACAGTGTTATATGGCATGCACAAAAAATGCTAGAGTGTGTGTGTGTTCCGTTAGCTCTGTGGTAAAGTGTGCAGTGATGCAGTGGTTAAGAGCGCAGGTTCGCCTCTTGGCACGAAGCACTCGTTTTTTAATAAACCTTTGTAACATATTATGACAAATTAGTTTCTTTTACAAGGAAGCTTCAAAGTATATATATATATATATATATATATATATATATAATAACATATTATAACATTTCCTTCAGTATTTATTCTATGTAAATGCAATATGCTGCACACTCGGACAAAAGATGGCTTATGGGCACAAATTCAAGAAGCCTTTGATGTTGTAGCCTCTCGTCCACACTACTGTAGAAATCTGATATCATCTGTGTCCCGAAGATTGAAGGCAGTTATAAACCCCGATATTAATTTGTGTGTTTTCAATTTAGAAGATAAATATTTCTATTCGTGTATTTATTTAGTTATTTGTAAAGAATACGTTAGTTCGTTGTGTGTGCATACGTAATGTCATAAAACTCAAATGATACGTTAAAGTATAAAATGATATTAAGGTAACATAATGTTCTACTTATACACTTAATAACAACAAAAATGTGTGGAATATAAACCCAGGAGCTTACGCAGATCAATGTCTTCTAAACCGCTCGAACACCACTACCCTACTCTTAATGCTCTCATTCCAGATGCATATGCTGTTGACCATTACGTTTACAGGCAAAGCGCCCACTGCAGTGTGCATTCGCTGCTTGCACGTTGTGAATAAACCGCGTTTACAAGCGTGCCCCAAGTTCTCCAATTGACACGTAGAATCTGGCGATGACCTTTTTTTTTCCCGCACCAAAGGGTGTGCATACTTTAAGTAGAGTCAGTCCATGCAGTGTTTCGTGAATTATACAAATAGGTTTTTAATCTCTGGAGAGTCGAAAACTGCTTTCTGAATTTGGGGCTGTCACAGGCAGAATAGATAAGAATTTTGATAAATCTGAAATTTTGGATGACGAGCATTAAGACTCTCAAAGGCAATGAAAGGGAGGCTTATACGTTTAATAATTTCTCATGTTGTTTTCCAAAGTTCATACTCAGCTTTCGTTATCTTGGTAAATAACATTAAACATCCTTCTGAAATCTATTCCCACACAGATTTGAGGACCTACATATGAAGCATGTCAATTGTGTTTCTATGTAATTTAAACATTCCAGTTTGATTACTTAATAAGAACTGCAAATGGTAATATACAGAGTAATATTTAATCGAACCACTTTTCATCTAGTTTTATCTATTTGTCTACTTTCCAACTGGACGCAGCAGTTTTCGAAAATCAGCTTCATTTGCATTGCAAAGCACTTTAGCAGTCTCAAATATTAATTCAAAATTTTGTGTGTATTATCTCTATATTTCCGTAAAGTTTGCATGGAAGTATTTACATGTGCCAAACACGAGAGCTGGTCATAATTCTTTTTCACCACATGCATTTACTCACGTCATAATTTTGTTGATCTTTCTCAGTGTCCTCGCTAGATGCAATGCACATGTCCCAGCGTTACTGACAGTCTTCAAACACATGATGGAAACTAATTTTTGACACGTCCTTCAGTCTCGCCTCCGCAGCCTTTACCACTGCTTCTGATGATGTAATATGCCTCCCACAAGTGTTTCTTCAATTTGGGGAAAAGGAGAAAGTCACACGAGGATAAACCTGGACTATACGGAAGGTAAGCGACAAGTTCACATGCCTTTTCAAGAGATATTCAGCAACAACACTGACGATGTGCGGCCGTGCAGCATTCAGCTTGTTGCTTGAAAACGTGGCTTTTTGTATCGTGGGTCTTGCAGAGTCTTTATAACATCTCTGTAGTATTGCCCAGGTACAGTTGTGTGTGCAAGTACTACATGCTGGTAAACCATTCTGATAAAACGAGATGATCATAAATTTCCCAGCCGAAGAAGCCATTTTTGTTTTATTTGATACTGATGAGCACAAAAGATTTTATGTTTGCTCTCAGGATCGAAATGATGTAGTCCAGTTTCATCAGCAGTGATTACCTTTGAAAGAAACCCTCTATCTACCTGTAACTTCATCTTCAACTGCATGCGAACATCTTATTGTTCGGTAATCACTGTCTTGGAACCCACCGAGCACAAACACGTCTCATATGGAACTTTTCAGTTACCAACGCGTGTGAAATGTTCAGAATTTCTGAAAGTGTTGTGAATATTATTTGATGTTCCTATCTCACAATGAGAGTAGTGAATTACTGTTTTCTTCCGTTAAAGCACAATATTGATTGTATTGCCTCTTTAAACATTTTGAACAATCTTCGAGTTGTTATATAGAGAAGAACAAACTATCCATAGGTCTCAGCTGAAGACTTGTTGAGCAACAGCAGATTTTCAGAGCAGCATGTTGTTCGTCGCGTGTCACCTCCATTTTGCTGTAGGCGGAACTGAACAGGTCTCTGCTTGCACACTTCTCACAGGCTGACAATGAAATTAGTACCACGGGACAGTATGTATTAAGGTAACAAAGTGTTGTAAAGTTAATTTTTAGCGAAAAAAGTTGTCTGTAAAAAATATGTATAATCTTTATTGAACAAACCTTGTATAAATGCAAAAGGTACTAATCAACAAAATATAATGAATTTTATAAAACATGGAAAATTCTCAAAATTACTCACAAACTGTTGTGAAGAATGAAGCTGTTCTGGGCACCTTTCTTCACTGTCTGCCTGATTCCCCATCAATACTGGCTGTATAGCACCATCAATATGAGGTTTCCTGTGGAGATAACAGAAATATATTATCCGTAGTATTGCCGGTTAGATAAAAAGCGTCTAATATAGTAAAGAGCATTCAGAAAGTTTTGCAACCAGCCTATCCATTATCGTGCAATACTGTCTATAAAAATGTAATTAACGTAGGTGACAACAATGTATCTTAAACTATCAAAATAGGCCTAAGTGCAAGTTTAAACCTGCATAATCACTGTCGTACAGTCTGTTGATTTAGTCCCTGTGTCAATAGCTTGTGAAAAATCATGAATATTTCTAAAGAAAACTTTAGATTCTACATTTTCGCACGATATAAGCAGGTGAAAGAGCGAGGACTTGGTAGCTGTTCATGGTGATCAAGTGTGTTCATTTGATATCATTGTAAGATGAATTCCATCATTTGAAGAAGGGCGAGAGACTTTGAAAGACAATTCTTGCTCTGGTCGGCCTCGGGAAAAAGAGAACGATTCAAAGATTGAGGAACTTGGTGGAAGAAAATCGAAATATTACTGTCGAAATGATAAGTATGGAAGCGATTATCAGTGTCGGTAGCATTGACAGTATACTCCATGAACATTTAAAGCTACGAAAAATCTGTGCAAAGGGTTCCACATTCCCTAACAAATGAAGAGAAGAAGAAGAGAAAAGAATGTGCAAGGAAACTGCTGAGCATGTTTCCACCAAATGGTCCTAAATGTTTGACATATATATATATATATATATATATATATATATATATATATACTGGTGATGAAAGTTGGTTTTATTTCTATACCTTCCCAAATAAAGCTCAGAACTACGTGTAGGTAAATGAGAATGACACAAGACCAGTTGTTCTTTGACAAGATTTCCGTTCTTGGAAGCGAATATTCACTGTTTTCTTTAACTATGAAGATCATTAGTGGTTGACTGTATTCCAAAAGGAATGTTAATGAATGGAGAATACTATGGCACTTATATTTTGGATCCTTTCTTTATTTGAAGAGCTGAGGCGGCGGCGTCCAAAGACAGGAACTTCAAGGCTGTTGCTTTTGCACGACAATGCGTCTCCTAATAGAACAGTTGAAAATATGAGATGCTTACCATCTACCCTACAGCATAGTGCGACTTCTGGTTGTTTCCTTAAGTGAAATCTTACATTACTGGAACACTTTTAAACAAGTGCAGGCCCTTGCTCAAGCTATAAATTCAGCTCTTTTGACAATATCTCAGTCCGAGTACCACAGTGCTTTTGACAAGTGGTTGCACTGTCTACAACTGTCTATGTGGAGAGAGATGTAGAGTACTTTGAAGAAATATGAGGACAAGTTTTTGAATTCAGTTCTTAGCTTGAACTTTAAGGTGACACTTGCAAACTTTTTTTAATGCTCCTCCTGTAGTCAAATATTGAAATATGAGCCTAACGTTTTTTAATAAGATAGTATTAAAATAGCACATTGACTAAAAATGTAAATAAGTAACTGAGAATTGTACTATAGCATCATCTATGCCTACAGCCACGGGTGGCCGATGTCGTTAAGGCATGGACTCGTGAGCGGGAGGTCTGCGGTTAGAATCCCGCCAGGACCGTCCTCCCTGACTGGGTTTTTTTCTAGGTTTTCCTCAGTCTTCATAACTGGCAAATGCCGGGGAGGTACCTAAACTTAGGCCTGGAACGCTTCCTTCCTTAAAAAAAATCCTTTTCCAATTTATCATTTCATCTCATGTATCATCAGTGTCCATCGCCTGTGTTGCCTCAGTAGTAAAAACGGGCGTTAAACACTACTCAAAAAAAATCATCTATGCCCGTACCGACAACCTACTACTATTGTTGACCCAAGAGCTGTAAAGATGTAAAATACAGGTTAAAGGGGAGATCCAATCTCATGGTTATCAAGTGTTAGAGACAGAAACGCTGTGAAATAAATAATTCCGGAAATATGAAATTATAATAATTTTGATAATATATGTCAAAATGTTATAAATGATTTTATGTATCTTTTAGAGCAGGCATCGCCATTACAAACCTTAAATAATGAGTATAATTATTTTATATTATCATGGTCTGCTTCTATATAAATATCTATACTATCAGTTCTAGGTACGTGTATAGAGCTTGTTAGATTAACTAGTATTTTATATGAATTGTTAATTATTTCGAAATATTATGCAAGAATTAAAATAACCATTCACACATTCCATGTTCATTTTCTTAACAATTCTGATGATATACCTGAAATCAGTACTGACGAAATAGATCAAGATCTAATAGAAATGATCATATTATGGAAGTAATTTGAGTGTTACCATTATAAGTACAAATATACAATTGAATGTGAACATTCACCATGTGTGCCTTTTTATATAATGACATGCGGCAAAACAAACGACACTGAAATATTAGCTAATGGCGCTGGTACAGAATGAGTTCAAAATGTATACCATTAACATGCCACACATTGTTCATAACGTGAACATGCTCATGAACAAAGGTTGCTATAAAGACACAAAAACGAAGTTATCTTTTCGGTATTTGGGACGGGTCATGTCTTGAGAACCAATTCTTATGTTGACATCAGGGGCAGTGAGATCTGGGGAGCAGGCACGAGAAATTAGGCGATCTCCAAAGTGTCGCTGCAGAAGGACAAGTGACTTCCTTGCATTGAGAGCTGCTGCTCCTTCTCCATTCATTGTCACTGGAGGGGTAAGTTTCTGGTGTAACAAACAAAGCGCAAATCCCGCACGAATGGGGTAATAATGAGGTCTCTGTAGCGCTCATGGCTTACTGTTTGCGTATTATGTGCAGCATCCTCGATGAAATATTCCATGACCTTACACGGCGCACCAAACCGTAACCTCCGCTCGGTGCAGTGGTTTCTCTATAACGAAATCAGGCCGCTGAAACCGTAAAAAACAGGGATCCTCATACGTCACAGACAACACTAGGGCTCGCTCATCTCTTCCTGTTAGACGCTGAACAACCAAATTCAGTATACAAATAGGTAAACATTCGCTCAAACCAGGTTCAGTGATATTCGCCAGAGATTACGCTTAACACCTGTTGGAGAAGTACTCCCTGATTCTGGTTTGTGGTGACGGTTCTTGTGCGACCCGTAGTTGACATTAGGACTGATTCTGTACAACGAAACTTGCCAACTACAGCTAACATTGTTTTGCTATTTGTTACCACCTTAATAAATTTCTCCTCGCACTGTTCTTTAACGTGAAGCATGCTCCGTATGTCCGGAAATGATGCTCCACGATAAACATCTTCTCTTCTGTCATGAGAATCCTGGTTGTAGAAATAAACACAAAACAGAAGTCACAATGTGTCAAACTATTATATACAATAAATAAATATTTCGTTGCTAGGGAATCTTGGACAGTAAATGATCGTTTGTTTTGCCGCATACTGTATATGTAATTAACCACACTGTTCTAAATGCCAGGCTATCCTACACTTAAATAGCATAGCATTCCTTGATATAACAATTATCATATTACGCTGTATGGGCAAACGATTCGTAATCCGAGTATAGCGAAGGCATATTATTCAGAAGACACTGCAAAATATTCTGAAAACGTTTGGAACTGATCACTTGAAGAAAAATGGTTTTACTTACCAAAATAAAAATATGTTCATTAACATATTCATCAATATGTTCATTAACATATTCATCAATAATCAAGATAAAATATGTGTCCATTACACAAACAAAAAATGCATTTATCAGTTTTATTAATTCAATCATTAAAATTAAATAATTGTTCTAATTACGCAAAAAAAGTTCGCTAACCAAAAAATATAAATTTGCGCTCATTGGCCATTCCACTCCGAGCGGCGTTTATTTGGTAAAACCATAAACAACAAACTTAGCACTTAGAACGAGCAGAAATATGTGATCACGCAGTAAATGAAACAGATGATGGCTTCTCTATTGTTCGTTATTTTACGCGCTTTGTAAATTTGTGACGCAACAGGTTAATAAATCAAATTTATAATCTCATCATATAAACAAAGTATTTTGCACTTTTAATAAAAGCGTAACCTGCACTCATTAAGAATATATTTGTTTTCATTAATTGAATGTGAATTTGATGGGTTCGATGAAATGAGTTTTTTTAATAAAACCATGCATTTTGTTTACATGTTTTACACAGCGCCACGGGTGGCCGAGGTCGTTAAGGCGCGAATTCGTGAGCGGGATGTCTGGAGTTCGAATCCCGCCAGGACCGTCCTCTTTGATTCGGGTTTTTTCCAGGTTTTCCTCAGTCATAACTGGCAAATGCCGGGGAGGCACCCTGGAACGTTTGCTTTCTTAAAAAAATCCTTTCCCAGTTTATCATTTCATCTCATATATCACCAGTGTTCACCGCCTGTGGTGCCTCAGTAGTAAAGCGGGCGTTAAACACTATTAAAAAGAGTTTTACATGCAGGTGTACCAAAAAGCAAGTGAAAAGTTTGGGGAAACATTCCTTGCCTATAGAGAGTGCAAATGTGTTACATGAACCTGGGTCAGGAAATGCTTTATTTCCTTGTTACAGCCCCTTTGTCTACAGCTCCGCTTACACGATGTGGTATGCAAGCTAGGAATGCCAGCATAGCTGTCCTGTGACAATAACCCCAACACAGAACAGAACAGAAGATAATGGTTCTGCCCTTCCGGCGGTAGCCTGCGAACACCCCAGAAATTTGTGAGCACAAACTGAAGTAACGGGACCATCTTCCTTTGATATTGATTGCTTCCCCTCTTTAAACACTTTAAACCACTTCGACCCTGAAAGCAAATAGCAAACCTTTGTGCTATACGAAAGAGCATGCTCTCCTTAGGTTCCCTGTAACTTTCCACAGGCCTCAGCTGAAGATTTGTTGAGACGAAAGCAAATTTTTAGAGCTGCATATTGTTCGTCGCGTGTCACCTCCATTTTCCTGTATTTTACTTTAAAAAATGCACCACGAGAATGCACGACCATACCTTGCAAAGGTTGTTGCTGAATATCTAACAAAAATCCATGTTAAGTGTGTTCCTCACTCTCACTAGCCCTGTATGAATTTTTCATAGATTAAAAAAAAACTTCTTAGGAGGCATTTTCCACCATCAAAGAGCGGTGGTAAAGACTGCGGAGGCAATTCAGAAGCACCTGTCAAAAATGGTTTTCAGCGTGTCGTTGAAGACTGACAGAAACACTGGAACAGGTGCATTGCAGCCAACGGGGTCTACTTTGAGAAATATCAACAAAATTATGAAGAAGAGTAAAGGTATGTTGTAAAAACATTATAATCATTCTTTATTGAACAGCCCTCTATAATGAGAACAGAAATTACAACAAAGAATGGGAGAAGAGACCATGGGCTAAAGATAATTTTATTTGAGTTTTATTTTTCTTATTGTTCAAATATATAGTGTTAGAGCATCTGGTAAAGATTGCTTATATATAGCAAATTTTATTATTTTTTATCAAATTTCCAAACAATACATTGTGCATTTATCCATGAAATTGTTTATTTCCACTTCATTTTATGCGGTATTTGACTACTTTTTGGTGATTACTGTTGTTTAGTTGGCGACAATAATCAAAAATCATCTGGGCCGTGTTTTAAAAGCTTTAAATTCCACTGGTGAGCAATGGTTTTACAAACTAATAATTTGACAAGTTCCTGTTTTATAAAGCATTTCAAATTTATAAAATTGTCATATTCTGTTGCATAAATATTTTTAAACAACTGTATCATAATGTAACTAATGCTTCTACCTAATTTTAGAACTGAAAGTAGCAACCTAGCGGCACTGAAATAATAAAAAACGTCGGTTCTGGTAGTGTAGTGGTAACCATACTTGCCTTCTAAACACAAGATCGCGGGTTCGAACCTGGCTATGATAGATGGCTTTTTTCGGGCGTAAAAATCCTAACTATGGCTTCCTTCAGAAGGGAAGTAAAGCCGTAGGTCCCATGTCGTACATTTACGGCACGAAAAACAACCTCAAGTCTGAAAGAAGAGGCCTCTGAGCAAATTTTGTCGGCCGTTTCACGTCCTGAATTGAATGGGATGCTGGATGTTAAAGATCGTCCGTAAATAAACCAAATGAACAAGGCACTGAAATAAAACAATTGACGATTATTGCTGCAAAGTAACTTTGCGACACTCTTTTGTGTCATTATTTCATAAATTACAACTGAAAGCAGCAGTCTTGCTATATCACACAACTTAATATGGATGGGGGACAACCGTCATGTTTTTCTTCAAAAAGCTCCTGGTGAACAAGGAATTGTGACAGGGCGCATTATCGTGATGCAACAGCCAGTTCCCTTGTCGCCAAAGTTCAGGCCGTCGTCTCCGCACATTTTCACGGAGTCGTCGCAAAACGTTACAGTAGTACGTGGAATTCACTGTTTGATTTAATGGGACGAATTCTTTGTGCACAACTCCCTTGGTATCAAAGAAAACGAGGAGCATGCTCTTTACATGCTTCTATGATCGTAGCAACACAGTCATTTGTCGTCAATTTGTTTCTGCATACTCAAATTTTGTGAAACAAGGCTCTGGCAACCCCGAGAAGATGCGCAATAGGCGCGTGGGAGCGTGGGCGTCCCACATTCGATGTAGTGGTAACAGCAGGATAAAGAGAGAAGTGTGTTCGCCGTTAGCATGAAGAAAGAGAGAATGGCTTAAAAATACGACAAATCTAGTGCTGCCAGAAAGACAACAAGAGAGGAAGCTCAACCGCTGGTTCTGCAGGTTGATACTGTTTACATGAGGCTCACTTAATTGTAAATATAACGTAGATTTATTATGTCATATTATAATTGTTTAATGGATTATGAAAAGAGGAAATATCGTATATTCGGAAGACGATTGCGTAGAACAATCAATGGTATGCAGTTAGTGCATTAATTTGTATATAAGTGTGATATTTACTATGTCAGTGTTGTATATAATGTTGCATTTTATATTAATATTGTAAAATTCACGCGGCTGATCGGAGCGATGGCTGGTATTGCACAACCTTACACAACTCAAGGAAGCGCCAAAGAAGTCACGCGGTAATAAGGTTTTAATGAGCTTCTAGAAACTCCAAAGAGAGGCGGTTGGACTTTGGACGTTTCCAGTCGCCGGAACTTGATATTTGAACCTACAAAATATATTCAAAGGAACCAATGGGATGAGGAGATTTCAAAAGGTTTAAGAAGCACGATTCCTTGTCTTGTGTGAAGACCCCGGGAGCGTCGTTTGTCCACTTGCGCTTAACGAACGAGACCTGCATACAAGGAGATGCTCTGGATATCTCGAGGTACTCACGCACTCGTCCTGCAGTTACCGACACCCTTCATATAGTGACAGTGTCAGATTCAAAGATTCATTCATTCTGACAGTCTTTAGCAGACAGTAACACATGTCTTCTGAGACTTGCTGCAAAACTGCATGACCCACGCTTCCAAGTGCGTCCACGTCCGCCCGATTTGGCTCCCAGAGATTACCTTTTGTTCTCAAACCCGAAGAAATGACTGAGTGGACGAAGATGCACGTTGAAGCTTAGACGATGCTTCTTACTAAATGTATTGATTTAAAGATGACTATGTTTAAAAATAATAAAAAAAAAGTGTATTAATTTGGGGGGGGGGGTCAGGCCGAGAACGTTTAGACACCCCTACCCTTCGTAAAAATTTTCCACGCAAACCAAAGGAAAGGAAACTTCCGTAAAGGATGAATCACTGAGAACGAAACCAACAACGAGCGTTCTAAAAATTAAACATCTATCTGGGAAGCAAAAATGTAATTGAGCAATCCGCCCTAACGTCTGCGCAAGCGCAAGATAGGGAAAAGATAGCGTCAATGAATGTTAGAAAGAGTCGAGTGGACGCTGCACCTTCGGTCCCAAGACTGCGCCTTTAGACCGACCAGTCCAGTTCATATCAACTTTACACACTGTAAGAAAGTTGTGATTTAAATTAGAGAAATGTTTATGCTATACACGAGGATAGGTTCATAAGTTTCCGGCCTCGCCGATAAGGATTATCACCTCACAATCCTTATCTGGTGTCTACCTAATCTGTTAAGTAAATAACTGCAGCTGTAACTGTTCAGTTGTTCAGATATAGTTGCATAAAGAAGGCTATGTGTAGAAGATTGTGACATGTTCAAAATGGAGTATCGATTTGTTGTTAAGTTCTTCACAAAAGAAGTATTTGCTCCAAATGAAATTAAACAATTAAACAGCGATTGGACGGTGTATGTGGGGAAGCATCTCCCTCATATTATACCGTAAAAGAATGGGCTAGAAAACATCGAAGAAGAAGAGCGCGCAGGTCCACCCTTGGAAGTGCTCACTCCTGAAAACATCGCTCTTGTGGAAGGAGAAATTATGGAAGACTGGCGGATCAAAGTTACAGAAATAACAGCTAGGGTGGGCCTTTTCTGAAATAAGTCATTCGAATTATTCATAAACATTTAAACATGATTAAGGTTAGTGCAAGCTGGGTACCTAGACTTCTTTCCTCAGTCCAAAAGCAGCAATGAGCCATCTGTTGTCAGGCATTTATGGAGCTCTGCTGTGGCAACGATATAGAAGTCCTGCAAACAATTGTTACAGGAGATGAAACTATAGTGCTCTACAATGATCTCTTGTCCAAAAGAGAAACAATGGAGTGGCGCAAACCTGGCGAAGCACCGCCTCTAAAGGTCAAGGTCACTCGGTCAACCAAGAAGATCATGGCCAAAATCTTTTGGGAATGTGAAGGAATACTCTTCATTGACTTCAAGAAGAGAAAATCGCAGTAAATGGGGAGTACTATGCTGGCCTACTGCACAGACTACGTGCTTCCATCAAAGAGAAAAGGCGAGGAAAGCTGAGTGGTGGTGTGTGCCTTCTTCGCGACAACGCGCTTGTGACACAACCCTTGTTGTAAAGGAAGTTGTGAAGAAATGTGGCTTCAAGGAGATCGACCATCCACTCTACAGTCCAGATCTATCTCCCAGTGACTATATCCTCTCGAAAATTTAAGTGTGACAAAGAAGTGATGGATACTGTTTAGGCCTGTTTTGCAGATAAGATTTCTGACAATTTTTTTGGGGGGGGGGATTGAAATGTTAATTCAAAGATGTGAGAAGTGTATTGCAATAAATGGTAACTATATTGAAAAGTGAAATATAGTTTTTGTCTTTTATCATACCTAGAAAATGGTTAGGCCGGAAACTTATGGACCTACCCTTGTAGCATACAACCTTGGCCCATTATTTTGTTGTTTTTATTTAAGTTTGATTAGGGATGGGTAGGATTCGTCTGGACAGCGTTGCAGCTAATCTCCTTGTCCGGCCGATGAACGATTACACAATAATATTTAACCGGTAGGCTCTACAAACGTGGGCCAGGACATATGTTTTAATGTCTCATGCACTTGATGTTATTGGATTCGAAAATCAGTAAAAGTGTGACGACTCCTAATTTGCCATTTTCACGGTGGAATATAGTCGGGACGGTTAAATTACTCTAGAATTGCAAATAAAAATTCTTAAAACCCATTTATTCATTTAACTATACGTTGTTATATCCAAAATCAAACCACACAAGTGCAGTTTGAAAATAAGCCACCGAAGGTGCTTCTACACTCGACTTTTCCTAACACCCATTAAAACGCTATCATTTTCCTATGCTGCGCATGCACGACGCATGTCTGGGCAAACGCTAAAATTTTTTTATCTCTACTTTTAACCGTCACACCGTTACGATACATTTTCTCCATATTGTTATCCCCCACATATGCCACAATATATACATACGAAACGAAAATAAACCTGCGGCATTTCGCTAAGGGAGAAGGCAGTATCTATTTTATTGATAACATAATAGATAAAATGCATTTAACAACAACCTTAGAACTAATATTAAACGAACAATGCAGAAAATGGGAATGTAGCCTATTATATGTTTCAGCACTTTCTGTAACAGTACTTTTTTTAATGGTGTGCAACGTGCGGTTTTACTGCTGAACCCACCACCATTGGTGGCCGAGGTCGTTAAGGCGCGAACTCGTGAGGGGGAGATCTGGGGTTCGAATCCCATTATTCGGAAGGGAAGTAAAGCCGTGGGTCCCGTGTCGTACATTTACGGCACGAAAAAGAACTCAAGCCTGAAAGAGAGGCCTCTGAGCAAAATTTATCGGCCGTTTCACGCCCGGAATTGAATTGGACCTGATGATCTGAGATATTAAAGAGCGTCCCACCAGGGCCGTCCTCCCTGACTGAGATTTTGTTCCAGGTTTTCCTAATTCCTCATAAATGGCAAATGCCGGGGAGGTACCATTAACTTAGGTCTGGAACGTTTCCTTCTTTAAAAAGCCCTTTCCCAGTTTGTTATTTCATTTCATGTATCATCAGTGTCCACTGCCTGTGGTGCCTCAATAGCCATCATAGGCACTGGACACTGGTGGCATGATGAATGTAGAAAATATTTTTAGGTGGAAAGAAATTTTCCACGGCTAAGTTTAAGGTACCCTCCAGGCATTTGCCATTTATGACTGAGGAAAACCTGAAGGAAAAAAAAACTGAAGTCAGGGAGGACGGTTCTGGTGGGAATTGAACACTAGACCTCCCTCTCGTGAATCCGTGCCTTAACGACCTCGGCTACACGTAGCGGCATAAAATGGAACGTCCCAAAATTGTTTCGGAACACCCCCGCCCAAAATCATCAGTCTTCAACTCTATTGCACTGTGGCGTATTCTTAAACGCAAGATTAAGTCACGTGGAAAGAAAAATTCAAATGTGTTGTTTTTAAATGTATGGAAGAAAATAGAAGCTCAAAAATGCAAAAATTTGGTTTCACATTTGTAAAGAAAACGTGAGCCCATCATAGGGGTACCGAACTAAATATTAAAACTTGGAGCTTTTGTTAAATTATTGTAATAATTTTATTTCCTTGTAAATAAAATGTTCTATTTTCTATCACGCTCTGGTTAGTTATTTAATGTCTATTAAAACTTTTGTAAATGTTTATAAATAAGACTGTTACATACTTCATATGCTCGTAGAGTTGTTGAGATGTAGAGCAACATGAATTCAGAAAAATACAAAAAAATGCTGGAAGCCAGCGTGTTTATCCATCTGAGGAAATGGCGATCATAATTTGTTTATTTTATTTTTGAATATGCCTTTATTCATTTTGATAATTTTGAAAGTATTCCCCGTCGGATGCAATGTACCCGTCCCAACGTTTCTGACAGAGTTCAAAGGAATGCAGGAAAAAAAATTGACAGGTACTTCAGAATCGCCTCAGCAGCCTTCATCACTGCTTCTGATATGAAAAATGCCTCTCACGAAGAATTTCTTCAATTTGGAGAGAAGAAAATAGACACACGGAACTAAGTCTGGATTATAAGGAGGGATGCTTTATGAGATATTTAGGAACAATATTAGCGGTGTGCAGCTATGCATTATCGTGGTGCAGCATCCACATTGTTGCATGGAAATGTGGCCTTTTGTACGTGTGTTACTATGGCTTTCCAGAGTTTTCATGACATCTCTGTACTATTGCCCAGTTACAGTTGTGTTCAGGTACTACATGCTGGTAAACCATTCCTTGAATATCGAAAAATGAGACGACCGTAACTTTCCCAGCAGAAACAACCACTTTTGTATTTATTTTTGTAATTTTTTTATGCTATGACCTCACAAGCTTTTATGTTTGCTCTCAGAATCGAAATTATGTAACAAATTTCATCAACAGCGGAAAGAAACTCCGCATTTTCCCGTAACATCATCTTCAACTCTGCACGTGAATGTTCTTTTGTTCGGGAACCCACCGTGCACAAACATGTCTCGTGTGCAACGTGTGGGTAGCCCTAGTGAATTTTTCAGAATTTCTGAAAATGTGTTTAAGGATATTTGACGCTGTCTCACAGTAACAGCAGCAGTGTTTGTGTTTTCTTCCGTTACAGCTCAAACTGATGCGTCGCGTCCACCTTGTTTGAAATTGCTTCCTTTCTTTAAAACTTTTCAACCATCTTTCAGCTGTGTTATAAGGAACAACAAACTCCCGATAGGCCTCAGCTGAAGATAAAAGCAGAATTTCAGAGCACCTTATTGTTCATAGCGTGTCGTAGATATATGACCTATATTTTGCTGTAGATGGAACCGAACATATCTCAACTTGCACACCCCTAACAACAATCAAACTAGTATCACATGTACATGGTTTGCCCAATGAAATGAAAGTGTAATGATTTATTGGTTGGAGCATATAATGATACAGGAAGTAATAAATGGATACCGCCAGGGTTTACCGATTAAGGCGCGGACTCGTTAGCAGGAGGTCCGGGGCTCGATTACCACCAGGACCGTCCCCCTAACTAAGGTTTATTCCAGGGTTTACAGTCCTCATAAATGTAAAATGATGGGGAGATACCCTAAACTTAGACTTGGAGCGCTTCCTTCCTTAAAAAAAAAAATCCTTTCCCTGTTTATCATTTCATCTCATGCATAAACGGGTGGCCGAGGTCGTTAAGGCGCGGACTCGTGAGCGAGAGGTCTGGGGTTCGAATTCCGCCAGGACCATCCTCCCTGACTAGGTTTTTTTGCAGATTTTCCTCAGTCCTAATAACTGGCAAATGCCGTGGAGGTACCCTAAACTTAGGCCTGGAACGTTTCCTTTCTTCAAAAAATCCTTTCCCAGTTTATCATTTCATCTCGTGCATCATCAGTGCCACCGCCTGTGGTGCCCCAGTATTAAAAACGGGCGTTAAACACTATTTAAAAAAAAAAAAAGATACAGGGGTAACATCCGCTACACAGGCACCTTGTCTATTGAAGCAAGTGTCTCAGTGCGTCACAAAGTTATGGATATCATGAGCGAAGACATCCATATTTGACTCGGACAATCTTCAAAGAAACGGACTCCCCTCTGTTTGGTAACGCAGCAGATTCTCCATGCAAGCAACCTTTCACCTAGCCTTCTGCTACTCAGAAAGATGCTTGTGAACCCACTGCAAGCAAACCTTGTGCTATCCCAACTGTCGATGGAGAATGAATGGTATGAACAGTCCCCTAGCTCATTGACAATGTTTCTGCAATCTCTCGAGTATTGATTCGGCTATTCTTCCTTACAAGGTTGTGTACGGAAGCAATTGATTCTTAGGTGACAGCTCTACTGGGTCTAAACATGTCCGCCACACCATCTGAACACTGTGTTGCGTGACAGGCAGCATTCCCATACACCTTGTTAATACAACCATAAAGTCCGGCTCCACTAGTAACTTCTGCCTATAAAAATGGAATCCTGTATTCAGTTGAACACATGTAAACAACACACTGCGCCATCAGATATACCACATTGCTTTCTTACACAGTCTCTGCATAGCTACGCTGCGACACAACTTTTAGCATGATTGCGCAAACCTGGTACATAAGCTAACAAAATGTCATTAAGTTCAATTTTAGCCCGAGCATTATATGTAAAATATTATGATCACTCTTTATCGAAGAACAGCTCTTGTGTTTCCATGCATTTTCCTTTTCATTAATCCTATCCATATTGAATGCTTCACTTTGAATTATTAAAGGGGAGAAAAAAAGTATTTACATTAATTGCTGTTTTCATTATTAACTCTTCCTTACGGACAGTGTTTACGTTCTGTTGTTAGGCAACAATATTCTCTTTACCTTTCACACTTATTTGCCCTTCCACCTTTAGCCTTCGTTAAAGCCCTAACATTGAAAACTTTAACCTCTCACTACCTGTGGTGATAAACAAAGTGAATTTTATACGATCTGCTCCTTCTAACAAAAGAGGCATACGTCTAAATGCTGTTGTTTTCCTATATTCGTCCTTTTTCGTTGCTTTCATTGGTAGAATAACCGAACCAGACTTCCCCAACCTGGCAATCTTGCTTTGCCTTTCTTTCACAGAGAAAAGATATTTACTGCTTGTAAACCACTGTGTCTTTCAAGTTAACAGCGTTTAGCTCTAAATATTTCTCTTACAACAAAAATTACGACAAAATAATAATAAGATTATAGAAGGCATTATGCATTTTTAAATATACATAACAAATAATACAAATATGACGCACTATGTCGTTCACAAATATTGCGAGTCGGATTCCTTATCGATTTGAAATATTATAGTCTTAGAAGGACTTCGCTTAGGAAACAAAAGACAGCGTTATCACGAGGTATTGTATATAAAGCATATAAACACCAATAATGCACTGTCATCGTAACATCAATAATCCGTTTCTTTGTGTGTGCTTTCGAAAAACTGTACATCTTATAGAGCACCATTCCTTATACGTCAGAAGAGACGCGTGTATACGAATATCATAGGAATGTGGGAAGCAGGAAAACCAATTCTATTTTATAAAATTAACAAGAATACTACCCCAAAATAGTAAAACTGCAGTTTATATACTATATCATGGCCTTATTATTACTCATAGATGCCTACAATCTTTGAACTCTATCTAGCTCACTCCTGCAATAAAAGTCAAACTACTGCATTAGCTTCATGGTTCGTATTGTTGAAAAGTTTTTCCCGCTCAATTATCTCATTGTATGAACAATTTAAATAAAACAACAAATCGAAGATTCAGCACAAATAGTATTTATATGCTTTTACAAAAATTGCTCTCAAAAGAAAAGTTCTACACCTCGCCATGTTTCCTGAAGTCCTCGAAACACGATCTATCGTATCAGCAATACTAATGAATGACAGAGCACTGAAAAGGTTTATATGTTATAATAATGTTCAAAAGAGGTTTTTCGTTGTTCGTCGTTTTAAAAATTTATTAGCGCCGCCTTATTTTCTTTATATTAAAATAAAATTTATTATTAGATAGTTCATAGTAAAATAGATATTTTAATAGATGACGATAGTGTTAGAAATTAAATATTATAATATGTAGCATATTAAAAGAAAAGGTATAGTTTTTTTCAAACAACTGACAAACAATGCATGACCTCCTTTAAAATGATTACATTTCTTTAAACATAAATAAAAAGCACACAATTTTAATAACATTCTTTACGAAATGGTTATGTTAATACTGCAGTTGTTGCAATTGCTTATAACATTTCTTTATGTTGAGACACTTAAACTGTTCCTATAAATAACAGCATCTATTGACATGTTACACGGAACATAAGTTTAATGAATGGAAGGAATCTGAACAGCATTACTCTCTTATTTTCTAATTTCGTTTTCATTGAAAACAGTATCAAGTTATAAAATTCACTTTTTGTGAAAATTTATCATAACATTAACAAGTATCAATTGTTCAAAGAATCGACAAACGAATGCATGACCTACTATACTATTAAGAATGGGTAGAAGTAGAATATTAAATAAATTACTCCAATAATTATTCATTTATAAATAATAAACGGCTGCCTAAAGCATGTATGAAACACATGTTACTCGTAAAATAAAGCCTTACTTTCATTTGTAGCTTAATATACTATTCATTAGCTCTTAGTACTCCGAAAACATTTTATACCCCAGTTAGCAGCTAAAATATCACTTAGCCATAACCTTAGTTTGATTTTCTCGGTAAAATATTTTCCTACGCTTTTTAATACAAAAGTGTTCCACATGCTGAAGTTTTCATATCACTGATTTGAAATGCTTGGTATTTCCGTGATTATATGTCCACATAAAAACATTTTCTAAGTGTTAGCAACTTCATAATAAAAGGTTTATAAAAGTACAGAATGAAAAGCATTTACCTCACAACATTTAACAACTGTTCATATATCCATTTTGTCGGCATTTTCTATGAAAAATAAATGTTTCTAAATTAAAGTACCCAATTTCATGATATAAATGTTTTTAAAAAGTGTAATTTCTTAGAACTAAATTGAAATTAATCGGTTTGAGCAGTTGAGAAACCACAATAATTATTGTTCGTGTAATTTTTTATATTTTTACTTGAATGAGTAAAAAGCTGCCGAAGTATACATTTTATGCTCCTATGATTTGTGTATAATGATACCGGCTTAGTGTCGATGATTACATGAAGTTAATTAATGCGAAATGCGTATAAGTTAACACACAAAGATGTCTGACGACACCTATGCAATGTGTATGGGTAAACGTCACTTCGGAAATCCGCTATTCATTTCTACGTCAGTGTCGCATGTTGGAGATTTTCAAAGATAACACCGTGCATGTAACATTATAGATTTCCCGACTTCTATTTCTAGGACATTTTACATACAACGCAGGACGTTCAACACTCCCGTCACCTCGTTCTGGGGAAATGTCTGGAACAGATGTTCCTGCTTTACCAGAATGACGTCTCTGGTAGGCGTGTTCAGTGACGCAATAATGCTGTCTTCTATTTCGTAATGCAGTCAGTCGTAACTGGTAAAGATACAACATTTACTCGTATAAAAACTATTTTTTTCTTCCCAAAATTATGCTTAAGAAATTAATTACGTATTTTAGATTCGATTTCCTACATTCGTTTGTCTAAACTTCTAAAGCATCGTAAATAAATCGTACTGGTAAATGTCATAATCACCATTTGTTGCATTTTATAATAAGCTAAAGTTTAGAATCGATTCAACTTAAATTAGCAATTTTATTTCCAATAATTAATATGGCATAAGTTTTACGCTACAGAAGTTTAAAACATACTTACGTCTTGTAGCAAAATTACTGTGTGTTAAGCATTCCTGTCCCCTATTTCATTACAGATTTTGAAGAAACATCTCCCTGCATACAGAATATTCACCGAAGCTAATTACTTTCATTTCAAAGATAATATGTTTTATCTGTTGCACGTTACTATCTGTGCCAGAGTTTCTCATCTTTTAGAAAAAGCATTACAACGAACTAGAACTTAATATATTGTACAAAATACCTCAATGCTGACACATATATCAGTAAAATAAGAGCTTATGCTTATAATGTACTTATTGTTTAAAAAGTAATTATGAAAGAAAGCAGGGTAATAATGTAACGCAATACATCCATAGCAGTGATTACCAACACAACGAACAGATATTTAGCTTAATTACAAGATGGTTCTAGAAAATTAACGAATTTTCTTTCGATATTAGGACAATATAAATGAGCGATTTAACATATTTCGGTATGTATCAACAATGCTGAACAACTTGTAAGAACTTCCGTGTTCCTAATGTAAAGAACATTTATAAAACTTTGCTGATACACCAGAGCTTAAGAAGACATGTCCGTTCAGCATTCCATGATCAATATTCACTTTTAGTCAGTTTTATTCTTAAGATTAAGTAGTCTTAAATGTGGTCAGTATTTGAATGAATTGTCGCGCCTACATGTATGAAATCACTCCATGGTTGAGTGTTCAAGGTTTTAACAACTGATCGCCTTTGACAACGTAATTACGCTCTTTGTTTATTCAAGCGCTCATACAATTATTGTAATGCATTTTTAAATTTAAGAAATAAATAAATAGCATCAATCTGTAATAAATTTGCATCATTTCGCAACAAATTTAAGTAGCCTGGCATGGCTTTGCGGACATTTTTAGGAAGACAAGATGTTGCTAGTTAAAATCGCACCTCGTATGATTTTTCCTTTCAATGGATTAGTGTTGTTTCATAATACTGCCAAATTTATGCACATGTATCGACATTAATTTAATTAATAACATGTTTTTCGATAAAAAATATCATGGACATCTTATCCGAGCTCTTTCATGCTCTGTTGCGACGCTTTCAACCTTCTGGGACACATACCTACAGAATAGACATTCTCCGACACTTACAAGACTCGAACCGGCGAACCCCGCCTTGAAATTTTGGTCAGCGGGACGTAAAAGTTCTTTATTGTCAATTGCCTCGCGAACATTGTTAGCGTTAATATATATCACTCTACATGTATTGAATGCAAACATACCCCATAACTCACTATACCTGTAATATGAATAACAATTAATTACAAGTACACAAACTAAAAATCATGTATCTTACCGGTAGCAGAAACAGCAGTTCACGGAGGAACTAGCTTTTGGGTTCAATAAGCGAAAATAAACACCGCCATGTATTTGGCATTGATTTAAAGGTTGGGCCACCAGCACCAAGTGAGAACCATTGCACCTTCTAAAACATTGCAATCAACGCATTAAAAGGCACTGCTGCTATAAATCGCAGCTGTAATTAAACACCTTCTTGTTCACATGGCTCAAACATAAGACACACTGTCTCGATAATATCGATCAGCCGCATGCTGCTGGTATGTCTGTCACCTACATGTCGTGTTTCCCTAGAGCTTCCCCCAGATGGCAGGCATAGACTGCTAGTCAGCACGCTTTTCTTGGCATTAACGCAGATTAAACCCCGCTCAATTTGGCGTAGCTTGTCACTCGTTGCTTGCGGTTTCCATATAAAAGGATCATGCACTAATAAAAACGTTTATATTTTTATCCTTAAAAATGAAAATATTTTAAAAAGTAAACCGCATAAATTGGTTTTAAAGGAAACAATAGATAAAATACCTTAATCAATTAATACTCGCTGTATATTTCATACTTAAAACAGGTTAAACAATTACACATTTACAATGAATATACTTTTGTTGCTAAGTACTCCATTATTGTTTCACGAGACAACGTCTGAAAGCTTCCTTGTTGGCCACAGCTCATTATCTGTAACAGTGTGAACTTCTTTTTATTGATTTATTTTTTTATTTACGGACGCTGTTTAACAACTCAGGTCATCAGCGTCCCATTCAATTCAGGGCGTGAAACGGTCGATAGGTCGATAAATTTTGCTAAGAGGTCTCTTCTTTCAGGCTTGAGGTTCTTTTACGTGTCGTAAATCTACGACATGAAACCCACGGCTTTACTTCCTTTCCGAAGGAAGCGATACGTAAGATTTTTACGCCCGAAAAAATCCATCGACCCTGGCCGGAATCGAACGTGCGATCTTGGGTCTACGAGGCAGGCATGGTTACCGCTAGACCATACGAGCGACTCAGTGTAGACCGGTAGACTGAGTGGAAATCAAAAGTTAATGCAGCTTTAAGAGTAAGATTAATATTGATTAAGATCAGAAAATAAGATCAGAGTATCGGTAAGTGACTGTTTAATTTATAAAGTTCAGTTCCGCCTTTCTTTTTAGTGCAATGGAGACATTGTAAGGGATGAAAACCACATAACTTATTCATAAATGAATTCATTTCTTGCTGTTTACGATTCCGGATTGGCTGACGTATGTTATTTAATATGGCAGACATTCAGGTTGAATTTTTATTATTTTTAGATACAATCCTACAACAGATGCAAAGAAAATTTTGAATGTCTTAGAGAAATTTAAAGCAAATGATGACAGTTTTGACATTTTAGAATCAAAGGAGCAGAGCTGTGTTTTATTTTATTTATTTATTTTGTTTGCTAAATTTACCATAAATGATTTGTACAATAATTGACAACCATGTTATACAACATTAAAAAAAATTAAATTATCCTGCGTAACAATAACAAAAATAATAATTAGATCGCCTCAGTGGTCTAGTGATAGCGTTTGCTATTACTAATCCGGAGGTCCTGGGTTACAGTCCCGGTCAAATCAAGCTGTCTGGATAAGGCTTTTTTCCGGAGTTTTTCTTTATCCTGAGAAAAAGAATGCCAAATTTCTTCAAAGCACCAAGGATTCCCAATTCATTTGCGCTGTTCATTTCATTATATACTTACACCTATAATATTCAGTTCATAATTTACAAACATCTCCAGAAGGCCAACACAGTCAAAGCGACAACAAATCAAACATAAAAAAAAATTAACATATTACATAATTACTTAGTCTCACTGTCACATATGATGGTAGGTTAGGGAAAATTGTACATGAAAATGCCCTCCCTAACCACCAATTTTGGTACGAAATGTTTAATACACACTACAATTTTAACATTAAATTGAAAATTTGAGCGGTATACACTCTTTATCCACTTCTCTTTTAATGACTCTCTTCAAGTCATAACACTCCGATTTTTTCCCCCTCAGGATTGGAAACAGATAGAAATGTGCGGTTTGTTTTAAAAATACGCGGGCACTCATTGTCAATGCGTGACAGAGATAGCAGCACTGTATGACGCACAGAACTCAAGCAACTGCGGTGAGAGTGAGAACTGTTTTTGATACTTCAAAATGGCGACGTTTTCATTACAAGAACAGCGTGTAATCATTCGTTTTCTCCATGTGCGTGATTCGACACCGATTGAAATGCATCGCCAGTTGAGTGAGGTATGTGGTGATGGTGTCATGAATTTGTCCTATGTGTGTTCATGGGTGCGACAGTTCAAGGAAGACAGATCGACGCGTGACAACAAAGCAAGGCAATCTCGTCCTCGCACAAGCCGGCACTGACGACATGACCAAGCGAGTGAGAAAGTTGTTTTGGAGGATCGGCGAATGAGTGTGGAACACATCACCTCCAAAGTTGGTATTTCCGTGGGATCTGTGCACACAATCCTGCATGAAGACCTAAAAATGCGAAGTGTCCTCCAGGTGGGTGCCACGAATGCTGGCGAATGATAACAAGGCTGCGCGAGTGGCATGAATGGGACGTATTTTTAATCGATTGTGACAATGGATGAAACATGGATGCCGTTTTTCAATCCTGAAACGAAGCGCCAAACTGTTCAATGAAAACACCCAGATTCACCGCCAACATAAAAAAAAAAAAAAAAAAAAACTGGGTAAGCACCAATGCAGAAAAAATTATGGTGGCCATGTTCTGGGATATTGATTTAGTTATCCTTACTCATGCGTTCCAAAGGGAACTACGGTGACAGGTGCATCCTATGAAGATGTTTTGAAGGAGCTCCTTCCAGCATTGCTTGAAAAACGGCCGGAATAGGCTGTACGTGTGCTCTTTCACCAAGACAACGCCCTAGCGCATTGGGCGAAAGTGACGTAGCACTTTCTTTATGAAAACAACTTTGAAGTGATTCCTCATGCTTCCTACTCACCTGACCTGGCTCCTAGCGACTTTTGGCTGTTTCGAACGATGAAAGACACTCTCCGCGTTCGCGCATTCACTAACCGTGCCGCTATTATCTCAGCATTTTTCCAGTGATCAAAACGGACTCCTACAGAAGCGTTCGCAGGGGCATGGAATCATGGTGTTGAAAAATGTGTACGGCTGCAGGGAGATTACGTCGAAAAGTGACATAAATTAGTGAGAAAAAGTGGAGGTGTTATAACTTGAATGCACTTCGTATAGACCGGAAACGAAACAGCACTATAAATAGTGGAACGCACGAAGCAAACAGACTCCGGAAAAGGCGAGATACTTTTTCCATCCGCTGGAAAGGTGATAACTTCAGTTTTTTGAGACACAAAAGGAATTATCTTGATCGATTACCTGGAGAAAGGGAAAACCATTACTAGAGAATACTACCCATCATTTTGGAAGAGAATGAAGACAGCGATCGCTGAAAAACAGCCAAAAAGGCGTTGTTTCACCATGACAATGTGCCGATTCATTCAAGCCCTGTCCCTCAGAACAAATTGGCTGAACTATGATTTGATTCTTCGATCTCGCTCCCTTGGATTACCATCTTTCTCGAATTTCAAAACTTTCCTGGCTGGACACAAATTTAAGTCGAATGAAGAGGTCACACAAGAAGAAACCCCTTTCCACGATGGAATCACGAACCTGAAGCAAAGTTACAGGAAGTGCGATTAACTTCGAAGGAACTATGTCGAAAAATAAAGTGTGTTGCAAGATTGAGCTTTTTCTCTTTAATATCAAACCTCGTATTAACAGAGGAAAAGCTAAGTGACATTAGCGCAACTGTTGAACATTTGCAGACAAAATTACTCCAAAAATTAACAAACGTGGGCGTTTCGAAATGCATAGGAAGTCGTTACAGTGGTGTTCAATCGGAATGTGTATTCCCGATCAATGCCTGTTTAACCAAGGGAGGAAGACCATTCCTAAAAGGCAATACTTTATACACATTTTAGGAAGCAGAGTTGAAATTCTGGTACCAGGTTTATAACTAAAGCCCTGTAGTTTATCCGCCTTTTCACAATATTTCTGCTCCTTCACCATGGCATTAACTTGAATAATTGGGAGCATACAATAACAATTTTGATGTACGAAGGTAAGCACATTAATAGATGCTTGGATGAGGCACCTAAAGAGTATCATCATTAAATGACACCACTAGTTCGGTGGCGATTCGTGACATTCAATGTTTACAATAGCGAAACAGCAGTTACAAAATGACAATGCCTCTGAGTGAGTGTGCAACCCTCGAGCAGCGCTCCATTGTGCGAGTTTTGTGTGCAAAAGGTATGTAATCAAAGAATGTTCATAAAGAAATACTTCTGGTCTACGGTGAGAAGTGCCTGTCACGTCATGCTTTTTACATTTGAATACAAAAGTTCCCTAAAGGACACGTATTGAATACGAACACAGCGTCGGCCTGCGAACGAAGATTGCCACAGAGGTGAATTTGCAACGAATTGGAGACTTAATCCGAGTAGACAGAAGGGTAACTATAGCCGCTGCTATTGGTTGTACACGCGGCATGACCTACCTCATAATACATGATAGGTTAGGTTTTCACAAAGACTGTGCACGATGGGTGTCGTGCATGCTGACCCCACAACACAAAATGCAAAGAATGTGTCTGGCATTACAACATCCAAATCGCTACCACGATGAACACGATATGTTAGTCCATTGTCACAGGTGACGAGTCTTGGGTTCACCATTACCAGCCCGATACAAAGCGTGCAGTAGAAACTCTTGCGTCGCCTGCGGATAAAAATAAAAAGAAGTTTAAAGTGTACCATCCGTCGGGAAAGTGATACACATTCTTCTGGGATCACGAAGGTATTCTGCTCACCGCATTCCAGCCTCAAGAACAAATAGTAAATGGCAACTCCTACTGAAATATCCTCAAGAAACTTAGTAAGGTCCTTCAGTGGAAGCGACCAGAACTCCTCACCAAAGGCATGCTCTTACATGAGAATGTGCGCCCTCATACTGCCAACAAAACAAACGAGATGCTGCGGAATTTCAAGTGTGAAAACCATGAGCATCCTCCATATAGCCCCGACCTTGCTTCAAGCCATTTCCATTTGTTTTAATCTCTTAAACGTTATCTTTCAGGTGAACATTTTCCCGACAGTGAAGCTCTAGAAAGGCAAGTCACCATCTGGTTCTGAGAACAGTGTAAAGAATTCATGCTTCTGGATTTCAGGGGCTTGTGAAACAATTTGACCACGTGCCAATGTACAGGGAGATTATGTTGAGAAATAAAAGTATTTTGAAATCAGTACTGTTATTAGTTTAAGTTCTATATCCATTTGTAGCTTACCTTATAAGTGTGTAGTCTCTTTATTCAAAAAATGTAAATAACATTTTACAGATTTTGTATTTTTATACTTCCTACTTAACAGAAAATATAATGTAGCACAGATTGGTTTAGCAGTAAAATTATATTTTCATATAAGCCCATTTATTTTCTTATTCTTAATTACAAAACTAAATTTTCCTAATCTTATAGTGACAGTAAATTTACTTAGGCTATTTTCACCTTCATGAATGCTCTTTGCCATACCTACCTACTATAAATTACACCTTTCTTTGTTAATAAACCTTATATATTATCAAGTTCCATATACTCGCTAACTTTCACCAGTAATATGTTACAACACTTTTTCGTTTACAATTATTACATTAGTGACATTGTGAAGACATAGACCTAAGGGATTTTACTATCTAAATAAGAACTACTTGCTTGGCAATATATATTGAAAGGGAGTGTGTCAAATCATAACTCTCTTGTTTTCACAATTTTTTTGGTTTTTACAAAACCGAAATCAGCTGTGTATGTTTCTGTGCCAAGGAAAAGATGTGAGTCACGATATGTCCTATTCGTATGGTGGTTTATTTCCAACTAATTCTTTGTTGGCATTCCCCATGACTTGCGATTAAAACACAAGACTTGCTTATGGAGATTTCTGACAACCAACCCCACCAACAATCATTCTTCATAATGGACATTCTTTCTACACATAATGAACAGCTACAACAATCTAAACAATGTGTGCATCATAATATAACAGCAATTATTCAGAAAGAGCCGAATGCACACCCTTACATTAACGGTATTTCAGCATTCATATGAAAAACAAGCACTGCATCCCCCATTCCTTCATCAGTAGAAAATCGAAAACCTTGTAAAACATCTTTGAACAGTCCACAGAGATGATAGGAATGAGATCTGGGCTCTAGGTAGGGTATTCCAGCATCTCGAAACCCAAATGGTTAATGGTTTCAAAGGTATGGTCTGCATGGATTGATTGATCGATTTATTTACGGACGCTCTTTAACATCTGAGGTCATCAGCATCCCTTTCAACTCAGAGCGTGAAATGGCCAACAAATTTTGCTCAGAGGCCTCTCTTTCAGGCTTGAAGTTCTTTTTCGTGCCGTAAATGTACGACACGGGACCCACGGCTTTACTTCCCTTCCGAAGGAAGCCATACTTAGGATTTTCACACCTGAAAAAATCCATCGGTCCTGGCCGGGTTCGAACCCGCATTCTTGGGTGTAGGAGGCAAGTATGGTAACCACTACACCACCAGGACCGACGCTGTGCATGGAGCATCATTGTCATTCAACATGACACTTTTTCAACAATACGACCCTTGTTCTAAAAGTTTTCGGGCTGACTAAGAGACATATCCAGACATTGGCCAAATTGCTATGATGGTTGTTAAGTGTCATTCTTTACATGGTGTGCTGAAAAGTTTCAGATGCATAAGTGTGGTCACTTGTTTGTGATGATCATCTAAACAAACTAGTGTTAACATTTTCTACAAAATGGATAAAACTGAAATACCAGCTGTGATAAGGTACTTCATTTTGAAGGGTTTAACCCAAACAGAAATACAAAAGGAGGTAGATTCCACATTGAAAGATCTTTCCCTTCATTTTCGATGATTAAAAGTGGGCTGCTGAATTTAAGCGTGGTCATACATCTATTCAAAATGGAAGGCGCGCAGGGCTCCCAACAGCTTCTGTAAAAGTCGTTTTCTATCCTTCCATTGCCTAAGTTTGGCATTGTTAATATTTTAACACACACACTCACAAATAATGTAAGTCATTAAGTTACGAATTGAAGTGGGGTACTACATGTTTGAATAAAGCACTGGAGGGTATTGCCATTAGATGGCAGCATTAGTTCCAGTGGCAAATGATGACAAATGACACAAGACAATCAATGTTTACAACAGCAAAACCATAGTTGCAAGATGCAGGCACCTTTGAGTGAGTGTACAACTTTTGAGCAGCGCTCCTCTCTGAGATTTTTGTTGGCAAAATTCACAAAGAAATGCTCCCCATCTAAATTGAGAAGTGCTAATACTTCAAGCTGTTTACATTATGATGACACAGAGGCAAATTTACAATGAGTTGAAGAGTCTATCTGAGCAAACAGAAGATTAACTTTAGACAACATAGTTACTGCTATTGGTTGTTCACACAGTACGGCCTCCAATTCATGACAGGTTAGGTTATCCCAAAATCGGTGCCGTGCATACTGAACTCACATCACAGAATGCAAAATTGGGTCTGGCATTACAGCATCTCATTTGTTTCCATGATGAAGGACATGATATGCCAGCCTGAATTGTCACAGATGATGAGTCTTGGATTCACCATTACCAGTCCAAGACAAAGTGTGCATCAGTACAGCGGAAAATTATACATCATCTGTGAAAAACTAGTATAAAGTGACAAATTCTGCTGGGAAAATGCTGACAGTCTTCTGGGATCACAAAGGCATACTACTTACTGCATTTCAGTCTCAAGAATAACAGTAAATGTTGACTCCTACTATAACATCTTCAGGAAACTTCATAAGGTCATTCAATGAAAGTGTCAGGACTCTTTACCAAACATATGTCCTTAAACTGCCAAGACAAATGAGACAATGTGAACTTTTCAATGGGAAGTGCTCTAGCTTTGCTCCCTGTGACTTCCATTTGTTTGGTCCTCTTAAACATCATCTTTTGGATAATATTTTCCCAACAATAAAGCTGTAGAAAGGGAAGTCAACACCAGGTTTTAACAGCAGTCCAAAGAATTTTGTGCTTCTGGATGTCAGAGACTTATAAAACAATGGAACAAGTACCTCAATGTACAAGGAGATTATGTTAAGCAATAAAAGTATTTTTTAAATCAGTACTCTTATTTAAATTCTGTATCCTTTTGTAACTCTTCTAATGACTTACCCTTGAGACTTAAAATGCAAGTCATTGAATACCAACTTCTCTGTAGCTCTGCTTCCTATTGGTCAACCAGAATGTCTCGTAATGATGTAACAGCAGCCAAATTATATGCCACCTAGTACAGGTACACCCTTTGGCAAAAAAATAAAAAATGAGTCATCTCTTGAATGCAAAATTCTACAGTGGGTGGTTCACAAGGTAACCAGCTAGGATGTGTAGCCATTGCACCAGTTATGTAGTAAAGATGCTATCTAGTATGTGTGTTCTGTTAACTCTGTGCAGAGTGTGCAGTGATGTTGCGGTTAAGAGTGCAGGTTTGTTTCCCAGCATGAAGCACTTTTTTTAAAAGATATTATGACAAATTAGTTTCAATATTGTTTCCCATACACAGCAAGCATTAATGTTGACATATACATCATAATGAATATTATAATATTTCCTTTAGTATTAGTTCTATTTAAATGTAATATGCCTCCACATGCATTTGCTGCACATGCAAGGACAAAAGATTGGCACAAATTCAAGAAGTCTGAAGCCTCGTCCACAGGACTGTAGAAATCTGATATCTATGCCCCAAAGACTGAGGGCAGTTATACATACTGAGGGTTCATACACTTGATGTTAGTTTGTGTTTATTTCAACATGTTTTCACTTTAGAGGATAAATTTTTCTGTTCATTCGTATTTATTTAGTTATTTGTAAATAATACATTTGTTAGTGATTACATTTTTGTGTGCATAGGTAATGTCATAAAACTCAAATTATAATGTTAAATATATTAAATATAAATATTATGTTAAAATATAATATGATATTAAGGCAACATAATTTTTTCCATATACACTTATAAAACCAATTAAATAATAATAATAAAAAAAAATTGTGTGGGAATTTGAACCCAGGAGCTTACGCAGAAAAACAATATCTTCTAAACCGCTCACCCACTGCTACAATACCCTAGCATTCCCTTTCCAGATGCTCATGACTGTGACCATTAAGTTTATAGGCAAAGTGATTACAGTTTACACGGCAGTGTGTACAGCTTGTGAATACAGCATTTATAAGCATCCTCAAAGTTCTCCGATTGACATCTAGAATCTGGTGATGACTCATTTTTTTGTCAAAAAATTTACATTACTTCTAAACCTATAAAAACTAAAACTTTTGGAGTATTCCTTGCGATTCAATAGTAAAGCTAACTTAAAAAATATTAGAAGCAAACATCCCAAAAATTTTACTATTCATGATTGTTAAATTTTATTAAATATATACATAATATTAATTACAAAAACAAAGGACATTTCTGATAAAAATGAGAATGAAAATCTCTGTTATGCAACATTAAATTACATATAAGTTAAAGAAAGAATAATGTGATGATAAAAAGTTCAGGGAAAACAGTTCTCTAAGAGTTTATGTGTTGATTAAGAGGATTGCTAGGAGATCGCATCCATTCCTTTCTGAGAATCTGCTTCAGCTGTGACATTCTGAGTGTTGGATTTTCTGCCTTAATACGGGACATGTTTTCCTCTTCAAATGCTGTGAATGCAGCCTTCAACCTTTTTTCTGGATGGCGATCAACCTCTTGTTCCTTCGAACTGTTGAAAGAAAAACAAAGTTTTCTTAGCATCTTCACTTTGAAGACTCCTTAGTATTCTTGTACAAGGGTACAAAGAATTAAAAATGTGAAACAAGAGATTAATTTTAAGTTTTCTATGTTCACTAGAACTATGCAAGTACTTCACGAGTTTCTGGGTTCGACAGTCAACTCTAGATTAGATATGGGTTAATACAATATTTTCTCGACACTCGATACCTATATACGGTGATTCAAAATGATGGACACATTTTCAATCTGCTATATTTGCTGCACTATATTTTGTACTTGAATGCTGTCAAGTATATTTGAAAGCAGATGTTGTAAAATTGCAAATACTACCACTAGAGTGCTCCAGCACCGCACTGTAGCGTCAGTTGTAAGCAAAATGGCTACTATGCAACACAAGATCTTCTGCATTTGTGAGTTCAGTAAAAGTGAGTGTGTGACTGCGGTGCAGCATGCGTTTTGGCGTATGTTTAACGTTGAACCTCCAACGAGGAAGAACATTTATCGTTGGAATAAACAATTTGACGAAACAGACTCTCTGTGTTAAGGTAAAGTCCAGGCCGACCGCGTACATAGGTGGGGAACGTGGAGCGCATTCAAGCGTGCTTTGCACGTAGTCCAATGAAATCAACTTGTAGAGCGAGTAAGGAATTTACATTACCGAAAACAACTGTCTGGCGTGTATTGAGGCGCCATACCATCTACAACTGGTTCAGGCTCTTCGCGCAAACGATAAGGTAAAGCGTGTAGAATTTTGTGACCGTATGCTCCGAAACATAGAAGATGAATTGTTTCTGCCTTGAGACGTTTCATCTACGAGGGACAGTCAACAGGCACGACGTTCGGATATATGGGCTACAAAATCCCCATGGAACACTAGAACATGTGCGAGACAGCCCCAAAATTAATGTTTTGCGCTGTATTCTTGACAAAGGTTTATGGACCTTTCTTTTTTGACGAAAAGACGGTTACTGGAGGAAGATATCTTAGCATGCTGAAAAACTGGCTTGTTCCTCAAATGAATAAAGATTAAAGATGATATATTTTCCAGCAGGTCGGAGCTCCACCCGGCATTGGAATGTTCAATATTTCCTGAATAAATGTCTACTTCAACGATGGATAGGCCGCATGGGGCAGGAAGACTTGGCACTTCTGTTCTGGCCACTGAGATCTCCTGATCTCACACCTGCAATTTCCACCTGTGGGATTTGTGAGAGATGCAGTTTATGTACCACCTGTTCCCACGAATTTGAATGACCTAAGAAAACATCACAGTGCTTGGATGAACTCAGTGACGCAAGATATTTCATCATCGAGCATTGGATGAATTCATTTACCATCTAGATATTATTCATGCAGCTGGAGGGGGGCACAACATTTGAACCTCCATGCATGTGTAACCAAATGTAATTTCCAGAATTAAAATACAACATATAGTTCAGGAAATATAGCCAACTGAAAGTGTGTTCATCATTTTTAATCACCCTATATAATAAATTCATATTTCATAAACTCTGCACCGATATCTCTCATTCCTTGCTACTATAACAGATGCTGTGGTGTATATCTTAAAAAAATGCCCTTTCTTAGCAGTATTTAATAAAGATAGACAGTGTTCACCTTTGTTTCAAGATGGAATAGTGCATGAAAGAAAATCCTATTACTGTAATATAAACACATAAAGGATCCAAAGATTATATTCAATTTATTATTCTTTTGTCAAGAAGAGAGAATCTTCCAACCAAAAGTTGGGGGAACAATTGAAGACATTTGAGCTGCTACATGAAGTGTAATAAACGATTACTTCCCTGGCCCTGCATCTTGTTACCAGTCTCTGTTTTCACAGTACTTGATTCTGAGAAAAAGCTAAAAATTATCAGTTTTTTAAAGCTGAGGTCTTCATCCTATGGGGAATTTTCATTACAAGACTTTTCCTAAAATGTAGATGAAATCTTGAAGGAACTGACATTCAATGAACATTTGTATTCTGCTGTTATGAAATTAATAGAAGAGGAGATTGATACTGCTTCAGTGTTATTTTATATAGCATATGTTTTACATTGCATAATGAAATATGTGAAAGGATGTAATAATTGTGAAAATCATATTACTTTGGAAGAAAATATGGCAACAGAAGGTCTGCAGAATGAAACTCATACATACTTAAGTTGTATAGAGGGGATTGAAACAGTCAACAGATTTCATATTCAAATTGTTATGGACTTCAGACTTTGATTTCCTCTGAATTTGAAAATGCCTTTTAGAATAAAGTAAGAATGTATAAATGTTTTAAAAAGTAGAGCTGAAGAATAGCTTCACCTGATGTCCTAAGATGCTGAGCTGCCTGAGCAAACAAAGATTTACAATTTAAACCGAGTGTTTTTTGAGAAAATTACTTATGAGAGCATATGCAGTTAACTGCGAATGGACTTTTGCAATTCGAAATCACATTACTTAACACACCTTATCTTACAGCAGGTGCTGGAAATGTTGACTCTCAGCCTACAGACTTGCTTCAACACTTTGGAATATATTACAGGAAACAAAGCAGAGTGCTTCTTGTAAAATATTTTCAAGTTCTTACTGATATTATTCTTAAGCTCTTGAAGAATTGGGGAATATTTTCATATACCATATCTTTTTGATGTTCTATATAAATAAAAATACCAAGAATTTACATTGGGGACAGCAGAGGCCAAAGAACACGCCTCTTGTTATCTTGTTTTCAAATATGAATTCAATATCTGCCATTAGTCATTGGCAGAATGAGGTGTGGCATTATCTTGCATGAAGTATGCACTCTCTTTTCGTAATCTGCCAGTGCTTTAAAAAGCAGGGTCAATATTTTGTACCTAAATTACTTTGAATTTATTGTACTTTCAAAGAATATGAGATTAATCATTTGTCTTTCAAATACACCAAGCTATACTGGTTTTGCATCATGTAATAATCTTTCCAACAATGCATGCTGGTTTATGGGGCTCCAATACTGGCTGTATTGAGATTTTACAAATTGGACCATACTTATCATGATAAAACAATAAATTTGGATTGTCCACTTCCATCATGAATGGACTGAAGAAACCATTTGAAATAATTTATTCTTGCTTAACGATCAACAGGTTTAACTTTTTGCACCACACCAAGTTTTATATGGTTTTAAATTAAGAAGTTTGGTAGCCACATATGCAATTGTTTATGATGTGTCTATTTGTTGTTGAACAATTCAAAGAATTTCTGGGATTGGTTTCTGATGCATCACCAATTTCATCCAATTTCTACTCTGTTAGGACTAGCCATTGTCCTTTCAGTTTTAAGTCCAAAATCAAACCCCAAAGAACTAATTTTACTCACTAACCAATAGATCATAGATTTGCTAGGAGTGGGATGATAGAATATTTTATGAGTCTCTTAAGGCAGCTCCTCCAACGTCTATACTGAAGAAACATGCAGTAAATCCAAATGCATTGTTCTTATTTATATCTTATTAAATTTAAGAATAATTTTGAGTGAGAACTAACACTGAAGCAACTGATATTCTTAAGCATGTGAGTTGATTTACTACTCTTATGCCCCAATTACCATTATTAAGTTACTCAGAACATGTTTCATAGGCCATTGCCCGCATCATCAGCTGTGTGTGAACTGTCAGATTTGTTGATGGTGTGATGAACTTGATATAGCTCTCATGGACATTTTATGGACTTCTGGATTAATTTATCTTCTGTTGGAACCTGATGTTCATTATGTTATTCTCATATTTTTTATAATTTTTTCTCATATTTCCAGTTCCAAAGGTTTATCAATGAATTTCAGCAATTTATTAAATATAAAATTTAATTTCGTGTCGGAACAATATAGAGAAGTGACATATATTCTTAATTATCTAGGGAGTCAGTAATTTGCTTTCCATTTCTATGCCATGTTTATCTTTACAAATGCAATATGCAACCTCTGATTTTTCTATCTGTTTGTACTTGATGTTTCTCCAGTGTTATTTGAGCCTAATTCCATTATCACTGTTTGTGGCTCATTTGTATATGAGAAATTCAGAAATGCTCATCACCAAATCATTCCCATACATTTTTAAAGCCTAGGACAGATTATGTTAAATGATATCTATATGGTGATTAATAAGAAACACTTGGATAAGGCTTTGAAATAGTTAAACATACAAGATAGAGAAATTAAATTCACATGAAACAGAACAAGAAAACATGATTTCTTTCCTTGGCTTAAAGCTTATAAAAACAGGCATAATATGAAATTTGGAATATACAGAAAGGATACACAGAATGAAGATTATGTATAAGAAAGCAGCCAGCTTCAATCCCAAAGCACAAAAACATGCAGTCCTTAACAGATTAGCACACAGACTTGTCAACATACTCATGAATGGGTTAGAATACAATGAAGAATACCTACAGATAATACAAACTGCAAAAACCAATGGATGCAACAAAGAATTGTCGACAAAAAAAATCAATAAATTCAAACAAGAAAAAAGAAAGGTTAAAACAGGTTACAACAATGACAACAAGAAAATAAACTTCCATTCACAGTACATTTACTTATCATTGGGCCAGCAAAAAATTCCAGAAAATACTTAAAGATAGTTTGATATTACTTTGTCCCCAGCAAACAAATTTAACCTAAATAATCTGCTCAACTCCAGTGTAATGACAGAATCCTAATGAAAACAAACCAGGAATCTACAGAATTAATTGCTTGGAATGCAAGAAAATGTATATTGGCAAAACAAAAAGCAGCAATTGGAATTATGCTTAAAATGAATGAATAGTGTTTAACGCCCGTTTTTGCCTACAGAGGCACCACAAGCGATGCACACTGATGATACATGAGATGAAATTATATATTGAGAAAGGATTTATTTTTAAGGAAGGAATCGTTCCAGGTCTAAGTTTAGGGTACCTCCCCAGTATTTTCCATTTATGAGGAGTGAGGAAAAACTGGAGAAAACCTCAGTCAGGGAGGACAGTCCTGGTGGTATTCGAACCCAGACCTCTTGCTCACGAGTCCGTGCCTTAATGACCTCGGCCAACAGTGGCAGTGGAAGTAGGCCTAAAGAATATTAGAGAATCATCAAGTACAAAACAGAGAGAAAAATCAATGCTTGCATTTTTGGTGAAATAAATACGATATAGAAATGGAAATCGAATTGCTGAAATTCATTGATAGACATTTGGAACTGGGAATATG
Source organism: Metallyticus violacea (assembly GCA_030762175.1). Lineage (NCBI taxonomy): Eukaryota > Metazoa > Arthropoda > Insecta > Mantodea > Metallyticidae > Metallyticus > Metallyticus violacea. The sequence continues at coordinate 8,954,938 of CM060833.1, read as the reverse complement.
GGGAAAAATTTGTATAAAAATATATGAGGATAAGGGTATGAACTTCAAGATCCCAACAGAAGACAAATGAATGCAAAAGTTAATACAATAAACACGAGAGCTATGCTAAGCCCATCCATGAATCAACGAATCTGGCAGTTGACTCTATTGATTCAGGCAATGGCCTGTGAAATATGATATGTTTAATTTAATGATAAGTGGAGTATAAGAGTATTATATCAGCTTACCAGCTAACTGAATATATTATATCTTATTGTTTAAACAAACACATGAACATGTGACTATTCACAAGATTACAAACGTATTTCACTTATGCCAGACCTTCACAATACTGGCCACTTCCTGCAGCTAGCAATAAACAAGCAGCATAAACAGGAGGCTTGCTCAGAGATAATGAAAAATTCCCAACACCTGTGACACTTCTAAAGAAGACTCAGTATATCATATAGTTAATAAGGTAGCTTTAAAACTAACGACTTCAATTGGCATGCATTTTTTATAACACTAGATTTTTATTTTTTGATCCTATTTAATTTGTTTTAAGTAAGATTTAGTATGATATTTAAGAGACTGATTTACCTGAGGACAGCTATAGCTTCATCTATGGTCCTTGCCTCTTCATCTTCAAGCTGTAGTCTGTTGATATTTTCCTCAAGAGGTTTCTCAATGTGTGTCACTGGATCCTTTGTCTTCACAGCAGATGCCTTGCGCCTTTCTTCTTCAGCCTATTATAAAAATCAGTCTTAACAATACTGGGAACATAAAAGTGTTTTCCAATGCACTAGTGAAAGAAAATATTTAATACTTTTTATTATAATCACAGCCCGGAAATTAGGCAAAATGTCTTTTCTATCTGGGTGGATATATTTAATTTTACCTTTTTGCCTATTTTGGCTTCTGTTGCCGATTTTAAGATTTAAAATCTTTTTTTTTTTTTTTTTGCCTGTTTTGGATTGTTATGGATTTTTCATGCAGTTTAAAAAATACATAAAGAATTTCAACATACTGAAGTGAAAAAAGTTTAAAATTAAATGGCATTTTCATCTCACAAAAATTTCTATTCAAAATCTTGTTATATATTTATATCTTTTCAAGCAGTCAAAATTTTTCTCCTCAATCCATTCACTTAAGCTATTTAAATAGCAGAACCTTTATTAGTGGGGAAAAAAAACACAGTTACCTTGGACATAAGTATATAAGGAAATAGGGGAAGTACTGTAGTTCTGAATAGTCCTGGCAAATGATCTTGTATCAATCTGAGGAAAACAAACCTAGGAAATTTATGGTAGGGGTAGCTTCTCAGCTGTATAAATATAATAAACAATTGCAAGTTAGAAAGATGAGAGCAGGACAGCTATGCAATAAACAATGTGTTCAATACGGAAGTAAGAGAGATACTAACCTAATACCCCTATAAACGAAAAAATTAACTTGATTAGAAATCACCACATATCTTTTATTCATCTACCAGGACTATTCAAAACTATTTTACTTTGTCTTGATCAACATTTCAATGATATTCTGAAAGGTGAATGTTCTGTTGTAACTAGTATGGAGTCCTTCTGAAATAGCTTGTTTTATGCGCTCAAATCACTTCAGTGTAATTGTAAATCAAATTTTTTTTTTCCACGATGAAAAATGTTCTCTTTGTAAGTGGCTGACTATGATGATATCTTGAAAAATATCTCGTTGCTTGTAACCAAGGAAAGTAACCTTAAGTACTTTAATTATGTGATAAAGAAATTATTATCTTAAAACCTATTTACAACATAAACGAGTGATATTACTCTCTGTTTTCCTTTTAATAAATACCTATTTTAATTATTTTACTGCCTATTTTATGTGCCTTTTTGTCTGACTATTTTAACCAAAATAAATGCCTGGACCAGGCTCTGATTATAACAATGATCTGTAATGTAAACAACATTCACACACACTAAATGTGCAGCTGTTTTGTTGTGACCAGGTTCATGTTGTCTTCACTGTTTAAGCTGATGACCTGAGATGTTAAAGAGTGTCCATAAATAAATCAAAGTCTTCACTGTTGTGCAGACATTCTTCCAGTGCAGTTATTGGGAAATAAATATTAATTTGCCATGATAGCATCCATTGAAAATGGACATACATTATGTATATACAAACTGTTTTTAACACCATCCACACATAGGACATAAGTTGGAAATGAAGAATCAGGCTTGAAAAATTTGAGGCATAGCTGGGATTTGAACCACGAATTTTCAGCCTTCCAGTTCTATCCAAATGAGCTACCATGTCCCCCAAGCACGAAACCACGAATCTCTCTCATTTGATTCTTCTAGGGAGGTCTTGGGGATGTAAAGGATTGGATGAGAGAGATTTGTGGTTCTATGCTTGGAGGAAGACATTGTAGCTAAAGTTGTATAGACCATTAGCACAGAAAGCTAAAGATTCATGGTTCAAATCTCAGCCTTGATCCAAATTTTTCAAGTCTCATTCTTTGTTTCCAATACATGTACTTACTGATAATTTCACTGACTGATAAGTTTGATCAGTTATTCATATTTTGAATGCTGATAACATTAGCCAGCAGTGTCGAAGTTCATTAGACTGTCTTTGTATTTGTAGATTTAGATTTTCTCCCAAGTTGCTAGTTCTGTAAGTCGTTATTTATTATTAAAATTAGTACAGGACCCAAGCCATGAAAGCCTACATCCTACAGTTAGTATCAATTTAATTAGTTTGTGTCCCATTTTAAATGCCAAAAATATAAATATTTCTTTTGTCTAAAATTAAAAAATAGTGCCTACTGAAATAATTTTATATCCTATTTTAGGTGCCTAAAACAACAATTTTTCATGCCTAAAATTCCGAGGTCTAATGATGACATTGGCAAAAAGGTCTCGACAAAATTGAATATAAAACTCTTGGTAAAAATCCTTGTGCAAATTGTTTAAGTACTCTTAGGAAAAGCTTTAAAACAGCACAGATAGAAGAAGAGTTAACAACCAGTAATCTTTCACTCTTCAAATATGCTCCTGCTGTCAGTGCAGAAGTGGAAAAAAATATCTTGGTATACAAGAATATCCTTGCTGGAAATTACCATCCCTTCATATTCGAGAATCTTTGTATGTACAATGGCATTATCTACAATGCTCAAGAGAGCTGTTAATTTCAGATAAAAATTCTTTATTTATTTATTAAACTGTTAATGTATATAAATTTATTTTTAGACATTTTAAATAATTTTCTCAAATTCTTCGGGCATTTCCTAGGATTTTTTTGCAATACTTTAAGTCATCAATCTGAGCCCATTTTTATCATAGTGGCTAGATGATCTACAAAATTGATACAGTAGATGAAATTATGAAACATCCTAAAGGAACTGAAAATCAATGAAGTGACATGTTCACTTGTGAACAAAGCAATGCAAATTTAAACAAACTTTATCATCGACTTATATTTGAGACTATTAATCGCAATTATTATGATTTAGCATGCATAAAACACCACTTAATTTTTCACAATTAACAATAGTACATAAAAATGACCATAATTTGGACCAATATTAATATTCTTTCATATTTTCCAATTTTATTTTTTTAAAACTAATTTTAAGTTTTGTTGTTATTCCGCTCCTCCATCTCCATTTCTTCCTATTTGCAGTTATGAACTGCTTCTTTCATGGATAATTCTCTTTCCTGCAGTCTCTCTCTCAATTCCATCATTCCAGGTCTTCCTTGTTCATCCTCGTCCTTTTGCTCCTTCTACCCTCACCTTCTTTAAAGCCTTGGCAAGTGGCCTGTCAACATAGTCTTGTCCAAACTATGTTCTCGGATAGTCTTTTCCTGTGGCTTCAAACTAGCCATTCTCCATACGTATTCCTAATCCCTGCTCTCCTGGTTTTATTCTCCACTTTCCATGGATATCGCATCTCTGTTGCCTGGATTCTCCTATTACCTATATAAATTTTCTCACAATAGTGACAGCTGATTTGATAAAGTTCAGGCTTTTTGCTGGCTGCATTGTAACTATATTTGCATTTTTTTAGTAATTTTTATACTAAAAATGTAATCCTGGGCCCCACCAACATGCAATTATAAACAGCTTAATCCAAAAACCGGTCAAAATTCCACTTAGTAAGGTGGAATTTATAACCAAATACCAATTATTATCAGAACTGCTCACAACAATTGTTGATTTGGTTTATTCATGGATACTATTTAACATCTCAGGTCATCAGTGTTCCATTCAATTCAAAGTGTGAAATGGCCAATAAATTTTGCTTAGAAGTCACTTCTTTTACATGCTGTAAATCTATGACATGGGACTCACCGCTTTACTTCCCTTTCGAAGGAAGCCTTACCTGGGATTTTTACGCTCAAAAAAATCCAATGACCCTGACCAGGATTGAACCTGCAATCTTGGGTCTAAGAAGCAAGTATGGTTACCACTAACCCACCAGGACCAATCTCATAACAATGGTTTCCGTCACTCACCAATGGATAAAAGGATTAATAAATACAGAAAATTAAAAATGATTAAGACACTAGCACATTTGCATTAAAAAAAAAAAAATATAGCATTTGCAAAATTTATTTACAACTTTATTTAAATTAACTTTTTAAAAAATAAAATTTAATTTGGCCTTACAAAGTAAATTTCATAACATAATAAAATACTTAAAAATAATATGGAACTATAGATACAATTTCATCTAGTAAAAAGCCAGAACTTTTCCAAATCAGCTGTCAGGATTGTCACAAATATATATTGACAGATCTAAAAGGAATTTGGAAACTTGTTCAAAAAGCCCTTTAGGAACATTAAATATAAACAAATGGATGTCAGCAGTTGTGACACATGTATGGATAGGTTGGTCACTTAAGTGTTGAAACACAACATTGACTTCTTTCTAGTAAGAGTTTATTTACAGAAGAGTGATGGAAGAGATTACAAAACAAATAGTAAGGCAAATTAGAAACTTCACTGAGAACTTTCTAAATTCCAAGGAGAGATTTCAGGATGTGATATTTAAGTATCAAAGTGACAAGAAACCTCCCTAGCCAGCCTGACACATACAGTCTTACGTACTCTGTTGTGTTGTGGCCCCACGAGACCATTTCTGGGGTCTTATATAGTCCTTTGTGCAACTAGGGTGGCTCAAAGCAGATTTGTGAATAAATTGGAAGGTAGTAGCTGGGTCTAGACATTAATATGTTGCTGTATGAAAGCAATGTCAAAGTTCATCTCCGTTTCCTTCCAAAACACTTCAGGTACTTGGCTTACGGAGTGATAAACAAGAGAGAGAATTGGACAGAAAAGGGCACATACCACAAATGGGAAGCTTAAAGGGGTAAATAATAAAAATGAGGACATCCTTGCTGGTAATGCAACAAATAAATATGGTGTACATTTTGAGGAAAACGTGGAGGATCAAAGGTTTTAGAGGAGCAAGGGTGTCTTCTACTTCTTTTGGAACACTTGGGCAATTATACAAGCTTGGGTGAAGCAGTGGTGTCAGTGGCATGTGCAACAACATTTTTGGACAGAAAAATCATTTTGAGTAAGCAATTTAGGAGAGGATTTTTATTTTATAAAACAAAGATAGAGTTGTGAATTTTGAAATTCCACAAATAGACAACCTCTGTCTAATTGGTACCACCAGATTGCTTTCAAAAATGTACTTAAAAAGTTGTTCTGCAGCTGAGAACCCTTGAAACATATTCTGACCATTAAATACAAGTGCAGTATTGTGCTGCAATTTACTGATATTCTATTTTGTATAAATTACAGTGTACTTATTGAAATGTAAAACCAAAAACATTCTCTAAAATTGTCTGTATGAAAAATATATTAAGTATTTAGAAGTGAAGTTACTAAAATAAAATAATAATTTATTTCTGTCACTTTTTCCAATATTAAAATCTAACTAACTAAAGCAAAGTAGTCACTGAGACCTCATGTCTATATACCTTAGTATTATAGAAAAACCACTTCCATGCTTATTGGTCAAGCTTATAATAATAAACATGTTTATGGCTAAATGTTCTTTATTTTATGAATCATCTTTATATATTAACTAACTTTGGGTTATGGATTGACTCAAATCTCTCATGCGACAACCATTTTGAAAAATTAGCTACAAAACTAAGTAAGGCTTGCTATGTTCTCAACCAATTGAGGACGAGAGTAAGCTAAATGTACTCAAAAGCTGCTATTTTGCTTACTTCCACTCCCATAGTGCAGTACAATGGAGTAATATTATGGGGAAACTCTGCAAATAGCCATCTCATCTTTAAGCTTTAAAAGAGAGCGATAAGAACCATGATTGGCATCCCCAGAAAAGAAAGCTGTAGGTAGCATTTTAAGGATATAAAAATATTAGCAGCTCCCTGTGTCTACACTTGCATCCTAAACACAAGATTGCAGGTTCGAACCCGGCCAGGATCAATGGATTTTTTTGGGCCTAAAAATCCTAAGTATGGCTTCCTTCGGAAGGGAAGTAAAGCCGTGGGTCCTGTGTCATACATTTACGGCATAAAAAAGAACCTCAAGCCTGAAAGAGAGGCCTCTGAGCAAAATTTGCTGACCGTTTCATGCCCTGAGTTGAATGGGACGCTGATGACCTAAGATGTTAAAGAGCGTCCATAAATAAGAATCAATAGGGGGGGGGGGGGGATCCAATCCCTGAGTCTATATAAAAGAAATTCTACACTTTGTGCGAACTACTTATGATGATTTTATAATCAATACTGAGATTCATTCACATAATACTGGAAAACAAAACTAAACTTCACCAACATATGCATAGCATGAAACTATACGAGAGATCCTTCATATACAATTGTTTACAATTGTACAATGTCTTACCACTATCTAAGGAACACAGCAACAAATAAAATATTAAAAACTGAAATTAATAAAATCCTAAACTTACGTATTCCTTTTTTTACACTAAACTCCACTTGCTTACGTAAAAGTAAGATGCGTTTCAGGAGAATCTTTCCCATCTTCAGTTGCTCACTTCAGAGATTCTCCCGAAACATGTCTTACTTTTATGTAAGTAAGTGGAGTTTAGTAAAAAAATGAATACCTAAGTTTAGGTTATATTAACCACTCCATTGTCAACAGCTTCTTAAGTACAATATTTAATAAAATCCTACTTACAAAACAGTTCTATACGATTGAAGAATTTACCAGATACTGTAATGACAAGACTAGATGACCTTAGAAAATGTAAGTGCCAACTGCCTAATAGAATATAATTTAATATATATACACTACTACAATGGAGATATTGTGCTGTTCTGTTTTCTGTACACAGGAGCCAAGATGCCAAAATGGAGAAGATGATCTTTATTCAAGAATATAGGCGACACTCTGAGCTAATCAGAATGTGCCAGTATGTTGTATTATCATATCTATGCTCATATTTTATACATGTATATAGTCCTACTATATTGACAAAGTCAAAAATTTGTACAGATTCTTATGGTGAATAAATCTGAATCTGAATCTATTAGCCAAAGTATTTTTCCTTAAAGAGTAGCTTCCTATTATGTTACCTGAATTTGTGCTTGAGTTACTTTCGTTGGCGCATGCTTAGGGGCAACCTGAATGGATTTCATTTCTTGTTCAAGAAGTGCCTTGGACTCTGCTTTCTTTTCAAGCAGCTCCTGTTTCTTCCGTGCCTGCTCTTCCTGAAATATAAAGAGTACATACAGAAGCATTATTTTAAACTTCTTGTAACAAAAAAAATTTCATTTCCTGCTTTAATATGCTTTTTGTCCATTTCTTTGAAGAACTCTACATTTAATCAGAATTTCTCTGCTGCATTTTCATTACTGAAGGAAAACATGGAGTAGGCATTGTATTACAGTAGAACAGAGCTGGAAAACTGGCACTCACAGAGTGCATTCCGCTCATGGCCTCACATTAATAAGAAATGTGTATGAGGTCAAGAGGAGAGGAGGAATACAAACAGCGGACCGGTTCAGCGACGTATTGTTGGGAACTGGAGAGGTGGCCAGTTAGAGGAATGTGTTGATAATGCAACTATTAATAATTCTGCTTTCATTAATGCAATGAGAATGGACTGAATCAAGATGGAAAATCATGTACAATTATATCATATCCTTCACATTATAAACTGTCATGGGTGGCCGAGGTCGTTAAATCGCGGACTCGTGAGCGGGAGGTTGAGGGTTTTTCCAGGTTTTCCTCAGTCCTCATAAATGGCAAATGCTAAACTTAGGCCTGGAACATTTCCTTCCTTAAAAATAAATCCATTCCCAATATTTCATTTCATGTATCACCAGTGTCCATTGCCTGTGGTGCCTCTGTAGCAAAAACGGGCATTAAACACTATTCATTCATTCATTCATTCATTCATTCATTCATTCACATTATAATATCAGGAGGCATTTCAGTTTTATGAGATTCTTAATTTCTTTTAGCTTAGTGCAGATTAGTAGCCTTCCAAGTTATGCAAATCTAAATACTGTTGTACAATCTGAAAATTAAATGCAAGTATTACATATTGTATAATATTTAATTTTGGCTTGTAATAAATTGAAATGTAGTTTAGCAACACATGTATGTCACTAATAAGCTTGTATGTTGCACGCTTGTATATTTTATGCACATATGGGAGGGGGAATCAGGTAAAAAACTGATAGTTCCCAAGGCCTACAGTATTAAAATATTCTTTTTACAAAGTACAAAGGCTATTTGATTGATAAGTACATGCAAAAATAAAGAAGATACTGTTTGACCCAGGATTACTAGTTGCAAAAGCTACCACAAGACCATAGGGGCCCTCTAAAAATAAAGAAAAAAAAAAGTTTTATTTCTCAACATAATTTCCTTTCAAATCTATACATTTATTCCATTAATTTTGTAATTTGTTTATCCCACCCATATCTTGCTTTGCAAAATATGCATTTGTTTAGACAACAAACTCTTCATTTTATGAGACAATAGATATTTCTTCATGTTAGGGAACAGGAAGTAGTTTGAGGGAACCAAACTGGAGAGCAGAGGGATGAGTAATTATTTCATACTTTAATTCCAATAATTTTGAAGTTGCAAGTGCAGATTTGTGCTCTGGTGTGTCATTCCCAGTGGGGAATAATGGAATATATAGATGGGATTGAGCATTTTGCACAAAATGAGGGAATTGAAATTAGCAGAGGAAAATAAACATTTGTAAGGTGTATAGAAATTTAACTTAAAATGAGAATAGTAACAGTTAATAAGGAAAGAGTACCGTGGACATAAGGGAAATTAAAAATTAAAAACAAAGGTGGAATAATGAAGTTGTAATCTTTCTATTCAACCCCCGAAAAAGAAATTTCCAATTCAATTTATCATTTCATTCCATGTATCATCAGTGTCTACCACCTGTGACACCACAGTAGTTAAAATGTACATTAACAACAGCAATTATTATTATTATTATTATTATTATTATTATTATTATTATTATTATTATTATACGTATAATCAAGGCTTATGAAATAATGAAAAAGAGGCAAGGACTGATATTTTACGAGTTCACTAACAAAATAAAGCCAGAAAATGAAATGGCAGTTTATAATTTTTTTTTGTATACCTTCCTTTGTTGCTTGCGTATTATATGTTTATCATCTTCCTTCCAGTACTCATCTTCTAATTGTTTCTGTTTTCGTGCATTTTCTTCTTCTTTCGCTGCATTTTTGCGAGCTCGGGCTGCAGTAGCTTTGCTGTTTTCGCCCAGAAATTTCTTAGGCATTATGTCCCCTGAAAACAATACAAAACTTAAAGAGACAAACTTTCTTTTCATTATATGAGTTAATTAGATTAAAAAGACCGTACAAAGGAAATGCTAAATTTGATCAGAATCTTTTTTGCGGATCTAAGATAATTATATTGCTAATTTTTTGCTACTGTGTAAGGTAGTATTTTACACACACTCATACACAAAATTTATGTTTATCACTAAAATTTACTTATATAAAACTTTGCAGATATTACTGTTCTGCCACATGGATAATGTGTTGTGTTGTATTAACTGCAATAAAACATTTTAAAATATAAAATTTGGAGCTGTCACTGAAAATACTGTTTATATTCCGTTTAGAAATAGCTCTATTTCTATGATGTATGGAAATGCAAATTTTTCGTTCAATCACTAGACATATATCATATATTGCGATTTAGTTACGAGTCATTTGAAAAGTTCTCGGAACAGGTTGCAGCAGCAGTTCCGAAACAGTTTTATCATTAAAACCAGACATCTTCCATTGAAACATTTGTGCAATAATACATGGATTGGTCAAATCGTAGTAGCTATAGCTGTTCGTTATAGTACAGACGTGTGTATAAGGGGAAAATGACAAATCGAATGTCGTGCGGTTATTAAATACTTGATAAAGGATATGAATGCAACAGAAATCATACAGATATAACAAACACTCTAGGGGATTCTGCATAATCGTATTCAACCGTTTCCAAGTGGACCACGGAGTTTTGCAGGAAGAATTGAGATTGAAAAAATTATCTGCATGATGGGAGCCGCGACACAGGATCAAAAACGAATCACGAACCTGTTTTCAGAGAGGTCCCGTCGACTTTATGCGTCGATGTGGGACCAGTGATAAAATAAAGGTGCACTACTACACACCTGAAACAAAACATTAGTCTAAATAATGGAAGTATCACGAATGTGCACCGCCAAAGAAGGCCCAAGTTTGTGAAATCGGCAGGGAAGATCCATCGGTTTTATACGATACCAAGGATGTACTACTAATTAAATATCTTCTCATTGGAACATCTATCACTGGGTATATTATACTAATATTTTGAACTTTTTGAAGACAAAAAACATGTGAGATAAGGCCGAGTTTATCAAAGAAGACAAGTCATCTTGGATCAAGACAATATCGCCCTCACATATGTGACGTTGCAATGGCAAAAATCAATGAACTAGAGTATGATTTGCTGCACATCGGCCTTATTCCCCTGACTTTGATCCGCTTGACTTCCATCTGTTCCCTAAGCTGAGAAATATCCTTATCTTATCTTATCATACCATATCACAACACTTTCTGTGGATCCTATAATGGGTTTAATCAACTCTTTAAGAGTTGCTCTAGTTTAAAGTTGTAGATTTTGTCAGAAACAACACACATTAAGTACATTTGAATTGTAACAATCTTCATATTTTAACGTAGATATAAAGTTTGTCAGAGATGGTCGTATTTTTTACATAGTTTACATTAAAATACATTTTGATGGTAACAAATTATTTACATCTAGAATACTTACAATATTGTAACAAAGTATTTACATTTACTATATTTACAAAGCTTAATTCAATGGATAAAAATCAGAAGACTTATTTTTTGATTGTATGAAATCCTCCTCTGTGTAGATGTGTGTATGATAAGGTATCTTTTAAATGCTAATCTGAACTTATTATTAGTATGCAGTTCCTTTGTAGATGATAGAAGTGAATTAAATAATACTATACCATTATAATAAGCATGTTTTGGAGTGCCTATGTCTGTTTCTTTGCTGTGTTTTTATCAATATTTCTGAGTTCTCTCCTACAAATAAAAGTACAGCTAGAATGTACTCACAAACTAATGGTGATTATTTGGTTTATTTACGGACGCTCTTTAACATCTCAGGTCATCAGCGCCCTATTCTATTGAGGGCGTGAAACGGCCGACAAATTGCTCACAGGCTTCTTCTTTCAAGCTTGAGGTTAGAACCTAAACCTACGGGACCCAAAGCTTTATTTCCCTTCGGAACCGAAAAAATGCATAGACCCTGGTTAGAGCTGCTCCCACCATTTTGGGTCTACGAGGCATTGGTGGGTTACCATTGTACCACCAGGACCGACGGCTAATGGTAAAATTCACAATGTTTTGAACGAGATAAACATTTAGCCTCTGCCATTTATCTTATTATTCTTGTACACATTTTTTTTTTTTTTCTGAATTTCCCCAGAACATTATTTCATAAGTTATTAAGAATGGTAGTAAGCACAATATACACTTTTTGGGATGCTCTTATGAGGGTAGGTCCATAAGTTTCCTCCTCGCCGATAAGGATTATCGCCGTCACAACGTTCTTATCTGGTGTCACAGCTTATCTGTTAAGTAAATAATTGCAGATGTAACTTCCGCTCCGCCATGTTCAGTTGTTCAGATATAGTTGCATAAAGAAGGCTATGTGTAGAAGATTGTGACTTGTTCAAAGTGGAGTATCGAGCTGCTATTAGGTTCTTCACAAAAGAAGGACTTATTCCAAATGAAATTAAACAGCGATTGGACGGTGTATATGGAGAACCACCCGCTCATATTCTACCGTAAAAGAATGGGACAAACTTTTTCGAATGGGTCTTGAAAGTACTGAAGACGAAGAGCGTGCAGGTCGGCCCTTGGAGGTGCTCACTCCTGAAAACATCATTCTTGTGGAAGGAGAAATTATGGAAGACCTACCGGCGGCTCAAAGTTACAGAAATAGCAGCAAAGTTGGGCCTTTCTAAAACAACAGTCCTTCGAATTATTCATGAACATTAAAAATATGAATAAAAGATGGGTGCCTAGGCTTCTTTCCTCAGTCCAAAAGCAGCAACGAGTCATCTGTTGTCAGGCATTTTTGGAGCTCTGCTGTGGCAACGAGAGAGAAGTTCTGCAAAACACTATTACAGGAGATGAAACTATGGTCCTCTACTATTATCTCTTGTCCAAAAGAGAATCAATGGAGTGGCGTAAACCTGGCGAAGCACCGCCTCTAAAGGTCAAACCAAGAAGTTCATGGCCACAATCTTTTGGGACTGTGAAGGAATACTCTTCATTGACTTCAAGGTGAGGAACACTACAGCAAATGGGGAGTACTATGCTGGCCTAGGCTTACTGCACAGACTACGTGCTTCCATCAAAGAGAAAAGTAGAGGAAAGCTGAATGGTGGTGTGCGCCTTCTTCACAACGCGCCTGTGCACACGGCTCTTGTGCAAAGGAAGCTGTGAAGAAATGTGACTTCAAGGAAATTGATCATCCACTCTACAGCCCAGATCTAGCTCACAGTGACAATTTCCTCTTCTCAAAACTCAAGAAGGACATTCGAGGAAGGAAATTAAAGTGTGACGAAGAAGTGGCGGATGCTGTTTATGCCCACTTTGTCACTTTGCAGACAAGACTTGTGACTATTTTTGGTTGGGGAAATGAAATGTTAATTCAAAGGTGTGAGAAGTGTATTGCAATAAAGGGTAACTATATTGAAAAGTGCAATATAGTTTTTGTCTTTATCATACCTACAAAATGGTTAGGCCAGAAACTTATGGACCTACCCTCGTATTTATAAAATGAATAAGCGATCTGTTTGCAAAACAGCCGAGCTTAGTTTGGGTAAGATGTAATCAATATGGCATTTCCAATTCATATTATGATCAATCATAAGACAAGAAATTTTATGTTACTAGATTCGACGATTTCATTGTCTTCATGCTATATATTTAGGTTTGCAACGTTTTTGATTTTTTGTGTGAAAATTAGTTGGTTCGTGGTTTATATGAATTTTGTTACTGCCAATCAGTTATTTATATACTGAAAATATCATTGGATAAATCTGAGACAATTGATTTTGTATTCTTTAATAAAAATATTAGTATCAACTGTAATAAAAATAAATAATGGATAAGCACAATTTTACTACTGACCATTCCGTTGTAGTTATATGAAGAATATATTGTTCTTTTTGCTATCTGATTGTTAAGTGTGAAACAATCCATTGATAACCTTTGCTCTTAATAGCATAGTACGAAATTTTAACAAGAGCATGTTATGATGTACACAGTAAAAAACTTTCAATAGATCACAAAATATTCCTAGCGTATTAAATCTATTATCAAGGTATTTAAAAGCTTCATTAGTGTTAACTTAAGTTAAGTGGCATCATTGGTTGACGTGTTTTCCTAAATGCAAACTGTTCCTTTGCTATAATATTATCTTTATTTGATGCTGATATATTCTTTTAAACATTTATTTTGCAACTATTTGGAGAAAGTTGTTAGTAATGATAGTGGTAGGTACTTCGACATTAACGGTTTTTGTCCTTTCTTATATAATGGTTTAACAATAGAATATTTTAAGCTTGGTGGCAAGATTAGGCATTTAAAATAGCGGGGACATAATTTACAGGCCTGGAGGAATTTTGACATCCGCGATAGGATAAAGGCTTTGGAGCAACGCTAGACAAAGTGCGAGGGAGACTATACTGAAAAATTGGAATCATTTCTAAAAGCTATGCCGTCATTTTGTGCTTCATTCCGAGAACGTTTCAAAGTACTGTTATATTATCTACAGGTTAGTGAATAGTTTAAGATTGTTCTTTAGGGTCATGAAGCCGAAAAGACAACGGATGAAATTGGTGCTACATTAGAAACCAGTCCTAAAACATCTTTGAACTGTTTAGTGCAACAAGTCGGCAATCACAAAACAGCCGCGGATGTGGCTACCAAGCTTCTGAAATTAAAATCTCATAAAACTCGTGTAATGCAAAGGATTATTTAAAAATTCTGTTCTATGGCGAAGCCTTTCTCGTTAATGAAGAAAATCCTACATGTCAATTTTTGCTGTATCTCTGCAAGAGCCTTCTTGATTTTTATTACATTCTACATCGCTCTTGGTGAAATATTAATATCCCATACCATAATTACCTGCTTCTAGGCGGGATTTCTAGCCGCCACTGCATTAAGAGTCGCTTGTGTTCCTACAATACGAGACTGACCAACTCTCGAGTGATCTTGCACACTGAGTTAACTTTCCATCCCTATGCAGAGCAACTACAGTACTCTAATTTCGTATTCGCCTCACTCTATGCTAATCAGAACAAGATGCACGCTTGCTCTTTCAATTTTTGTCTGAAGCACTTTGATTTTCACCTTCGTTTCCAAGCAAAAACAAAATGTAAAAATACAGTTTCTGAATAAACCTATATCATTATTTTTTTTACTTTATTTTGTCTGTTTTTTAATGATTACCACTAATAAAAATTCAATTTTAGTTACAATCGGATGAACATTTACAATGTCCTTGGTTAATAACACTGACATGTATATTTACTTACAAATCCCACAAAGGGAGAGTATATATTACAAAAGTCAGCACCTGTGCTAAAGCCTAACACCTAACAATGGACAGAACATGCACACTAAGTGTTTAAAAAAATCTGAGATGGTGAAGGTTAAATCTGTGTTTTGAATGAGTTGGTTTTTGTGGAATGACTCTGTTATGGTGAAAAAAAGAGTTACTGAATATTAAATTTGCTGTAAAGAACCAATTTTATTTGCTAATCATATATCAAATAAACTAAACAATATGACACATGCTTTGGTAACAATGCAATATGAGAGAAAATAAAAAAGTAAGTGAGTAACTTTTACAGCAAACTAGATGTGTATTCACAAAACCTGAAATATACATTTGGAAGTACATATTTTTTTGTCACCTTGCACAAGCAGAGAGGCAGTTATTTAAAAATGGTATCTACACTTGACACAGTTGAGCTGCAGAGTGTGATTTGGTTTCTGTGGTCAAAAGGGCAGAAACCACCTTAAATTTATCCTGATGGTGTATGGTGACACTTGTACATTCTCAAATGTCTATAATAGGTGTGCAAAGTTCAATGCTGGGTATGTAAATGTCTTCATGAACCTCGTTCTGGATGGCCTCACACACCCCACACAGAGCAGTGTTGAAGCTATGGATGCATTGATTCAGGAGGACTGGCAGAACAATAAAAAATAGCGGGTGAAGTGGGCATTTCATATGGTAGTGCATACACCATCATCCATGAAGTGCTTGGGTATTGCAAAGTATTGTCAGTGAGATGGGCCCCCCAAATACCACACCACAGCATATGGAGGACTGTTTGGAATACAGTCTTGCGTATTTGTTATGGTACCATAATCTGGAAAGGCATTTCTAGATGCAACGTTACTGGGGAAGAATCTTGAGTGTTTCATTAACCAAAAATTCAGGATAACCCCTCTGCAGGAAAGGATTTGGTTACCATTTTCTGGGACAGCCAGGATATCATTCTTGCCGATTTTTGCAGGAACAACTCAAAAAAAATGTCTGGAGTAGGTCATCATTCTCCATGACAATACTAGTCCCATGTGGCTGCATGAGTGAGGCAAAAAATCAATTCCTGTCATTGGAAATTCTCAAGCATCCAGTATAAAGTCCAGATCTGACCCCATCAGACCCCATCTGATCTGTTCAATCCACTTTGCAGGCAAATGACACTGAAGTTGCGACAGCTGTTGGTTATACGTTCAGCCAATGAGTTCTATTGCATGGGCATTGAAAAATTGGTGGCATAGTGGAACAGACGAATAAATGTGTGAATGGATGCTATGTTTTTCGGGCGTAAAAATCCTAAGTATGGCTTCCTTCAGAAGGGAAGTAAAGCCATGGGTCCCGTGTCATACATTTGCCGCACAAAAAAGAACCTCAAGCCTGAAAGAGAGGCCTCTGAGCAAAATTTGTCGGCTGTTTGAGTTGAATGGGACGCTGATGACCTGTGATGTTAAAGAGCGTCCATAAATAAATCGATCAAAAAAGAAAATGGATGCTATGTGGAACAATAGAGAAATTCAATATTCTAAATGTATATTTCAGTTTTGGTGAATATATTTCCATTTGGCTGTAAAAATTTACTCATTTACTTTGTGATTTTCCCTCATAATTATGTAACAGGATAAGTTGATAGATCAAAATAAAGCAATATCCCAAACTACAGTATCTTTTACAATCTACCTTCAATAAATCAAATATTGCCATTACTTTTTGAAATTGTACTTCTTGATTTTATTACGTTACATTTTTTAGTAAAATCTTGCTGCTGGTTCGGGAATGTAACCATACAATACACAAATTACCTTTTACAAATAGCTCAGACATATTTAGTTCTTGTTTAAATCTGTTTCTTTCATCTGTTCAAATATAGCATATTAAAAAAACACTCCACAGATGAATTGCTTATAGGGACAAACAGAATTTTTACCAACTATTTTATCTAAATGTTTACTTTCACAATTCTAAAAAAAATTACACATTTCTTGCTCAGTAAGATATTCAATGAACTTAACTTGTCTAATGCCTTGTTCACTAAGCATATTTCTCAAATAATTGATCAGAATGTATTATTATCTCTAAAAGATTGCATTATTTCAAACACATTGTTATTATTCCAAAAATTCATCTTCCATGCAGAACAAACATTAAGTGTTCCAAAATGTTACTGTCAAAATCATACCACTTTCCTAAATATTTAAGAGCTCTTATGTAAACCTATGTCACATCTCTTACAAACAAATCCTTTTTCCTTGCAAGAAAATAGTTAATAGATAAAGCTTTTTCACCAAAAACTTAAAATTTAGAGGAGTGATCAGTTAAGCTTCCAAAGTAACCATATGAGCAGTTGTCGTTCTTGTTTAAGAATGCTTTTTCGCATCGTTAGTCATTAGTGTCCCATTCAATTCAGGGCATGAAATACGTGATACATTTGGCTCAGAGGTCCCTTCTTTCTAGTTTGAGTTTTTTACATGCCATAAATCAATGACAAGGGACCACTGGCTTTTTTTCCCTTTTGAAAAAGTCATGTATCAAATTTTTACACCCTAAAAATCCAACGAACCTGGCTCGGTTTGAACCTCCAACCTTGGGTCTACGAGGTGCATATGGTTACTGAAAGGACATATCATATGAGAATGGGCAGGAAGACTAAAGTATTGAAAGAGGCTGTGATAGTATGCAGTAATTTTATATGATCAAAGCTGCCATGTGAAAGCATTATGCTGAGATAATTTTACAAATATCATTCTTTACCAAAGTTATAACCAATAAGTACAACATTAAAATGAAATTTGGACCTATGCCGAGTCAGCATACCCGAAGATTCCTGGTCAAACTTGAAAAGTTGGCAACCTTGAATACTATGACAGTAATTTAAATGGAGATATCCTAGGTATATATCTGCTCTAAAAACATTCTTCTTAAATCTGACATGAATAAGAACACTGTAAATTAAGTGACTCAAAGACATAACTTCAAAATAGCAGTTCAGTTCAGTTCAATTAAATTTGTTCAATCTGTAGATCATACACATGATAGATACATCAAGAGAAACAAAAATTTAATCAATACAAGATAAAAAAAAAATACAACATCGAACATGTGAAGTAAAATTTTAGTCTAGATAGAAATTCCAATAAAGTAAAATATTATATATCAGAGAGTCACCAGGTTTATATCGACACTTTATAACCTAGGCACAGTTTAACTTACTTCAAATTACATTTAAAATAAGGAGTAAACGCAGTTTTCGTGTAGTAATATGTGTGAATTTAACTACTGAAAACATATTTCTAACTATTTCAGGTAGTTTATTGTATGTTTCATTCCATTATACATTGTGCTCCCTTCATACAGTTTGGTGCTATGTGGCTTACTGCTCAGGTAATCATTGTTTGTGGTATTACAATTATGTTTGTCTCTGTTGTGTTAGGTTTTTCTTCACATGTAATGTTTCTATAATATAAACCTATGGTAAAGGTAATATCTTTACTGTCTTAAACAATGGTTTGCAAGTCCCACTTTTCAGTTTATATATGATTATTCTAATAGTCCTTTTTTGAATTTTGAATACAAGATCTGGTTTCTTCCCCCCCCCCCCCCACAATATAATCCTGTATTTCAGTATGCTATCGGAATAATGGCATTAAAATTTACTCTTTCCCTTATAATACTAAAAGCAAAACATAATTGACTTAACCTTGATGCCACTTTTTCCATGTGAGTAAACCATAAACCATTTTAGATGTTCATCTATCAAGATTTCTAAGAGTTTGGTATTATTGATGTAACTTATAATTTTATATTGGATTTATAACTACTGTTATTTATTAGATGGAGATTGCCAATGTTATCCTGACAATATATTTACTGTATTTATTATATAGTTAATTTTGTTCACAATTTCAACTTTATTCATAATTTATTAACATGTTCCAATAGATTTTGTCATAAGTTACAGGTTATCATTCCACAAACAAAAGTGTTAAAAGTGTACATGTAACTAGAAATTACAATCAACCAGAGGATGACTATAACAAATATTTAAAAACAAATAAAAACTGATGAGAAAGTAAACTCTACAAGAAAATAAATTATAAACTGTTAAAATCATCATTAAACTTATCAATACTGTACATAGCTTTAAGCCACTTTTTATACCCTTTAGAAAATTTACAGTGTTCCTATTTTTAATAAGTGATGGAAGTTTATTGTATAGTTTTATACTTATGTGTTTACAATTATATTGTGATTTAAACTATTTTGTGTGTGCAATATTAAGATAAACAGTGGTACATGCAAAATAGCGATACACATATATAGAAGAAAGAGTCATAATTTTACACTGGTGAAAAGTTGGACTGCATGTTTGAATACAGTTCAAACATCTAATAGCCTTGTTTTGCAACATAAAAATTATTTTAGCCATAGGAGATTTCTCCACAATAGAATACCATATATCAAATGTGCATGAAAAAGGCATTATAGGCATAGAGAATTTACTTTTCCCTAATACAAGATTTTTAACTTATGAAGAAGATAAATAATTCTGGATAATTTACTGCATAAACTATGAATATGTACTCCAATTAAGTATATGAAATAATAAAATAATGCCAAGCCATGATGATCAGAAATAAACAGTTTTAAATGGATATCAACCTATGTTGGCTTAGAAGATAATGAGATGGCTGGCAGGTTAGCACTAAACAGAAAATTGATTTTTAACTAGAACTTTCTTCAAAACAACAACTAATAAAAATAACTTTATTTGGTCATGAATATTAAATAAATAATAATAAAAAAAATCAAGTTTAAACTATTTGAAAACAAATAAATATTAACATATGAAGATGAAACTGAGAAAAACCAGTTTTAGATTAACTGGAATGACTGCCTGCCAAAACATCTTGTTAGAATGAAAGTGTCGGTCCTGGTGGTGTAGTGGTAACCATATTTGCCTTCTGAACCTAAGATCGCGGGTTCAAACCAGGCCAGGATCGATGGATTTTTTTGGGGCGTAAACATCCTAAGTATGGCTTCCTTCGGAAGGGAAGTAAAGCCGTGGGTCCCGTGTCGTACATTTACGGCACGAAAAAGAACCTCAAGCCTGAAAGAAGAGGCCTCTAAGCAAAATTTTGTCGGCCGTTTCACGCCCTGAATTAAATGGGACGCTGATGACCTGAGATATTAAAGAGCGTCCGTAAATAACCCCCCCCCCCAAAAAAAAGAATGAAAATAATCATGATTGCCTTCTATGTAGGGACGTATGTACAAAAGAGTTGAGTCATGTGCCAATATGTAGCAAACTTAATAAGGATAACCAGGAGAATGGAAAACGAGATCTTTTTACAGGGAGACTAGGGATAAAATATCTATCAGCAGCATTCCTATTAGCCACTAGCAAACAAACAACCACATTTTTATGAGACAAAGACTAACACATGCATTGTATGTAAAGCTTTTCTTTGTCACATTGACAAAGAGAGAGAAAGCTTGCATACTCACAGAAAGATAATGGTGGTTCACGCTACACTAATTCCGTACAAGAGGCAATAACATATTTAATGCTAGTGCTCAGCAAGGAGTAGCTAGTTTATTCCCCAGATCTCATTACTTACAATTTTTATAAAGCAGGAAATCTTAAAAGTCTACAGGAGCAATCTTCAAACTATATAATATTGAGATTTTCGGTAAACTAAAACGCAAATACACGCAATTTTATGCATTTATTGCGAAAATTAGGTAAGGTAAAGACAGTTTATTCATTAATTGAGTTTCTTTCTTTCCGTGCATGCGAGAGGATCGATCTTGTTAGCTACAAATGATCGCATGATAACATGTGTAGTGTTTACTCCGTTTTAAAACCACCTTATCGGTCCAATTAGGTTAAGGTAGAAAATTTAAGTTGCAACCTCTATAAAAATAAAACAAAGTATACAAACAGAGTGGGATTCTTTATGGTCTAATACCTTTATTGTTCGTACTCTGAGAAATTAGCATAATTTAGTCCAAAGTGTTGCTCTCTTGACAACAAAGTTGAATATGTACTCACCTACTTTGACGATTTTAGCTCCTACTTTCTTGGCTTAATTCACCAATATACTTTCATATTATTCTATCTTCCATATTTATTTTAACATTATGAATATTTATATACCTTGGAGCGATTTAAAAATAGGGTTACTAGAACATTTGGTTTAATAAAACAACTTCGCCACTATTACAATGAAATTCCATAACATAGAATTCCAATTATACCAACCACAGAACTTTATTATTATTTGTTACCAATTTTAAATATTTCGTAAATTCTGCCGCATACTTGGAAACATTTGTAATTCATAATAAATAAAAATTAAAATTTGTATATAGGTTCCAATGTTGTATTTTTTAATTTTGTTCTCTGTTGGTCAGCCTGGAATATGCTGATAACGCGCAGGGGCGGTAAATTTATTTATAAAGAAATGTAGTATTAATTTGAAGCAAGATTTTCCACGATTGCGAGACAGACGGTTTCTCATTTAATTGAAAGACTGAATTCAACAATTCTAAAAGAACAAATTCGCAGAATAAACATTTTAACATAAAGCTCTATAGTAGGGCATGATAGTTTTACACAGTATATCCCTTGTAGTTCCAATAACTTTTCTTGCTATGAATTTGGGAAATAGGTCTTACAATCCATTGAACTTATAGTTTTATTTATCTTCCACAATGTTACAAATACATTTTCTCCATTCTTATTTTATCATGTTTGCAAGAGATTATTCAAATCTTGTGAATTAGCATTTTTAGCTTTTCTTTTCATTTCTTATTCTCCCTTTGTCCTAATATCAAATACTTCTCCTTGCAGCAATTTTTCTTTTATCATTAAATGTCTGAAATATTTAAATGTATTCTGTATCACCTAGATTTCTCAAAAGTGTGTCAGTTTAATTTATTTCTATAATGCAATGTGTTGGTTTCCTGCCCATGGAATTCGGTTGACTTTGTTGTCTATAGTTAATACCCAATCTTTGTTATTTAATATAGTTAAGTAGCTAGAAATTTTAACGTGTAAATCTGCTTCACATCTGAAATTGTCAAGATTCCATGACTTAGCTACTTTACATTCCCTTTTAATTTTCTTTTCATATCTTCAACATTTTAGAGAAATTGTACCTTTCCACACAGTCCACACAGTTCCAATGTATAGAACTGGTTTCAAGAACATTTGGTTCTCATCATCAGCCAGGCTAAAATCCAACTAAGAGTGCATAGTTCAACTAAATCATACAATAATATTAAAGCATTGAATGTTTACATGAGAAAACTATTCACAGAGTGGATGGCAGGCAGTGTGATCAGATGATGCCAACAGGAAAGATACGGCAACCAACAATGGAAGTGATACGAGTATAACATGGGCTTGGAACATGATAAAGACAGAAATAGTTCAAATAAAATCGATGGTACAGAAGACAATACATATTTTATCGGATGAGAATCAAGAGGAACGTGAATCTGTGATAAATGATAGCAGTGATGTTGAACCTGACAGTGAATGAGTTACAGCTACTGTTAATAATAACAATAAAGTGTCTTGTATTCTGACAGTTATTCTGTATAACTGTATTCACTGTTACAAATTCTTATGTTTTTACAACTACTGCTAAGTGCGATGCAATCAATATATAAATTAGTATAATAAATAAATTATTTTTATATTTATTCCTAAGTTTAATATTTTTCATTATCCATATTTATGTATTAGCATATATTCATTTATCTACTTCATGTTTCACATTGGTAAGAGTATTGTCCTCGTTACTGTCAATGTTATGATTGTAATGTTGTCTCTATAACTTAGTGTAATTATTATTAGATTGGCAGAGTGGAAAGGAAGGCCTAATGGCCATAGCTGTCAGAATACATAAATACATTGTTAAGTATTCTATAGACTATTTTAGTATTTGAACTGGAACATATTTAATGAGTATTTTTTTAAACCTTTTTCCTTGCATAAAGGATGCACTCTTGTTTTTTTGTTATAAAAATTTAAAAAAGTATCTATTATGCACACAATAAATGTTTAGAGACTTCCCTATTCCTGTAAGTCACTTGTTGATTGTTCTTCACTATGGCTTCTACATGAGCAATGTTTTCATCTATGATTGCCCTGTGTGCTTCTCATCTTTCAAGCTGTTCTTTCTCATCTAAACTCAGCAAACCAGCTATAGACTTTTATGCGAAGGAGCAGAGTTTGAAAAAAACCCTCTGTAATTTATTCTTAACTCAGGCGGCACTTATAATTGTAAAAAATAATCACATGAAAGTACTTCAGTCATCATCTTCTTATAGCAAGTGCATGACCACTTAAATTTTGCTGCTGCTTGAATAATGGGTGACATTTCTGCTATGGTTACTAATGAAGACATGCTCTTTCCAATGGTGCCAGTAGGAAACATATACTTCTTATGGTTTTCTGCAAATCCCAAAAATTAAATAACACTCATATCATAGAAAGCCATGCCATCTTTTCTATCCAATTATGGCAATGTTTCCTTCCATCACTTTCATGTCTGTAATCACAACAAAACAAAAAAGAGAACAGCTAGGAGTATATGTATGTGCCAAAGAAAGTTTCAGCACTTTGTACCATTTTTGTAACATGATTAATACCTTAGCTTAACTTAGTCCTGGATTATTTAGCATCTATGAATATAATAAAAATAGTCTCATTTTAACTGAATTTTTTTAATAGTATTTAACACCTGTTTTTACTACTGAGGCACTGATGATACATTAAATGAAATTGGGAAAGGAGTATTTTTTTTTAAGGAAGTGTTCCAGGTCTATGTTTAAATACCTACCCCCAGCATTTGCCATTTATGAGGACTGAGGAAAATCTGGAAAAAAAACTTGGTCAGTGAGGACAGTCCTGGTGGGAATCAAACCCCAGACCTCTTGCTCACGAGTCTGCGCTAAGTAATGCCTCGGCCTCCCATGGCAGTAAATTCAAATTAGCTTAGCATGCAGAGAGTATGTATTAACATGAAATTTATGAATACAGACTATAAGTATTAAATAAACAAATAAAGAATGATAATAATCAGTCAATTTATTAAAAAGAATTTAATTGTTTTAAAAACTACTACAATTATCATGCATCACAGCGCAATGAATAAATGTAGAATATTTTTCTCTACAAAAAATGAGGTGAAATTTTCAGATAAAATAATTAAGAAAACAAGCATTTTAGCATATAAATTTTAACAATGAAATCCCTGTGGTATGACCTCAGTTTTACTACCATGCATACTTCCTGCCAGTTATATAGAAATGTTTGTACACTTTCTTAAAAGTATATGCACCTTTATTTGGTAAAGAAGAATATAAAAATTACAATCATTAGTGTATAAGAAAAGTGCAGAAAAATTATTAATTAGAAAAAATAAAGTGATCACAATGATATAATTTGCAGCATGATTGGCAATTCCCTGACAGGTGCAAATAAAAGAGAAATGAATTACAGCTAAACAGTTCCTTTACCAACAATAACGAGAGTAAAACTGTAACTCCAGCTAAGCCACCACTCGACCTTTAACAAGGTGGTAAATGTTCAACACAGTATTTTCTGCTTTGCAATAGTTTTATGCAGGAAACTACTTGCACAGCCCAAGTTTTATTTTATGGAAAATGTAATTTTAATCTTGTTATGTGCGGAATATTAAGAATTTACAATGTCTTTTTTATGCCTTCTTTGATGCCTCCAGCCGCAAGCTTCACTACTGTAACAAACAAAACAAAAAAATAAAAGTTGACATGTGCAATACTCCATCAATTTAAATTAAATAACATTTAATTATAATGAGGGCCAAATATAAACTGGAATTTCTTATTCTTCTTTTTTTGTCATTTATTGAAATGAAATAATAATGAGATATATCTAATTTTTTTTACCTAGTTTTTAAATTTACAAACATATTTTTCCCAGCAGATACAGTACAGAGGAATAGTGTTTTATACCTGTGTTTACTACTAAGGCACCATAGGTGGTGATACATAAAATGAAAGGATAAATTGAGAAAGTATTTCTTCCTTAAGGAAGGAAGTGTTCCAGGCTGAAGTTTAAGGTACGTCCCAGGCATTTGCCATTTATGACTGAGGAAAGCATGGAAAAAATCTCTATCAGGGAGGACAATCCTGGTGGGAATCGAACACCAGACCTCCCACTCAAGAACCTTAACGACCTTGGCCACTCTGGCAGTCCAGCAGATACGAAGCTTCTTAATCCCAATATTGAAGAAAAAGCGCAGTTGGGTTTAACTTAACGTTACATGCTGGGGTGAAAGCATCATACTGCTAGTGCAGCTCTTGCTGCTAGTGCCCGAGCAGCTAGCCAAACCCAAGCGACATCATAGAGAACGGACTAACTTACGCTTGCCTCCTTTCCGTGAATAAAAATGGATAGACAAGGGTAAATCACTGTAATGAGGGCATTATTAGGCGGGTGAAATATTGTATTAGTGGAAAATGTGCTCTTATTCCAATTCGCAACTAATTCATGCATACACACACTAACCTAATCAGTCGGCTAACCTTGGGCAAATCCTAGAAACCGGTGTACCCAGTGGTTTAGCTAGTAAATCATTGTAATTGTGGCAAATCTCCTTTAACTCCAGCAGAAGAAGAAAAAAAAAAGCATGGGGATGATAGAATTTGAACCCACTATCTTCACAAGTATAGCTTGACGCTCTAACCCCCTGAGTTATTGCACTATTGATCGTAAAGCATTAATATCTAGTTAATAACTGTGCCAGTCACTACCTTCGGCTCTCTCTGCTGTCCAGGAGCACAACATTACATCAGCAATAAGGGCACATAGCATTGGCAGCAATGCATTTCAGCCCTGCGAGTAACAAAAGCTGTTTATAAATACTTCTATACCTGTGTTCCAATGCTATCTAGTGAATTTTCTCCAGGGTTTTCCCTTGTTAAAAGAGCTATATGTGGGTGGGTATTGTCTTGGGAATAGAACTTTTTGAATCCATTGTTGATGTCTTTGTCGATGATAAGCATGCTTTGCCTCAATCAGAAGCTCGCAGTAATAAGTTCCATTGATTGTTTGATGTTCATGAAGAAAATTGATGAACAAATATCCTTGGGAGTAACAGAAAACTGTCAAAAGAACCTTCCCAGCTGACAGGAATCCCATCTTTTCCTCCACTCTATGCTGGCTTGTTTTGCCTCAGGAGTATACCTACATTTCATTGAAGGTTATGATTCAATGCAGAAAAATTGTCCTTGTATTGAGTCAAAAGCCTTTAACACACTTCACACATAGCCTTTTAATTGTCAGATTCAAGGAATCCATCTTGGTGAGACTTTGGTAATTCATATCACCTGAAATGATGAATTGAACACTTCCACAGCTTGTCCTAACCTCAGAAGTTATTGCAGAAATTTGGCTGTTGATTTGGTTATTTATGGACACTCTTAAACATCTCAGGTCATCAGTGTTCCATTAAATTCAGGACATGAAACAGCCCATATATTTTGCTCAGAGGCCTCTTCTTTCAGGCTTGAGGTTCTTTTACCTGCCATAAATCTATGACATGGTACCCACAGCTCTACTTCCCTTCTAAAGAAACCCATACTTACACTTTTTATACACTTGAAAAAATCCAAAGACCTGGCTGGGATTGAACCTGCAATCTTGGATCTATGACATATATGATTATATTTTAAAATGATCAAATGTTGATTACACCTGATTGAACCCTAAAAGACCTGAATGTTTCCATTTAGCTCGCCTTAGGTCAATGCTGATGACTTAATAATGTGCTGCGCAATAAATGAGTTTATCTCCTGCTCAGACATGTTGTTACAACATGAATGAAATGACTGTATGTAGCAAATCAATTTCTTTCCTATTCCTGAAACCTTTCACAAGTGCTAATATCAAAATTCCAGTTTATATTGGATTCATTCTTGTAGATAAAACATTTTTTGGATGAATTAAAGGAGGAAAGGGCATGATTAAATATTTATCCTTTATATATAGAGAGTTGTCCTGATGTCTATCTAAAAGGCATGTTCGTATCATATACAATGAATCCCAGTGAGCCATCTGCCTCTGCCATGCACAGGCTGCAAAAGCAAGCTAAGCCACCAAATCCAGTGTTATTGATTCATAATCTCCATCTCCATTATATTTTAGCTAGCTCTGTCACAAAGTTAGTTGTTTTGCTTGCAGTGCATTAATAACTGTTCTTATTGTGTAAGTGACTTTATTCTTATGTGTGAATTAATATAGCAAACTGAAATGCCACACCATAAGTTAATACTAAACAGAAAATGTTTGTGCATGACATGTGGAAACAAGAATCTTATACAGCAGTGTATAGTTAATTTGTAGAACCATTTACTGGTGTTTCAGTTCCACATAATGAAACTGTAAGAAAACTTCTTAGATTCCAACCCTTCATACAGCCTGGGTCTAGCTCTATGCAACATTTTTCTGTTCCCTTGTCTCAAAAATGAGCTGGGGACAAGCATTTTGGTTCATCAATGGCTACCATGAAGAAAGCAACGGCAGTTCTGAAGACAATGTCAAAGAGTTTCTAAAAAGACTATACCAACCTTGACCCTGCCCAATGTAATTCCTAAGTAGAAAAAAAAATCATTCTCAGTCTTTATAGACTAGCGTTTGAATTAATCAAAGTTGCACCAGCATTCAATATGCTGGGAGATTAGAGTGATAAAGCTGGAAAGAGTTGAAAGGCTGGCCCCCATGAACCATACAATAGCTTCTGGGATGCATTAGTTATGCTGTTTTTGGTGTGTCTTCAGGTAATGTATTTTTTTTTTTTTTTAACTAAATGCAAATTTGTAATTTAGCTGAAGTTTCAAGGTTGCTACACAATTATGTGATTTGCATCACTAACTAATTAGCACAAATTGTAAGAGAAATTAATGCCCCTGTTAAATATTTCTGCTTTGAAGACAATGCTATGATTTTAGTCTTTCAACATGATCGTTTTTAATTAACAAATAAATATATTAGCTCCTGTAAATAACATAAATTATCTTAAACATTGCACATAATTGGAACTAACAAATGTTGCTAATTTTGGCTAACTTTTAAATTAATTATATAGGAAGAATGATAAACCTAAACTTCCCCCCAAAATTAGTATTTAAATACAGTATTTATGCATTTAAGAGATTAATTGATTTGTTTTCATTATAATTGTGGTTACAAGGGGTCCTACTGGTACTCTCACTTACTCTACCTTCATCCACCATGTGGTCAACTTGCTCCTGATGTTTCAAAAATCTTGGCCGAATTATTCTGTTGTAGATAACTATGGACCCATTGCTTTGAATTGGAGCAAAGCACCAGATGAAGAACACTACCTGTTGAAACACAAAAGTGTACACTTAGCACAAAACACCATTTTACTTTGCCTTGATCAACATTTCCATGATGTCCTGAAAGGCAAATTTCCTGTTGATACTGATATGAGCACTTCAGAAATAGCTTGTTTCAAATATGCTCCTTTCACTTCAGGGGAAGTAAAATGTTCTTTTTCTATGATAAAAATGTTCCCACTGACAAGCAGCTGGCTATGACAGTTGATACCTTGAAAAAACATCTTCTTGTTGCTTGTAACAAGAAAAATAAGCTTTAGTACTTTAATTATGTGATAAAGAAATTATTAAGTATCATAAATATATATTTGCATTAATAATGAGTGATATTACTTAATGCAAATATATATTTAAGATACTTAATAATTTCTTCATCACATTTCACTTTTAATAAATGTCTATTTTAATTTAATTACTACCTATTTTCAGTATTTGAAGCTAATTTTTGCCTGCCTATTTTAACCGAAATAAATGCTTGAACTATGGGCGCTAATTATTAACATTTATGTAAACAATACTCTTGCAACAAATGGCATTGCAGTTCATTGAGTTTGGTACTTATTTGGAAATTTTAATCTTCGTCAAATTAATGTGATTAGGCTATGTACAAAAACAGATAAAAACACCTTAAAAACTACAAGATAAGAGCAAACACATAATTATATATAAGCATAAAAAAATTGGTAACTAATATAAGCACATTGGCATTTATTTTTCCTTATGTAGATGTTATGATACTAGCACCATAAGCTACTTTTTTGTGCGTCAATTTCTGATTCTTAGCACTTAATTGTTTCTCAGAATCTTAAAACAGTTAAGTCAACACTCTTACCTTGAACAGCCAATAGAATGGGAACCAAGACAATAGCAGATCAGAGAAATATTCCACGATGGAGAACAAGGCAAAGACCACCCAATACGTAAGCCATTTTGTGTCATCTTCTTTGCTGGGACTCTCCAAGGCCTTAATTGAGCAGTATGCTGGATACACAAAACCAATGATGTTGCAGAATAGTTGTGCTGCATATCCAAAGACCATATACAGACCAACAAAAACCACGAACACTGAAACATCAATGAAGAATTCAATTAAGTGTACTTATGAAGCTGTTGACAATGGAGTGGTATATATATAAACAATGTAATGCAGTTTTTTTCACACTAACTCCATTCACTTACATAAAATTTGGAACATATGTTACAGGAGCGATCCCTCCCATCTTCAGCCTGTTGACAAACTGTTGTTAAACGTGGCGGTTGGGTCTCTTGATGAGAGCCCCAAGAGAGAAACAACAGTTTGTCAACAGGCTGAAGATGGGAGGGATCGCTCCCGAAACATATGTTCCAAATTTTATGTAAGTGAATGGAGTTAGTGTGAAAAAAACTGTATTACATTGTTTATATCAATAAAGAAAATACACTTAAGCTTGCTAAAATATCAAATTTGTTTAAATGTTGGTTTTTTTATGTTACAATATTAAATAAAAAATGTATTGAATATACCGAAGATTATTTGACAGGTGAATGTAGCTTACATATAAGTACCAATCAGCAGCAATTTTAAACTTGCCTAAAATAAAAGAAGTGTGAATACAAACTTGTCTACTATAAAAGAAGTGTGAATACAAATATTATTAGGACCTGAAATGATGCAAATGCATTGACCGTGGCAGAGGTCATTAATGCATGGAATGTGAGTGGGAGGTTTGGGATTTGATTCCCATATCCTCCCTGAGGTTTTTCCCAGGTTTTCCTCAGTTCTAATGACAAATGCCAGGTACCCCAAACTTAGGCCTGGAATTGCTCCTTTTATTTAAAAAAAAAAAAATCCTTTTCCAGTTTATCATTTCATCTCATGTATCATCAGTGTCCATCACCAGTGATGCCTTAGGGCTAATAAATAAATAAAAAAAAGTATTGAAAGTTAGTAACCTACCATCACTACCCCAAAAACAGTGTCGACTTTTATAGTAGAAATCTGAGCAAGAAGGAGAAAGTTGTGGCATAGTGTGCCGACATCGTGTTGTACCAACAGCAAGAAATGAACAAAACTACAGTGAGTGCCATTGAAATTGAAATGTTACTTGTAGACACAACCCATAAGATGTTTGATGAACAATCAATATAAGATTTCTGATCATGAGATATTTCCAAATCATGTTTACAAGGAAAATCAAATAATTTTTAGGTTTTCATTAATCTGAACATTAGAATTAAGTAAATCCCTATTGTCATTAATTAAATTATACTTAGGAAACTGTAGACAATGGAATGGTAGCATATCCAATAAGAATGTATTAAATATGTTCACACTAACTCCACTTATTTATTAAACATTAGGACATGTTTCTGGGGCAGTTGCTCACATTATCAGCTGTTGACTGACTACTCGATTTTGTGGCTGGATTGCATGGTGTTTCTGTGGCAGTCTCTGATGGTTCGATTAGGAACTTGCCGAGTTCATCCATGGGTGAAGTATCAATTCATTAAATATTTCCTCTTTTTCAGGATGAAAATTGTTTCAGAGTTTCTTTCAGCAACTTAGCCTCTGGTTTAATTTCATTTATTTCAGTTCAAAAGTGCGCTGCCATTGCAGATTTATCAATTTGCTTAAAATAAATATTCCTGAAGTGTTCTTTTCTCTGTATTTCCAAATTTCTCTTTGCTTTTATGATGTACATTTGATAACAATCTGCATATTTGATTTCGTGCTATAAATTTAAAAGACAAAAATCCATAAGAGATGTTCCCATGCTGAAGAATATCAAGTAAACACACATATTCAAAAGTTTCACATTTCATAGATATTCAAAGAACATGGCATATGGTTAGCCCCAAAGAACAAATATAATATAAAAAAATTATTAGGTCTGTAAAAGACACCATAACAATAGAACAGAAATCAGAGATTTATGAAATCAAATGTGCAGATTGTAATCAAATATACATTGGAAAAACAAAGAGAAATTTGGAAATTCAGAGAAAAGAACACTTCAGAAATATTAATTTTAAGCCAATAGATAAATCAGCAGTGTCAGCTCACTTTTGCATAAAAAAATCATGAAATTAAACTAGAAGCTAAGCTGCTGACCAACTTTCACAATCCAATAGTTTTCTAATTAGAAAAAATTTTCCATCCTAAAAATATGAAAAACTTAATGAATTTTAATGTTCCATGGATGAACTCAGCATCAAGTTCCTACTCGAACCATCAGAGGCCACCAAGAAGCACCTTGGGCCACCAAATTGAGTAGTCGGTTAACAGCTGGTAATGGTTGCAACTGCCCCCAAAATGTGTCCTAATGTCGTATAAATAAATGGAGTCAATGTGTACATATTTAATACATTTTTATTGGATACTCTGCTGTCATATTTGAAACTATCTCTTAGTTCTTGTGGGATCAAGAAAGATAACTATTTTGAGCGGACATTTGATGGTGCAAATGTGATATGAGGTGATGTGAATGTGGTTCAAGCTTTGTTTAGGGAGGAAGTGCCTTATGCAGTTTACATTTATTGTTGGAACCATAGACTAAATCCTGTTCTTTTTGTTGTCTGTAAATAAATCAAAGTAGCTGATTGCTTCAGCATTTTACAGCATTTGTGTGTTTTTTGTCAACTTCTACCATACATCAAATGTTTTTTGCATACAACTTTCAAATCACTGAGCTTAAGGCTCTGAGTGATACAAGACGAACTGCTCAAGTTGCATCCTGTCATAGGACTCTGCCAGCATTGTCACTTTGAATTGCATTGCAACAGACAAGAAAATCATTTGAAGCGTATGGACAGTTAAAACTGCTTTCTTTAACAGCAATTCATTTTTTTCATTTGCTCACTATGTTAAGAAATGTTTCTGAAGTAAAAAATGCAACATTGCAAAGGCCTGCTCTATTATTCAGAGTCTGATCGATGCTTTGTCACAACTCAATCTAAGCCTGAAAAAGTTCAGGAAAATCTGGGACGATTTATCACCACGCAATTGGACTGCACAGTCATGCATGAACTATCTCCACATAGAAAGTATAACTTCCATCACACTTGGCTAAATATGTGATCACTGATATAACAGATATGCCCTGTGGGAATAATGACCTTCATTCACTTCAAGATTATTGTAAAAATCCTAAGTAAGGCTTCCTTCAGAAGGGAAGTAAAGCCGTGGGTCCCGTGTTGTATATTTATGGCACGAAAAAGAACTTCAAGCCTGAAAGAGAGGCCTCTGAGCAAAATTTGTCGCCCTGAGTTGAACTTTAGCCTGGCTGAAGATGGGAACTAAATGTTCTCGAAACCGGTTCCATATATTTATGAAAAGTAAGTGAAGCTTTAAGAGTGTGCAGTTCAACTGAATCATACAATGATATCAATTAATTATGATTATATTTATTTTTGACTTATATGTGCATATATGTTTAAAAATCAGAATTGGAAAAAAAAAAAAAAAAAAAAAAAGTACTTATTTTACAAATGTATAAGATTTAGCTTTAAAACAAAATAGTATATTTTGCTCATTTTAGTTGATTTGGTTTATTTATAGACTTCTATAACATCTTAGGTCATCAGCACCCCATTCAATTCAGGGCATTAAACAGTTGACAAATTTTGCTCAGAAGCCTCTTCTTTCAGGCTTGAGGTGCTTTTTCATGCCATAAATCTACAACATGGAACCCACACTTTTACTTCCCTTCCAAAGAAAGTCATACTTAGGATTTTTATGACGAAAAGAATCCTTCAATCCTGGCCAGGTTTGAATCGGCTATCTTGGGTTTAGGAGGCAAGTATGGTTACTACTGGACCACCAGGACCGACCCTCATTTTAATATTCATATATTTCCATCTATTTTGCTTAATTTTTAAGTAACTGTTAAAAGTGATCTGTTTTCACAATGACTGTAACTCATGTATTGGTTTATAGTTACTATTATTCATTTCTCTTTGCTTAGTTTTTAACTAATGTTGTAATTTAATATGTATGCTGAGTTCTTCAATGGCGAAGAACTCAAGAGTTCGAAATATAGCAATTTCAAGTGTGACTTTATCTAAGTGTTTATCCTATTCTACTTTTATTATTATTGTTAATTTTATTTATATATATATTTCAAAAATAAAATTTATGAGACCCATAACTTGAAAGTGTAATGTGGATCATGAACCCATGGGTCAGAAGGGTACTGCTATATACCAAGGAAAATACTAAAATAATTATGCTCCACTGGGCAATGAAATACTGAACAATAGAGAGAGCAGTTCTGATGGAGATGATGATGGCGTTTTTACTTATTTCTTCTACTCTGTAAATTTTATGCTACTGATGTGTGAAAGGAGGGGGGAGGGAAAGAAAGAGAGCTGGGAGAAAAAAAAACTCTTGTGCGATATACTACTGCTGACAATGGCAAAAACTTAGAGAAATATACATAACTGCCCTACTGCATCAATTCCCTACACTATTAACAAACTTATAAAATGAAAACTATGCACAAAGAATAAAAAAGAAAATTTACTTCTAATTTTCAAAACAAGAAGCATCATGGCCATCATTAAAGCATACAATAAAAAGTATAAATTTAGTAAAACTGTAATAACATTCACTTTCACTACACATTTTGACTCCAGCACCGAAGAATAAATTAACTAGATAGGAATTTCAAAATGGCCAATTAATGTTGTTACAAAAGCTCAGATCCCTAGAATTACAAAAATTTAAATATTCACTTAAATCTTAATGGTAGTATCTAGATTATTTAAAACATGCTTTATAATATTGTTTAAACAGTATTGTCGAAAGTTTAGAGATGTTATAACCTTCTGTGTCCCATATGCAGAAAATGATCCAACTGCATGCATTTTGTATATCAGACATACATGATGCTCTGAACCAGTAATGTCATTAAAACGTTCCAATTAATTCAGAACTTCCCGAACCATTTAGGACATTTGCAATATCATTATTATTTAAAAAATTCAAAACACTTTTTGCAATTTATAAGTTCCACCATTTACATTGGGAAATTTAGTTTATCAGTGGGTAACAGACAATATTCCTCCAAGTTATGCAATTCATGGTCATTTGCCTGCAGCTTCTAGACGGTGTACAGTGTTATGAAATCGGAACTAAATGCCAACCAAACTGTCACTTCAGTAGTTTAACACCGGCACTTTTCTCAGCCTTATTTACTGTAATTTACAACATTGCCATCTTATAAAAAGGTACCAAAACTAAATTAAACTCCATTTAATAGACAAGAAACTTTTTTTCTTTCAAAAAAAAACCTTACGTGCTGAAATGACGATTCCCTGATACCCTAGTTCTATGTCCATCCTCTTGCTTAAAACTGAATGCACTACCTTTAATTTAAATAGTTTACATGACAAACAAAAAAAGAGCTGATGTAGACTTCTATATTTAGTGTCTAGGCCTCTTGTTATCTAAATCGTTGACTCACCCATGAACAAATATAATCGCTTTACTCCAGTTTTTTCTTCAGCCCAGGTCAAGAGTTTCGTCCAAGGATGTTTATCATCATGAAGCGCTTTATCAAGATTTTCCTTCATTCCTTCAATACGGGTACCCATTACGATTTAACAACTTTAATGTAAATGCGATTATATAAATGCCGAAACAGATTATCAGTACTGCTTACATTCAACACTACAATTTTTTTGCTGTAATCACTGTGATTAATGTACCAACCAGTGCCTACAACATTATCCCATATTTGGTTTCAAATTTCCCGATAATGAGAAAAATAGCCCAAAATCTAACTTTTAGTTTCATTTTCCTTTCCAGATTATCATTATATAGTTAGAATAGTTAATTCTTTTGTCAATGTGGTCAAAAGTTATTATTTATTTAACTTAACAGAAGATGCAGAAAGATAAGAGGTTTCATGTATGAATAAGCTAATTGTCAAAGAATTTTGTTTTAATTTTGAAAATGATAGATATGGCACTTTTCAACATGATTAATTGCATAAAGTAAACTCTTGTCTCTAAATCGTTGTTTATGGATGGGCAATCCCGCACTTGTATTTTTTGCATGCACCCTGGAATGGCCAGATCACAGATAAATAAAACTCCTGGGCCAGGAGCTTTGTTAAGTTTAATATTGTGCTTATCCTATTGTTTTCTCGAGTCCACAATCCAACACCGAAGCAGTAAGGCGATGTTTAGGCCTAATAGTTATTCACTGAATGGCGCCAGCTTTTGAGAAACTTTGAAGGTGATCGAAGATTGCATTCTTATGCAACACAACGTTCAAAATATAAATAAATGACAAATTATTTATTAATATGCCTAAGCCCCAGAGGACACTTGCAGATTCTTGTCCAGCTAATTGCTAATGTCTTCACTAGTAATTGACAAGGCCAATGACCATCGTCAATCAATACATAACGTTCTCAAACTCTGTCGGTCCTGGTGGGTAGTGGTAACCATACTTGCCTCCTAAACCCCAAGATCGCAGGTTCGATCCCGGCCAGGACCGATGGGTTTTCCGGGCGTAAAAATCCAAAGTATGGTTTCTTCCGGAAGGGAAGTAAAATAGTGGGTTTCGTGTCGTACATTTACGGCACGATAAAGAAACTCAAGCCTAAAAGAAGAGGCCTCTGGGCAAAATTGGTCGGCCGTTTCACGCCTGATATGAATGGGACACTGATAATCTAAGATGTTAAAGAGCATTCGTAAATAAACCAAAATAACAATAAAAAACAATAAAAATAAAATTAAAAGTTCAAACTGTGGTAATATGTGACTGAAAAAGTAAAAAATTTACTTAACCTTACAGACAAAGGGCTTCGGGATTGTAATGGTAAGTCTTACAGACAACTGTCATTCTGCGGCTTCAGTCTCAAACGGCAGAGGAATTTCAGGGACTCTGGAACGATTGTTTGTTGATTTGATTTATTTATGGACGCTCTTTAACAGCTCAGGTCATCAGCGTACCATTCAATTCCGGGCGTGAAATGGCTGACAAATTTTGCTCAGAGGCCTCTTCTTTCAGGTTTGAAGTTCTTTTTCGTGCCGTAAATGTACGACACGGGATCCATGGCTTTACTTCCCTTCCGAAGGAAGCCATACTTAGGACTTTTACGCCCGAAAAAATCCATCAATCCTGGCCGGGTTTGAACCCGCGATCTTGGGTTTAGAAGGCAACTCTGGAACGATGCGGAGATATGTACACATTGTAAAGTGATAGTAAATAAATGCAGATGGAGAGACCTGAACGGTTTCGGAACACAGAAAACAGGCAACTGTACGCCTAAAAGTCATTTTTAGAGTAAATGTTAATCGCTTTATGTTTTAGTTGTTATACAACTACGTCAATGGGAGACTTTAATTTAACAATATAAAACGCAAATAAAATATTATGATACGGGAAAAGCACATGCTTTTAAGCCTGAAAGTAATGTTTTTAACTTGTTACACTATCTGTTTTACATGTACCTAAAAGAGACATTTCATAATTTGAAGTGGCACTATTGACTTCTTTTCCATCTTACAGAAAAGAAATCTCGACGATGTTAGATTCCATTGTATCAGGTTTTGCAAGAGGAATACAAAAAGATGCACGTGCAACAGCATCTGGAAATACATGTTTTAAATTCACTGCAGATTAATTTGCATTTACAGTGTACATCATTATCTTGCACCAAATATATCTCGACTACTTTCGATAAGGATGAGATCTTCCAACAATATCTTCCTTAACAATGATGTAATCGTTTATTTTTAAGCTTGCTTTGTGCCTCCAACGAATATTCTTCCTTTTGCTGGTCAGTTTTCCTTTCGTATAACGAGCCTGTTGAACACCTCGTCTTTAAAAAACGACATTAGAGCGAATATTGCTTTATCAGAGTTTTCCATGCAGATGGATATATTTGAGTGTGTGATGCATTCATGTTTGTGTAAGTCCAGCATGCACCCTGTGACAGTAAGCCTAGCATTTTATACTGCCCACCGTAGCCATCTTCGCTACGGTGACCCGAAGCCTTCAAAGCCATAGGACGCCGTCTGTCTGTAAGATTATGTAAAAATTGTGGTTCCGTATGCATACCCTCTCAACACTTGTTTTGTTCGTATCACCAACATGCACAACAGTTACTAATTGAACCAGTAGCTAAAATTGCTACAAATTAGGTAAATTATTAGAAGTGTAATTTTTAACACATATATAAAAACATACTTTACTGTTCTTTCAAAAAACTGATCTTTTTTACCTATCCCGAAAAAATGGTAACGATTATGCACCTTTGATGCTGCTGTATTGGTAACATGTCATCTAACCTGGTGTCCATTATTCGCAAACATTATTTCCCCCCCCCCTTTTCTTTACGTTTTTGGGCGTAATATAATATATTTTTAAAAGCGATTTTTTTTTAATTGATTTGTTTATGGACACTCTTTAACATCACAGGTCATCAGCGTCCCATTCAACTCAGGGCGTGAAACGGCCGACAAATTTTGCTCAGAGGCCTCTCTTTCCTCTTTCAGGCTTGAGGTTCTTTTTCGTGCCGTAAATGTACGACACGGGACCCACGGCTTTACTTCCTTTCCGAAGGAAGCCATACTTAGGATTTTTACGCCCGAAAAAATCCATCGGTTCTGGCCGGGTTCGAACCCGCGATCTTGGATTTAGGAGGCAAGTCTGGTAACCACTACACCACCAGGACCGACTTTAAAAGCGATGAAAAATACAAATCTATTAATAGCAATTATTACACTTCGTCTTCGATACGTAACATTCAGTTCTTAGTGCATTATGCCACGTGTAAGAAAGGCAGAGGTACGAACTACACAATTCTTTATTCCCTATCATTGCCAATGTCACAAAAGAACCACAGCCAATGTCGAGCAAGAGAGAATAAGTAATTACGCGTTATAGCAACAAATTAACACCTACATCTGAAACCCTATCGTAACAAAAGGTCATTATTACAGTTATTGGGAAAAAACGGCAACCTAACCTCGTATGTGCAGGCCTACCGGAGTACTACGGCGCTAAATATCAAGGTAATTTTTTAATATATGGCACCCAACTCATTTGCTTTCTGTTTTCAAATGCAAGAGGGTTTATTACTTGACGTTACAAGGAGGAACAAATGTTATGCTGCTAGTGTTGCACTGCTGGAAGAGCAGTGTTAACCCTGTTAGCTAAGAAAGTTAAGAGTGTCGTGCTAATGATGGAAGGTCGTGGGTTCCATTCTCCATGGGTAATTGTTTTTCATTTATTTCTTCACTTATATTTTTTTCTCGCAGAACAAGCGTTATAAATGTTACTACTACTTTTTTTTTTTTTTTTTTTTTTTTTCCTTCATAACTTTTCTACACAATTTAAACCTGGACACATTTCATTGCAGTCCCTTGCTGATACTACGGCAGCCAACATTTCGCGCTTTCTTTGCTACAAGATTCTACTTCTGTTGCTGCCGTTCGGGACTGAGAAAATATATTTCTCTGCTGCCTGGATTGCAGCTCCAGAACGTAGCTATCTGTTCGGGTAAGTGAAATTACTTTAGGCAAATAATTTCTTAACGGAGCATGCATGAAACCCTGTTTTCTCAGTAGGTTAGAGTGTCGTGTTAATTAAGTGAAGATCGAGGGTTAGATTTCCCATGGATAATTTTTTCTCGCAGAATAAACTTAGTTGCTTTTTTTATCTTTATAAATTTTCTACACAATTCTTAACGGAATAAATGTTACTTTTATTTCTTAAAGTTTTCTTTCTTGTTTCTTTAGTACAGTATCTAGAATTTTTATTTCCATTTTTCTTTTCCACATATAATCCCCAATTACCCTTACTCCCTGTACCGACCTCTTTTCCATACGACAGGCAACATTAGAAGCGTTCGGCTTTCTCCGCTGCCGTCCATAAGTGGAGGTCGGTACAGGGAGTAAGGGTAATTGGGGATTATATGTGGTTTGTGGAAAGAAACTGCTCAAAGTCCTTGAGTATATGTTCGTATAACAGGAAATTGAAAACGGGGAGGGAATGTCCCGAAAATACCCAAAAATAACTATTTGTAGGAACCTGTACCCGCACAATAGTTGATTGGGTCAACATTTGTAGGGAAGTTTATGAGCAATGGCTCGAGGGAAACCCTTTAATCAATTGAAAAAATCAGCGGTAGCAACTAACTTTTGGGAATACAACCATGAAACTATAATCAAGAAGCCACATTGTTAAAACATAATTCACATGGGAAAATTTTTCATTTTAAAAAAAATTGAAAAAATTAATAAATTTAAGTCATTTCATCTTTGGATTTATTCAGCAAATTCCCATTCCAGCAAACAAGTGTCAACTGAGAAGCAGCTCTGATCAGCCACAATCAATCAAGCCAGCCAAAAATGAGCAGTTTGTGAACAGCTGAAGATGTGAATGACAATTCTCAAAACATATACCTAAATTAAAAATCTTCAAAGTTTATGTCAGCATTTGGAAATATTAAGCTCAACCTGAGTTATATATAAATTTTAGAGCTAGTAAGAAGTTAATAAATATGTAACCATAAACTCTGATTGAAAAGAATCTTAAAATTTATTTCAATTCAGCATGAAAAACATTTTATGCTTGTGAAAGAAAAGTTTTTCAGACCAGTATTAGAGATTTAAAATTCTATACTGTAAGCCA
Source organism: Metallyticus violacea (assembly GCA_030762175.1). Classification (NCBI taxonomy): domain Eukaryota; kingdom Metazoa; phylum Arthropoda; class Insecta; order Mantodea; family Metallyticidae; genus Metallyticus; species Metallyticus violacea. The sequence continues at coordinate 8,914,782 of CM060833.1, read as the reverse complement.
CCTAAACATATGAAATTGCAAGGGTGATAATTTGTAAATTAATCAAAGCAATATTTATTAGAAAAATGAATAGATTAGATTTATTTTTCATTTGTATAGATACATTAAAGTATTAAATACATACACAATTTTGCAAATATAATTGTATTCATGTACTTGTTGAATTAAAATGCTCAACATAAGTCTATAAGCAAATACATTAACTCGGATTACAAAAAAAAAAAAAATCTTTGCTTAAAGTTTACAATTTTTATTGAAACTTCAATATGTACACCCCACTTAAACTTCCTTTTAATGTATGCGAGCCATAATGTATAAATTAGAACCTTAAGCCTGAAAGAAGAGGTCTCTGAGCAAACTTTGTCAGCAGTTTCATGCTCTGAATTGAATGGGATGATGACAAAGTTAAGAGTTCATAAATAAATAAAAAAATAATTAGGAATTTAATTTTTGTCACCTTTTATTTGCTTATTAATCCAAGAAAAGAAGGAGAGCCTGTTATTCTAGATTAAGTTTAAAAAGTTTCACTTGTGGGATGCAGATGGTGAAGTTTCACTCAATTTAACCTTAAATCTAATTTCAATAAATTTTTTCTCCTTTCTGGTAAAAAGTTACCAAGTTTCACTAATCATATTGATATGTTAATGAACATGCTGTAAGCAGCCTTGTGATACTGAATCTGCACCTTTACTTTTACTACAGCTGATTTTTAATTTCGTAATTATACCCTAGTGCTCTTTGTATAATTTATTTTTGCACCAATATGTCTAACTGCAGATGGCACATTACATTGTATGTTTAATACTCTAGTGCTCTTTGTATAATTTATTTTTGCACCAATATGTCTAACTGCAGACGACATTACATTGTATGTTTAATACTCTACAGTTACACTTTTTTTCCATCAATTGTATCTATGTAATATTTTATATGCCATCATTTAAAACTGACCAGGTTTTTCAATAATACCATGTTATTAATTTTGAACATTATCATGTTATACATTTTTTTACAATCATTCAAAATTATATTCATAAAACTTTAGCTTATTCATCATTTTTAGAAATTTACTATGATGTAAATGTTTAAAAATTTCATTTTTGCAAAACTGCTTGATGTGCTGAGCTTCCAAAGACAGTGTCTTGAGATTTAAAACAGATGTTTTGCTATCTATGGTACCCTAGAAGCACTTCACAACATGTTGGACAAGACATTTCTTTTAAATCGCAAGTTGCTGCCTTCTCTACAAGTTCAGGACACCAAGGACAGGCCGTTGAAGCCTACACATCCTCACCTTACAAAATTGCTAGTTTCTGCAATTTATTGCATTTAATAATATGTTATTTTTAGCAGTATTAAAAACTCTTTGCTACATTTTGTAACAGTTAAAGTTTCAATATTAAACTTGTAGTAAAATTTCTAGAAAGAATAATATACTGCATTTGGTTACGTTATTAATACACAAGTTTAAAACAGTATATTTTTATCTGTGTACTACAGTTTTTAGCAGTTTTTGCAAGAGACTGATTCAAATTCTAACACTTACATAATATAAAAAAGAAATCATATTATCCAATATTTGAATTAGCAAAAACATATACATATTAAAGAAAATAAAACAAGATTTTTTTTACAGAAATAAGTATTTGAAAATCTTCAAACTGTCATATTACATGTGTTATCCTATATTGAAAGACAAAAATCCACTTACAATAACAAAGTTGGCAGTAAATTAAATTAATTGTTAATGTAATTCAATAATGTTTGTAGTATTCTATAGTTTTAGTGATGCCATATTTTTTCTTCATACCTTTTTTTCCACTTCTGACTTTTGGACAACTGAAAACCCATTGAAATTGCATTATTCTATTTGCTGTATAACCACTGCTAAAAATTCTTGAAAATTTATATTAAAACACAATGAAATTCAGAAATAACCACTGCTTTTTGAATTAACAAAATTCTGCTTTTGAATTATGAAAAAAGATTCAATATGAATTAAATTGGAATTTTTAACATTGGTTTCAGTAGGAATTTCAAGGGAAATAAGTTTGTTCTAATTATTCATATTTGAATTAAAAAGATTTCATAGAATATTATAGCAGTATCACATTTAAATATTTTTCATTTCTTATTACATAATTTAAGTTTGATAACATTTTTATATAAGATTTATTATACTTTTGATTTGATAGTATTCTGTGTATACAATAGAATATTTTGAAAACATCTATTAAAGCAACAAATTGCAATTCAGGAATAAGTATTGCTGTTTGAAATTCTGCTTTTGAATTATCCAAATAAATGGTTCAAAATTTTTAATTAAACAGGGAATTTTGACATTGATTTCAATAAACATATACATATTAATAAAGAAAATAAAGGATGACTTTTTTTTAGAAATAACATGCATTGAAAAATGTTAAAAACTGCCATATTTTGTGTGTTGTCCTATAATGAAAGACAAAAATCTACTTACAATAACAAAGTTGGCAGTAAAATTATTTTTCAGTATAGCTCTATAATTTGCTGGTAGTATTCCATAGTTTTAGTGATTTTACATATTTTCCTCATACCCTTTTCCATTTCTGTCTTTGGATAACTGTAAACCCATTTAAACTCCATTATTCCAATTACTGTCTAAAGACTGCTAAAAATTCCTGGAAATTTCTATTAAAACACATTGGAATTCAGGAATAGCTACTCTTTTTGAATTAACAAAATTCATTTTTGAATTATACAAATAAAAGGTTAAACATTTTGAATTAAAAAGATATTACTGCAGCATTATTCGATTTTACTGCAGTATCACATTTAAATATTTAATTTTCTTATTACATTTTTAAGTTTTATAATACTTTTATACAAGAGATGTTATATTTTTGATTTGAATAGTTATCTGTGTATACACAAGATTATTTTTAAAAAATCCATTAAAGCAAAAAATTGGAATTCAGGAATAAGCAACAATTTTTAATTATACAAATAAAAAAACTTTTTAAATTAAATAGGAATTTTTAACATTGTTTCAATATACATATTCATATTATTAATGAAAATGAAACAAAGGTGACTTTTTACATAAATATTATGCATTGAAAAATGTTAAAAAAAAAAAAAAAAAAAAGTGTGTTGTCCTATAGTGAAAGACAAATCCATTTACATAACAAAACAGTAAATTAAATTATTTTGAATGCAGCTTGGTAATTCGTTGGTAGTATTCCATAGTTTTAGTAATGACATTTATTCCAGATTCCTTTTCACTCTTGTCTTTGGATAACTGTAAACCCATTGAAACTGCATTTTGTTTGCTATCTTAACCTAACCACTGTTAATATTTTTTGTAAATTTCCATTAAAACACATTGAAATTCAGGATTATCTATTGATTTTTGAATAAACAAAATTCTGCTTTTGAATTATGCAAATGTTCAAAATTTTGAATTAAATATGAATTTTAACATTGGTTTCAATAGGAATTTCAAGGGGAATACATTTGTTTGAATTCATGTTTGATTTAAAAACAGCCCACAGTATATTACTGTAGCATCACATTTAAATATTTATCTCCATTTTCTTATTACATTTTTTAAGTTTTAGTTTTAATAACACTTTTACAAGATTGCCATTTTGGTTGAGATTAATCTTTAAATATACACCAGAATATTTTTAATTTCACATCAAGATGCCATCAATTATTTTTTATCTTAATCCAGATATATTTATTATTTTATGACTGTACAATTTACTTATGATGGCCATATTGAGAAAAATATAAAATATTGATAAAATACTAAGCTTTCATATGAAAACTATCCAACTTTTAGGGGAAAGAGTGGGGAATGCTGCTTGCAGCAGGCTGGATTCAAAACACCACACATGGATAGTTTTTATACAAAAGCTTTATATATACTTATAACTTGACTAAGTTATTGAGTTGGTATTGTCATTTTGATTTGAATTGCAATCTGTGTATACCAGAATATTTTAAATTTCACATCAGCATATATTCATTTATTTTTAATCTTAAACCAAGTTATATGTACTATTTTAGGGCTGTACAATTTACTTGTGATGTTCATATTAACAAAATTATAAAATATTGATAAAATACTAGGCATTCACGTAAAAACTATCCCACTTGTACAGGAAATAGTGGAGAATACTGCTTGCAGCAGACTGGATTCAACACATCTCACCACACTGTGGGATAATTTTTAGTGAAAACTTTGTATAAACTAGTCTATCATAACTTGACTTAAGATGTTGAGTTTATGACTAACAGACTTACTAAAACAAAATGTTCAGATGTAACTAAAAAAAAAAGAAAAAAAATGAACTATTGTGATTAACTAAAGCTGAAAAAAAAATAAAACTCTTGTGATCATTCAAATTTTAAGTTCAGCGTCAACAAATATGTATAGCCTGATTATCATGTAATTTTTACACTAAGGACACTTGGTAAAGCTTATCAGTCAAAAATATGATTTTTGACTAAGCATAACATGAAACTATATAGTTTACAGATTATACCCATTTATTTTTGTTTGTTTTCAGCATTTATATAGATTTAAATGGATATTTAAATATGGTAGCCTGGATACCATACCCTCTTTTCCATTCCTTCAGATTTTAAATCAAAAAATTATTTTAATGCACATTATTAAACTATATAGTTTGCACATTACACTCGTATATCATTTTGTTTGAAGAATTTACATTTCTTAAATGGTAATTTAAATATTGTCATCATGCTATTACACAACACTTGCATTTTTGCCACTTGCCCGAACTGGCATATTTTGAACTTTAGGTGCACTTTTCTTAAAACCTATGCAGATAGAGCTATGAATTATTTTATGCATGTGCAAAAACACTTTCATATGCTTTGCAATTTGCATAAAATGATAATTTCAAAAATTAAATTTTTCCTTTAAATTACATATTTCACACAAAATTAAGTAACAAGTTTTCAAACTGATTTTAAAATCAGAGGAAAAACTGCTGAAAATATTAGCTCATGGGAAAAGTGCACCTAAAGCAGAAAATATGTCAAAAATGGACTTTTTCTGGTTTATTCAAATAGTTATAAAATGTTATCCAAAATTTAAAACTTTTTATTATTTAGAAATAAATGCTTAGTAAGTAAAATTTTCATTAGGACATAATTTTTCAGAAAAACACCTTGAATTCTGTTTAAGTTCAAGACAAAAATTGTTATGTCTCTACTAAGTATCCTTAATTTTCTGCATTTCATTCAATATAACTGAACATTTTGTTCATTATATTTGTATTAACAAGTAATATCAATATAGCATTTATATACACATTTTTTACAATACAAATTTGTTGTTTACACAGTTAAAACAGTAGAACTTAATTGTGGAAGTAGATTTATTCTTGATATACACTTAAAATATTGAGAACATAACAGTTTTAGAAGTGTATTCTTGATATACACTTAAAATTTGAACATAACAGTTGAAGTAGATGTATTCTTGAAATACACTTAAAATGCGGAGAACATAACAAATGCACAAGTAGATGTATTCTTGAAATACACTTAAAATGCGGAGAACATAACAGTTGGAAGTAGATCACTTAAGATGTGGAGAACATAATGGTTGGTAGATCACTTAAGATGTGGAGAACATAATGGTTGGTAGATCACTTAAGATGTGGAGAACATAATGGTTGGAAGTAGATCACTTAAGATGTGGAGAACATAACAGTTGGAAGTAGATCACTTAAGATGTGGAGAACATAATGGTTGGTAGATCACTTAAGATGTGGAGAACATAATGGTTGGTAGATCACTTAAGATGTGGAGAACATAATGGTTGGAAGTAGATCACTTAAGATGTGGAGAACATAACAGTTGGAAGTAGATCACTTAAGATGTGGAGAACATAATGGTTGGAAGTAGATCACTTAAGATGTGGAGAACATAACAGTTGGAAGTAGATCACTTAAGATGTGGAGAACATAACAGTTGGAAGTAGATCACTTAAGATGTGGAGAACATAATGGTTGGTAGATCACTTAAGATGTGGAGAACATAATGGTTGGAAGTAGATCACTTAAGATGTGGAGAACATAACAGTTGGAAGTAGATCACTTAAGATGTGGAGAACATAACAGTTGGAAGTAGATCACTTAAGATGTGGAGAACATAATGGTTGGAAGTAGATCACTTAAGATGTGGAGAACATAATGGTTGGTAGATCACTTAAGATGTGGAGAACATAATGGTTGGAAGTAGATCACTTAAGATGTGGAGAACATAACAGTTGGAAGTAGATCACTTAAGATGTGGAGAACATAACAGTTGGAAGTAGATCACTTAAGATGTGGAGAACATAACAGTTGGAAGTAGATCACTTAAGATGTGGAGAACATAACAGTTGGAAGTAGATCACTTAAGATGTGGAGAACATAATGGTTGGAAGTAGATCACTTAAGATGTGAAGAACATAACAGTTGGAAGTAGATCACTTAAGATGTGGAGAACATAACAGTTGGAAGTAGATCACTTAAGATGTGGAGAACATAATGGTTGGAAGTAGATCACTTAAGATGTGGAGAACATAACAGTTGGAAGTAGATCACTTAAGATGTGGAGAACATAACAGTTGGAAGTAGATCACTTAAGATGTGGAGAACATAACAGTTGGAAGTAGATCACTTAAGATGTGGAGAACATAACAGTTGGAAGTAGATCACTTAAGATGTGGAGAACATAACAGTTGGAAGTAGATCACTTAAGATGTGGAGAACATAACATTTGCAGCAGCAGATTTATTTCAGTTATAAAATCGTGCTATCTCCATTTACACATCTGCCTGAAACAAAATAGCAAACTTTTTGTATTTTATACTTTTAAATATTGTTGAGAATGCATTACTAATTATTTTTAAGAACAGTACTTTTAATCTTAGCACTGAAAACTTAAAATTTTAAAAATTTAATTTTGCCTCTTATTAAATTATGTCACATTCTGAGGCATATTAGCAATGAAAAAAACCATATTTGGAAGTTTCCTCCATATAAATTTATTAAGTGTTCCAGGTCAAAAAAATTCCTGTATTTTAAGAGTGAAAATTATGAAGATTTGACTTAATTGCATTTCACAAAAATATTATTTGTTAAACATCTATTTTGCTAAATACATATGAATTGTTACTTTAATAGATTTTTAGAGTTTACTTTTAAGTTAATCTAACTAGAATAATTTGTAATACAAGCCGACATACCATGTTCTATGAACAGTTTAAAGCAAAGAACAAATTTAATTAAATTCGTTATTTATATGCAAGTCATGGAATCTTTTGCTGCATGATTATTTTTAATATAAATCACAGAAACAACTTTCTTGGCCTGTAAATCGACAGCATATATTGCTAAAATTAGCTCTTGCTATTTCATGAGTAATGAAGTCTTTTGTAATAGTAACAAAAATCTGTCTAAATATTTAACATTATCAAGTGAATTTATATGATTTTTTTCATACATTTTAAATATCTTATATAAAATTGCATTGCCTGTTATCAAGGTATTTGCTGCCTTTCCCTGCCCTATTTAAGATTTATGCAATTGTAATTTATTTAGAAAATGTGCATGTTTGAAGGACACCCTTTGACCCAAATAAAAAAAAAAGATTCTCTTGAAAGCTAAATTCTTATAAGTCCTACTCAAGACAGCTGATACTTCACAAAGATCGAGCAAAGGTAATGTAGCCACTGCAGCATTTGTGTTACATGGCATGCACTGAAGACTGATTAGTATGTGTGTTTTCTGTTAGCTCTGGCGGTACATGCAAGGATGCTGTGGTTAACAGCATAGATTCTCCTCCTGGCATAAAGCACTTTTTTAATAAACTTTGTAATATATTATGATAAATTAGTTGCATAATATTGTTTCGCATACACAGTAAGTCTTAACAAAATATATATATTTATTATAATGAATATTATATTTCCTTCAGTATTTGTTCTATCTAAATGCAATAGGCTGCACATACAAGATGGAAAAACCTTGCTTATAGGCACAAATTCAAGAAGCCTGGAATGTTTTAGCCTCTCTCCCACATTACTGTAGAAATTTGATATATATGTCCCAGTTTCAGGGCACTATACATGCCGAGGGATCCTTCTAAATAGATTGGCCATAATTATTCTATCCTAATGTTCCCTTTCCAGGTGCTTATGAATGTGGCCATTAAGTTTACAGGCAAAGCACCCACTGCAGTGTGCACTTACTGCGTGCCCATTGTGAATGCAGTGTTTATGAGCATCTGCAGAATTCTCTGATAGACATGTAAAATCTGGGGGAGACTAATTTTTTTTTATTTTGTCAAAGGGATGCAATGTACTTTCAAAGAACTTGGGTGAAAAATAAGTTTATAAATTGTAGTTTTGAGCAAACTTTAATATATTTTAGATGCTATAATTTCATCCCTAACTTTAAAAAAAAGTATATACACACACAAATGTCTATGTGGCCAAGTATTCATTTATAGATTGCCAGCTTATCTAAATGTGAATGTCTTAATTGCCATATTAATGTGATGCAAAGTAAAAAAATAAAAATACCTGAGGTGTTTCCGTGTGCAGGATACAGCTGCAGACTCAATCTCTTAATTGCTGCATTTCTATGGACAGTTTATTAGCAGATAGTGCCAGCCCATACTCTGCCAAGAGATTTATTATGGTATAACTTTAGTCTTATTATCATCCATTAATCTCTGTCCCTTGTTGCCAAAGGTCATCTTCTACATATCAGAAGACTTGAACTCTTGTCCATTGTTGCCAAAGGTAAACTTCAATATATCAAAAGACTTGAGATTTTCTCACTTTTTCTACTGATTCTAGTGGAAGAAGTATACTGCCTAAAGTGATATTTTTCAAATTCTTGACTCTGTTCCAGCAGGCCCAGTCAGTCTTGATGTATTAAAAATAGACCTAATGGACTGTTTTGGCATTTGCACAGGTTTGGAAATGTTCCACCAGTATGTGTTCTATATATGTGCCATTTTATTATATATCATATTGTGATTCAGCTCTCTTCCAAGAGTAAAACTGATTACTGAAAATATCACCAGAAGACAAGCAGCAATTTTCTTCGTTAAAATGTTCCATACCTCTCTTCAAATTTAGAGTACAATTAGAATGGCCCATTATGTTTTTTATGGAGTGAAGTTTATAAATGCATTATGGCCTTCCAATTGATCTTGAATGAGCGAATGAATGAAATGAATGAACGAAGCAAGCCATACTACGAGACAATTTTTTGTTACAATTTTTATTAAGTTTTTCACACCTGTTTTAAATAGTGAGCACCACAGGCAGTAGACACTGACGATACATTAGATGAAATGATAAACTGGAAGATTATTTTTTTAAAGCAAGTAAGTGTTTCAGGTCTAAGTTTAGGGTACTTCCAAAGCATTTGCCATTTAAGGCCCAAGGAAAACTTGAAATAAACCTGTCAGGGAGGATGGTCCTGGTGGGAATTGAACCCCTCCTGTTTCGAGTCTGCTTCTTAATGACCTCAGCCATTCATAGCAGTAGTATTTTCTTTTTTTAAACCAAATATTTTTAACACTCTTATCAAGATTCTTAAAGACAGAAATGAAGACTTGAAAACCAAATCACAATTTTGTATGTAACATAGAACAAAAGGTTTATTTTATCTATAAATGTGAATACTTTCCAAAATGTGTGAAGTTGAATTAAATGACTCTTTAAATGTAGAGGGAGTTAGTTTTCTCAATTATTTGGAATCTTTTCTAGAAGTTTGAACTAGAACCTGATTAATTTGAACTTGTCAGATGAAGGCAATTTTAGGAGTAGTGGTGAATTAGGATGATCAAAACTGTTCAAGTTTGAATAGTATTTTTTAACCACTGTTGTCCACATTAATGAAATATGGTAGCTTACTTTGTAAGCATATAATTACTATGAAACAAACACTATTAGCACCACTACAACTACTACTTTGAAAAGTACTGATATAAAATACTCCCCAAGCTAATAAGCTAACCACTTATCCACATGCTCTTAACCATCAAGTTACTGTGTCCTATCAGCCAAAACCAATGCTAATGGAAGAATTTCAGAATTTTGTCCTATTCCCACAAAGTATAAGCTACTCGGTACTATAAACAATTGCTACATAATCTATATGTTTAAAATGAGTGACTAATATTTCGGTACTTTCTGGTCTCTAAAGTTCATATTGCAAGACATCTCTAAACAACAAACTCTAGTCACCCAACTCATGTCTTCCTCATGCTAGCAGATATATGGATGTCAGATCTGGTTCCTTACCAACAAACAGCGGAGCATAGCAATATGCCAAAGCGGGATAAAAGAGCACAGTGGGACCATTACACAGTACAGAGGACTCCAGGATGACTGAAAAGATGGAAAGACAAATTCAAGGAACATCTGAATTCACAAGTCAGTGCTGGTGATGATGTGGTAACCATACTTTCCTTCTAAACGCAAGATCGCGGGTTCGATCCCAGCCAGGAATGATAGATTTTATTGGGCGTAAAAATCCTAAGTATGGCTTCCTTCAGAAAGGAAGTAGAGCCGTGGGTCTTGTGTCATACATTTACAACACGATAAAGAACCTTAAGCCTGAAAAAAGGCCTCTGAGCAAAATTTGTCTGCTGTTTCATGCCCTAATTTGAATGGGATGCTGATGACCTGAGATGTTAAAGAGCATCTGCAAATAAACCAAAATTAAAATCACTAGTCAAGCATCATCCACAATAGAAATGTGTGCAGTGGGAAATGGCAAGTACTTGAGAAGGACAAGAAACTATAAAAATAGTAGTTTTTTTTTTCAGTAGACTTGTTAACTCATGTGGAATAACTCATCACAAGCTTAGCCCTCTAGCAGGAGGTCCTAGCCTTTTGTAGGACATAAAGGGCTCTTGCAATTCATTTATGTACAACTATTGGCTACAAGATTCCACAAGTCAGCAGAATTGCCAAATAAACTTTTTTTTTAAAGTCAGCATTATGAATAGTACATCATGCTGGCAACAGACAATCACAATGAAATCTACAGCCTCAGTTTGGTTGCTGTAGAAACCAAATATCAACTGAAATGAAGATTTAGACTTTAATTCAAATGGGTTTAGCTTTAGTGTTTAAAGAAGTCTATATGAAAAGTTTTAAAGGTTAAGTTTATACAAAACGTTTAAAAAAAAGACAGGATTATGCTGAGGCTGTATTTTAAATAATACAACTGAAGGAATAAAGTTTAGTCAGATGTGAAGGTAACAAAACCACAGTATGTGTGGCAAAATTTGAGTTTGAGGCCTGTATGTAAAGGGAACCCATTATTTATTTATAGATTATACCTTGGATAGGATCATGATAAATAATTGTCACTGCTCAAATATTGGAAAGAAATGCCGGGATTGCTTTTCACTGATCTCATAAAAGAGCAGTAACCATGATAAGATTAAAACCTGCTATCAATGAAATTGCTAGATTTTGTGCAGATTTGGGTCCAAGGATAAGCAGTAAAAACCTAAAGATAATAAATAGTATTTAAAAAAGGATTAAAATTAAGGAAACTTCATAGAGATGCAATATAGTGAAAGAACTGGACAAATAATTGAAGATGGGAGGTGCAGTCTATTATGTGCACAAATTAAAGGCAAATTGGCTATGAAAACTGCCAGAATAATTAAATTAATTGATATCATTGTACAATTCAGTTGAACTACACACTCTTAAAGCTTCACTTACTTTACATTTAAGTAAAATTTAAAAAATGCCAGAATAAGTTTGTATAAACTTCCCACATTGCCAATGAAATAGATATAAAGACTATATGCGGCTGTGGTCCAGTCAAAGATTTATAGAATAGAAATTTGGAGAGTAAAGGTTGATGTGGTACATAGAATGTTTTGTACAGAAGTTCTGGCGATACCAAAAAGTTTATCAAGGGGTGAAATTGGCAGAACTAGGAAGAGTAGGAAGGAAAGATATAGTCTAGAGAGCCTTGAAAAATTAGCATAGATGTTTAGATTTAGATAAATACTAAAAGAATATCTTAAGTACGAAAAAGATATACTGGGAAAAGAGTTGGTTTGGGGAGGTGGAGAAGAAATTGGAATAGGTGAAAAGTAATGTTAGTGGATTTTGGAAATAAGTGCGGTAGAGAGAAGATCTAGAGAAGCAAGGTATTTAGGATAAGGACAAAAGTTCTTTAGACTTGCATAAAATAACTGAAATTGAGGACTGGAGAAATATATAAATTGTGATCAATTCAGAAGATGTGTACAGGGCCATTATTTCTAAAAGGATTAAGGAAAAATTTAAAAAATGGATGTTATGTATAGGAAAGTGGATAGTGTTTTCCATTCTGTAATAAAATATAAAATACTACAAAGGTAGAGGAATTGTATTTGGGATGAACATAAGACAAATCACAAGATAATTATAATTTAACTGTGTTGCAAAAGTTAAGGTTAATTTAATTACTAATAGTGGGACCAATTGCACGAGTCATTTTCCTTCAATTTTTTTCCTGCTGTTAAGAAGTTATACTTTTTGTTAAAGTCTGACAAAGTAATAAATTTATATAAATGAAAAACTACATATCTTATTTGCATTCAAAAGTAAATAAAAGTTTAAAAATGACAACCTTGATCCCTCAAAATTTCTTTATTCTTCAATGCACTAATTTTTGCAACACAGTTTAAAACAGAATACGGAATTTTTAAAAAATTAGGTTAAGTGGATGAGAAGTTTAAGGAAGGAGCTCGAGGGCAAGCATATTTGTGAAAATTGTGATTTTGGAGGTTTTATATAACTTTAAATGGATACAGGAATAAACAGGTAGCTTAGAAATAAGGGAATTATAAGACAATCAAATTGAACAATTTTGTATTTAAATTAGAATTAAAAAAGTAATATTTGCTGATTTATAAACTAAGAATAATATGTAAATTTCATTCTAATGTTTGTTGCAAAAAAAAAACATTCATTCAATGAATAATGCAACAAACACCTTATTCTTGGGGACAATATTGAAATTCAAAATAATTTTATAGACCCAATAGATGGAAGATAGAATGAACAGAAACCTGCAGTATAAAATTATGGACAAGGTTATTTCAAACATTTGATAGAGATAAACATCATATACTAATACATCAAGAAAAGTATAAAAATATTCAGAAAATAAAAATGAATAAAAGTATGGATTTATTACTAAAGTTAAAAATAGAAAACTGGCTCAACTTAGATCAGGATATGGTACTTATCAGATAAAGAGGATAAATTTAATAAAATTTGTAAGAACTATAATTTTAAAATATCCTATTAAGACCAAAATTATGGATCTTACTAGATAATATTGCTCGGAGTCAAATTTGAACTCAAAAATAAACAAATAAGCAAATTTATATAATTTAATTAAAAGGAACTGAAGAAACCAACAAAGAAATAAACATAGCATTGCCAGTTTCTGTAAGCCAGTGAAATCTGACCAATGAGAGGTAAAACGATATTAATTGAAAAATAGCATCACTTTAAATAGATATGGGATAATGCGCTCCTAGCTGAGGTAGAGACAGAAATCCTCTGGTAGAGTTTTGAGTCATATCTAAAGCTACCTGAAAGAGAGAGGGGGGGAAAGGGGGAGAAAGGGTAGTGCAGGAACTGTGTGAACTAAGTAAATTCCTCAGCAAGTGTAACCCTATTCCCAATGGCCCATTTACCTGATTTTCAGAAACTAAAAAACAAACATTGACGCTGCTAGAGCAATTTTTAAATTTGGGGTTTCAGGAAAACATCCCCCCACTCCTAAGTTTGATTTCATTGATTTTTGAAACTATTTTTATTATTTTATTTCCATGGTGTGGCCACTACAGCAATTTCTAAAATGTTGTTTTAACATTCACTTCAATTTCTGTTTTCAGTTACACTCTCCTACTCCTAATTTCCTGATTTCCAGAAACTATTTTTCTTAGTTCATTTCAATGTCATACAGATTTACATTGATAAAAAAACAAAAGCTGCAACCTCTAAAACAATTTTTAAATTTTCCCTTTAATCCCCTCATTAAATTTTTGTTTTCATATATACTCTACGGTCATATTTCCCAGATTTTCAGAAATATTTTTCTTATTTTATTATAAATAAGGTTTGGTTGCAAAACAAATATTGGTACCACTAGGTCTATTTTTAAATTTTGGATTTCACGTAAACTCCCAGTTTCACTAGTCTTGATATCGCTGATCTTCAGATACTAGTTTTTAAATTTTATTTCAATTGCATATATAGCACTATGTTGGAAAAAAAATGTGGCCGCTAAAGCAATTTAAAAATTTCTGCTTTAGGTTAACTCCCCCACTAACTGTCCAATTTTGCTGGTTAAACTCTATGAACCGTTTATCATCATATACAGAGTTTCGTCGATGAAAAAAATATGCGGCCGCTAGAGTATACCCACCCACACACACACACACACATATATATATATATATATATATATATATATATATATATAGTTCATCATTTTTTGTGCCCAGTAAGTAGGATCTATGGATAATTGAAGAAATTTTTGAAAAACCTTTCCATGGGTACAACTTTATTTGCTAAAAGTGGTCTTTGATCGTTTCATCTGCAAGTAATACTTAGTTGATAGGTTGATCACCTGTCACTCTCTGCCCTCTGTAGGAAAAGGCTCCCAAAATTAAGCTATCAAATGGTGGAACACCCAGGCATAGAGTAAAGACTAAAGCCTAATTCAGAGAGATGAAGGTATTTTTGTGTCTGATAACATATGGTTATAAATTTGGAAGGGTTGTGAAACTCATTTTTAATGCACAGAATATTGATATTGGCATTAAAGGACAACAATCCCAATTTACTAGTAGCCAACCCCATTTAACATTAAGAAAAGCTAATTATTAAAGAACGTCAAAATTGTGCTGGTACAGATGATATCCTCATGCATGATGCAGCCACACCCTCTTCTTTTGACTTCACTGATCAGCTTCATGTACATTCTTCAAATTAAGAAGAAAATTGATATTTGCAACAGCTTTTCCCAAAAACGAGTTTAGAAAAACAATCGGTCTTTTGGATCATTCCTATTAAGAAGATTTTTGAACACAAATATTACTTTTTAATTGAAGACAATGCCTTGCAGGATGAAGATTCAAGTGGCTAGCTCCAAAAAAAAAAAAAATTGTCATTAAAATCAGCCATTTTTCAGCAGGAACAACTGTACAATAATGAAAGCCTTTATTATGACGAAATATCAAATAGCGGTGGTAATGAAATACTTTTTGACAGCAATAGAAATTCATTGATTGCCACTGTCACTGTAGAAAATAGTCCAAAAAGTGCACAATAGGTACCGGAGGATAGACTAAAGCTATTATAGGGACTTCAAGCGCCGATATTCCACATTAAAATAAATTATCTGCAAGATTTGTACCACGTCTGTTGACACCCGATCAAATGCGAAAAGAATACAAATCTCTGAGCAAAGATTGGCACATTTTCATAGAAATTAAACTTGTTTTATTTGCCGATTCATGGCCAATGATGAAACATAAATTACTACAAAACAATGGAAGAATTCGGATTTTTCAACGGCAAAGTGGTCAAAATGGGTGAAAGATCATCGATTTTCTGAGATGACAGTCTTACTAGAAAATCTATTTACTAGAACACAGTATGCTATAATTTTAAATGAACTAAAACAATGCTCGACCTCGTGAGTCTATCCAATGACGAAAATAAACGAAATGGGACTATTGATTTGCTACCACAAACATCGGACTTTCCATCCCTTCCGAAAGCCGAGAAAATTTCTGGGAAGAAAAGTTATTTTCATTGAACTTGAAGCATCAGATATACTCGTAGAGACTTTAATACATTGTTGAACATTATGCGGTAGATTCAAGAGGGATTATATGGAGAAATATGAACAATTTCATTCCGAAGATAAGACTCCCGTAGATGTGGA
Organism: Metallyticus violacea; assembly: GCA_030762175.1. Taxonomy (NCBI): domain Eukaryota; kingdom Metazoa; phylum Arthropoda; class Insecta; order Mantodea; family Metallyticidae; genus Metallyticus; species Metallyticus violacea. The sequence continues at coordinate 8,898,775 of CM060833.1, read as the reverse complement.
AGGTTAGCAGTATGCACGCTGTATGAGAGAAGTAAAATCCAGTTCAGGCGTCGTCATAAGCACGACCTGCAACAAAGACTAAATGCTTCAAGATTAATGCACAGCAAATTTCAAATTGTTTCAGTTTTTAGCTTTTTTTTCCCGAACATTTTAATGGAGAAGCATTAACACACAACGTGAGTTTTAAAAAGAAAACGTGGCGTTTAGAAACTTTTTTTTAATTCCGCTGTTCTCCGAATTGAATGCGAGCAGTTAAGTGTTGTGTTCGTGCAAGCTTCCTGGTAAATCACCACTGATAGTGCCTGCAACAAAAAATAAAAATATTACCAACTGTTTATAGCTTCTAAAACCTGAAAAAGAACAGCATTAAGTTATTAAAACGCTGCTAAAACATGTTAAGATGTCAAATATATATATATTAAAAAGTTGTAAAATATGTAAAAACCAATCATTAAGAATATAAAAAATTATATTAAAATTATTTAAAACATATGTAAACAAAGAATTAAATTTTATAATGCTGATACCTGCAACAAACAAACAAAACATGATTATTAACCTTTACAATCTGCGACTATTTATAAATCCAGATTGCACCAAAGAAAAATTGCAAATTAATTGCACAATGCTTCAAATTGAGATGTTAGTAATTTCCAGAATGGCTTCTGGATTATAAATATGCCACAGTGTTAACAAATAATGTATACATTCAACATTAAAAGCTATTTTAAATACAAATAACATATATAGTACAGATATATAAATGCATCATTAGAAAATAGTAATTTAAATTCTACCAATAGCTTTAATTGCTATTACTTATAATAAGGAACTGTTTTGTAGGTACACAGTCAAAATAAAATGTTCTCTAAGCCTGTAAAGGCAACAATTTGATACTGTAATAAAGTGGAAATTGCGGCCAGGGCACGCACCAAACTGTGGTTCGAATCCAGGCCTTAACTTCTAATTTATCCAACTAATTCAGCTTTCCAAACATTAAAGTTTTTGTAAATTCAATATTAGTATTAGAACTTCGTTTATAAGTATTGTTCATTTCTCTATGTTTTAAGGATAGGAAAAGGATGTCGATAGGGATAGTATTATGCTCTATGGTCTTAAGATGAAAACTCTACTATCACCCCCCGAAGTTAAATATCTAAGTATTCTGGAGACATGTATCTCCTCGAAATCAAAAACGTAGTCCAGAGTTATGTCAAAGCGATATTCGGACAATCTCAGGCAATACCTGTGTGTCCTTTAAATCAGAACTCTAAAATACCCCCCAAAGTCAAATATCGGTGCATTCTGTAGACAATCTCGGGCCAAACCTGTGATGTCTTGAGATCAAACTCTAAATATCCCCCCAAAGTCAAATATCGAAGTATTCTTGAGGTCTTAGCTATATTTGTGCTGTCATAAGAAACCAGAATATTAAAACACCCCCTCCTCCCAAAATTACAAATCAAGAAAATGTTTATTTGCCAATTAGAGCAATGCTCAAAATTTACTGCTATTAAAAGCGACTAGTGTATCCTCACTTCACACACGCCCTCTATCTGAAGCGTAATTAAATGCATACGCAAGTCAAATAGCAGGGCCCCACTACTAAACTACCCTGAAAGAGAAAACACGCACATTCACGCTGATACCCTAGCGACTGCAAACCCCACTCCGAAGCGAGATCGTGGTGACATTAACCTTACCAGCATTCCCATTGGGGCATCAAACCACGAACCCCCCCATCTCGTGCTGCAGAGAGTCACGAGACAGACTACACTTAAAACTACCCAACCTGAAAGAGAAGACGACCTGGCTGGGAGGGCGGAGGACACTCTACAGGGCCCTTGGCGACACCCCGCAGGAGCAGCTGGTTAGCAAAAGGTTCTAGAGCGGGGGCCCCTTTCCACCGGCCACAAGCACTCACAGGTGGGGTCAACCTGGACGCTCGCAGTCATAGGGTGGTCGTGCAATGGTTTTCCCACTCGTATACCTGGGGAATAAGACGATATAGTCTCTACCCCAGTCCTAAAAGTACAGGCACGTCACCACGAAACTGCACCTAGGAGTTTTTTACATACTGTTCAATCCAGCGGAGGAAGTTCACAAGATGTCGTCGTCATATACTAGCCTAAGTATGAACCTTCGGCTTCCCTCGCGTTGAAAATAACCTAACCTAACTTCTGGACTGTACTATATCATCAGAACTGAACTGGGAACAATATAATCTGGATTATTCTGGGCATATAACTGCAGACACTATAGGCAAACCTAACCAAATACTTCTGCTCTAACTATTTTCAGAAAATGAATTTAGATTAAACTCAATTACATTGAATTAGGAATTACCTAATTAATGATTTTGAATTAAAAAACATAACACTTAAGAGCTTGCAAATACATTATTAAATAAGAATAACCTGACTTTTTTAAATTTATTAGAAAAGCTAATAGTTCTGAAATAAAAAAAACTAACATAACAGAATTCTTTTCAGATTGTATCATCATCAGAAACAAGAGTAAAGACCCACTTTTTCTAAATTAAGATAAATTAACTCTTCCGAGTTTGTTTCTGCACTATCAGAAACTGATTTAACAATAACCTGATCTAATTTTTCTAAAATACGAATGACTACTATTCTGAGTGGTTCTGCATTAGTGAAACTGAATTAACAATAACCTGATCTAATGTTTCTAAATTAAAATGTTTTAACTCTTCCGAGTTTGTTTCTGCACTAACAGAAACATAATTAACAATAAAGCGATGTAATTTTTCTAAATTAAAGATAGCAGTTGCGAGCTTGTTTCTGTACTATCAGAAACCGAATTAACAATAACCTGATTTAATTTTTCCAATTAAGAACAGCTTAACTCTTTTAACTTTGTTTCTGCACTATCAGAAACTGAAATAACAATAACCTGATCTAATTTTACTGAATTAAGAATGACTTAACTCTTCCGAATTTGTTTCTTTACTATCAGAAACTGAATTAACAATAACCTGAGCTAATTTTTCTAAAGCAAGAATAACCTTAACTGTTCCGAGTTGTTTTGCACTATCAGAAATAATAAGCGATCTAATTTGTCTAAATTAAGAATGACTTCGTTTGTTCTCTATCAGAAACATAATTAATAAAGCAATCTAATTTTTCTAAATTAAGGATTGCTCTTCCGAGCTTGTTTCTGCACTGTCAGAAACCGACATAATAACCTGAATCTAATTTTACTAAATTAAGAATGACTTAACTGTTCTGAGTTTGTTTCTGCACTATCAGAAACATAATTAACAATAAGATGAGCTATTTTTTCAAAATTAAGAATAAATGAACTGTTCTAAGTTTGTTTCTGGACTAGTAGAAACTGAATTAACAATAACCTGATTTAAAGTTTCTAAATTAAGAATGACAATATCTGAGTTTGTTTCTGCACTATCAGAAACTGAATTAACAATAACCTGATATAATTTTTCTTAATTAGGAATAACTTAACTCTTCTAAGTTCGTTTCGGCATAAGTAAAACTGAATTAACAATAACCTGATTTAATTTTTCTAAATTCAGAATGACTCAACTGAGTTTGTTCCTGTACTATCATAAAGTGAATTAAAAATAACCTAGTCTAAATTTTCTATTTTCTATTTTCTAAATTAAGAATAACTTAACTCTTATTAAGTTTGATTCTGCACTATCAGGAACTCTTAATAACCTAAGCTAATTTTTGTACATTAAGAATGACAAATTTTGAGTTTGTGTCGTTACTAGTAGAAACTGAATTAACAATAACCTGATCTAATTTTTCTAAATTAAGAATGAATTAACCGTTATTAGTTTGTTTAGGCACTATTAGAATTAATAACCTGATCCAATTTTTTAAAATTAAGAATGACTTACTCTTCTGATTTGGTTTCTGCACTATCAGAAACTCAAAAATAATCTGATCCATTTTTTCTAAATTGAGACTATTCTGAGTTTGCTTCTGCACTATCAGAAACTGAATTCACAAAAACCTGATATAATTTTTTTAAATTAAGAATGACTTAATTTTATTTCTGCACTAACAGAAACATTAACAATAAAGCAATCTAATTTTTCTAAATTAAGTATAGCTTTTCCGAGATTGTTTCTGTACTATCAGAAACCGAATTAACAATAACCTGATCTAATTTTACCAATTAAGAATAACTTAACTCTTATAGCTTTGTTTCTGCACTATCAGAAACTGAAATAACAATAACCTGATATAATTTTACTAAATTAAGAATGACTTAACTGTTCTGAGTTTGTTTCTGCACCATCAGGAAACATAATTACCAATAAAGAGACTAATTTTTCTATTTTAAGGATAGCTCTTCGGAGCTTGTTTCTGTACTATCAGAAAGGGAATTAACAATATCTGATCTATTGTTTAAAAATTAAGAAATAAATTAACTCCTCTAAATTTGTTTCTGTAATAGTAGAAACTGAATTAACAATATGATCTAATTTTTCTAAATTAAGAATCACTTAACTCTTCGGAGTTTGTTTCTGCACTATCAGAAACAGAATTAACAATAACCACGGCTAATTTTTGTAAATTAAGAAAGACTTAAGTCTTCAGAGTGTTTCTGCACTATCAGAAACTGATTTAACAATAACCTGAGCTAATTTTTATAAAGTATCAATGACCTAACTATTCCGAGTTGTTTCTGCACTATCAGAAACATAATTAATAAAGCGATCTAATTTTTCTAAAATAAGAATGACTTAACGGTTCTGAATTTGTTTCTGCACTATCAGAAACATAATTAATAAAGCAATCTAATTTTACTAATTTAAGAATGACAACTGATCTAAAAATGTTTCTGCACCATCAGAAACATAAAGGGTGTAATTTTTTTTAAATTAAGGATAGCTCTTCCGAACTAGTTTCTGTACTATCAGAAAGGGAATTAACAATAACCTGATCTAATTTTTCCAATTAAGAAAGACTTAACTCTTCAGAGTGTTTCTGCACTATCAGAAACTGATTTAACAATAACCTGAGCCAATTTCTCTAAAGTAAGAATGACCTAACTGTTCCGAGTTGTTTCTGCACAATCAGAAACATAATTAATAAAGCAATCTAATATTTGTAAATTAAGGATAGCTCTTCCGAGCTTGTTTCTGTACTATCAGAAAGAGAATTAACAATAACCTGATCTAAAGTTTCTAAATTAAAATGTTTCAACTCTTCCAGGTTTGTTTCTGCACTAACAGAAACATAATTAACAATAAAGCGATCTAATTTTTCTAAATTAAGGATAGCTTTTCAGAGCTTGTTTCTGTACTACCAGAAACCGAATTAACAATAACCTGATCTAATTTTTCCAATTACGAACAGCTTAACTCTTAACTTTGTTTCTGCACTATCAGAAAATGAAATAACAATAACCTGATCTAATTTTATTAAATTAAGAATGACTTAACTCTTCGGAATTTGTTTCTTTACTATCAGAAACTGAATTAACAATAACCTGAGCTAATTTTTCTAAAGCAAGAATGACCTAACTGTTACGAGTTGTTTTGCACTATCAGAAATAATAAAGCGATCTAATTTTTCTAAATTAAGAATTATTTAACTGTTCTGAATTTGTTTGTTCACTATCAGACACATAATTAATAAAGCAATCTAATTTTTATAAATTAAGGATTGCTCTTCCGAGCTTGTTTCTGCACTGTCAGAAACTGACATAATAACCTAATCTAATTTTACTAAATTAAAAATGACTTAACTTATCTGAGTTTGTTTCTGCACTATCAGAAACACAATTAACAATAAAGCTATCTAATTTTTCTAAATTAAGGTTTGCTCTTCGGAGCTTGTTTCTGTACTATCAGAAAGCAAATTAATCATAAGTTTATTTATTTTTTCAAAATTAAGAATAAATTAGCTCTTCTAAATTTGTTTCTGCACTAGTAGAAACTGAATTAACAATAACCTGATCTAATGTTTCTAAATTACGAATGACTTAACTGTTCTGATTTTGTTTCTGCACTGTAGGAAACATAATTAACAATAAGGTGAGCTATTTTTTAAAAATTAAGAATAAATTTACTCTTCTTAGTTTGTTTCTGCACTAGTAGAAACTGAATTAACAATAACCTGATCTAAAGTTTCTAAATTAAGAATGACTTAATTTCCGAGTTTGTTTCTGCACTATCAGAAACTGAATTAACATAACCTGATCTAATTTTTCTTAATTAGGAATAACTTAACTCTTCTAAGTTTGTTTCGGCATAAGTAAAACTGAATTAACAATAACCTGATTTAATTTTTCTAAATTCAGAATGACTCAACTGAGTTTGTTCCTGTACTATCAGAAAGTAAATTAAAAATAACCTAGTCTATATTTTCTATTTTCTAAATTAAGAATAACTTAACTCTTCTTAAGTTTGATTCTGCACTATCAGGAACTCTTAATAACCTAAGCTAATTTTTGTACATTAAGAATGACAAATTTTGAGTTTGTGTCATTACTAGTAGAAACTGAATTAACAATAACCTGATCTAATTTTTCTAAATTAAGAATGACTTAACTGTTCTGAGTTTGTTTTTGCACCATCAGGAAATATAATTACCTATAAAGAGACTTAATTTTTCTAAATTAAGGATAGCTCTTCGGAGCTTGTTTCTGTACTACCAGAAAGGGAATTAACAATAACCTGATCTAATTTTTCCAATTAAGAATAACTTAACTCTTCAGAGTTTGTTTCTACAATATCTGAAACTGAATTAATAATAGCCTTATCTAATTTTTCCAATTAAGAATAACTTAATTGTTCTAAGTTTGTTTCTGCACTAGTAAAAACTGAATTAACAATAACCTGATCTAATTTTTTCTAAATTAACAATGACTTAACTCTTCAGAGTTTGTTTCTGCACTCTCAGAAACTGAATTAACAATAACCTAATCTAATTTTTCTAATTAAGAATAACTTAACTGTTCTAAGTTTGTTTCAGCACTATCAGAAACTGAATTAACAATAACCTAATCTAATTTTTCTAATTAAGAATAACTTAACTGTTCTAAGTTTGTTTCAGCACTATCAGAAACTGAATTAACAATAACCTAATCTAATTTTTCTAATTAAGAATAACTTAAGTGTTCTAAGTTTGTTTCAGCACTATCAGAAACTGAATTAACAATAACCTGATCTAATTTTTCTAAAGTAAGAAAGACTTAACTCTTCAGAGTGTTTCTGCACTATCAGAAACTGATTTAACAATTACCTGAGCTAATTTTTCTAAATTAAGAAAGACTTAACTCTTCAGAGTTTGTTTCTTTACTATCAGAAACTGATTTAACAATAACCTGTGCTAATTTTACTGAAGTAAGAATGACCTAACTGTTCAGAGTTGTTTTGATACTATCAGAAACATAATTAATAAAGCGGTCTATTTTTTATAAATTAAGAATGACTTAACTGATCTGAATTTGTTTCTGCACTATCAGAAACATAATTAATAAAGCAGTCTAATTTTACTAATTTAAGGATAGCTCTTCCGAGCTTGTTTCTGCACTATCAGAAACTGAAATACAATAACCTGATCTAATTTTTCCAATTAAGAATAAATTATTTCTTGTAATTTTTTTTCTGTACTAGTAGAAACTGATTTAACAATATGATCTAATTTTTCTAAATTAAGAATTACATAACTCTTCGGAGTTTGTTTCTGCACTATCAGAAACAGAATTAACAATAACCAGAGCTAATTTTTGTAAATTAAGAAAGACTTAAGTCATCAGAGTGTTTCTGCACTATCAGAAACTGATTTAACAATAACCTGAGCTAATTTTTCTAAAGTAAGAATGACCTATTTTTTCCGAGTTGTTTCTGTACTATCAGAAACATACTTAATAAAGCGATCTAATTTTTCTAAATTAGGAATGACTAAACTGTTCTGAATTTGTTTCTGCACTATCAGAAACATAATTAATAAAGCAATCTAATTTTACTAATTTAAGAATGACTTAACTGATCTGAAAATGTTTCTCCACTATCAGAAACATAATAAAGATGTGTAATTTTTCTAAATTAAGAATGACTTAACTGTTCTGAATTTGTTTCTGCACTATCAGAAACATAATTAATAAAGCAATCTAATTTTTCTAAATTAAGGATAGCTCTTCCGAGCTTGTTTCCGTACTATCAGAAAGGGAATTAACAATAACCTGATCGAATTTTTCCAATTAAGAATAACTTAATTGTTTTAAGTTTGTTTCTGCACTATCAGAAACTGAATTAACAATAACCTGATCTAAATCTTCTAAATTAAGAGTGACTTAACCCTTCAGAGTTTGTTTCTGCACTATCAGAAACTGAATTAACAATAACCTGATCTAAATTTTCTAAATTAAGAGTGACTTAACCCTTCAGAGTTTGTTTCTGCACTATCAGAAACTGATTTAACAATAACCTGAGCTAATTTTTCTAATTTAACAATGACCTAACTGTTCTGAGTTGTTTCTGCACTATCAGAAACATACTTAATAAAGCGATCTAATTTTTCTAAATTAAAAATGACTTAAGTGTTCTGAATTTGTTTCTGCACAATCAGAAACATAATAAAGCAATCTAATATTTGTAAATTAAGGATAGCTCTTTCGATCTTGTTTCTGTACCATCAGAAAGAGAATTAACAATAACCTGATCTAATTTTTCTAATTAAGAATAATTTAACTGTTCTAAGTTTGTTTCTGCACTGGTAGACAATTAACAATAAGCTGATCTACTTTTTTTAGATTAAGAATGACTTAACTCTTCAGAATTTGTTTCTGCACTATCAGAAACTGAATTAACAATAACCTGATCTAATTTTTCTAAATTAGGAAGACTTCACTCTTCAGTGCATCTCTGCACTATCAGAAACTGATTTAACAATAACCTGAGCTAATTTTTCTAAATTAGGAAGACTTCACTCTTCAGTGCGTTTCTGCACTATCAGAAACTGATTTAACAATAACCTGAGCTAATTTTTCTAAAGTATCAATGACCTAACTGTTCTGAGTTGTTTCTGCACTATCAGAAACATACTTAATAAAGCAATCTAATTTTTCTAAATTAAAAATGACTTAAATGTTCTGAATTTGTTTCTGCATTATCAGAAATTGTAAATTAAGGATAGCTCTTCAGATCTTGTTTCTGTACTATCAAAAAGAGAATTAACAATAACCTGATATAATTTTTCTAATTAAGAATAATTTAATTGTTCTAGGTTTGTTTCTGCAATGGTAGAAACTGAATTAACAATAACTTGATCTATTTTTCTAAATTAAGAATTATTTAACTCTTCAGAGTTTGTTTCTGCACTATCAGAAACTGAATTGACAATAACCTGTCTAATTTTTCCAATTAAGAATAACTTAACACTTCTAAGTTTGTTTCTGCACTAGTAGAAACTGAATTAACAATAATCTGATCTAATTTTACTAAAATAAGAATGACCTAACTGTTCGAGTTGTTTTGCACTATCAGAAACATACTTGATAAAGCGATCTAATTTTTCTAAATTAAGGGTAGCTCTTCCGAGCTTGTTTCTGTAAGACACTGAATTAACAATAAGCTGATCTAATTTTTCCAATTAAGAATAACTTAACTCTTCCGAGTTTGTTTCTGCACTATGAGAAACTGATTTAGTAATAACCTGATCTAATTTTTCTAAATTAAGAATGACTACTATTCTGAGTGTTTCTGCACTAGTAGATATTGAATTAACAATAACCTGATTATATTTTCCAATTAAGAATAACTTGTTCTAAGTTTGTTTCTGCACTATTAGAAACTGAATTAACAATAACCTGTGCTAATTTTACTGAAGAATGACCTAACTGTTGAGTTGTTTTGCACTATCAGAAACATAATTAATAAAGCAGTCTAATTTTACTAATTTAAGGATAGCACTTCCGAGCTTGTTTCTGTACTATCAGAAACTGAATCAACAATAACCTCATTTAATTTTTCCAATTAAGAATAACTTAACTATTCTAAGTTTGTTTCTGCACTAGTAGAAACTGAATTAACAATAACCTGATCTAATGTTTCTAAATTAAGAATGACTTAACTCTTCAGAGGTTGTTTCTGGAACAACAGAAACTGAAATGACAATAACCTGCTCTAATTTTTGGAAATTAAGAATGACTTAACCGTTGAGTCTGTTTCTGCACACTCAGAAATCGAATGAATAACCTGATCATTTTTTTTTTCTAAATTAAAAATAACTTCTTAGTTTTTTTCTTTTTCCCTGCACTATAAGGAACTGAATTACCAATAACCTGATTAAATTTTCTAAATTAAGAATAAATTAACTCTTCTGAACTTGTTCTTGCACTATCAGATACTGAATTAACTATAATCGGATCTAGTATTTGTAAATTAAGAATATGCTGACTTCTAAGTTTGACTCTGAATTACCAAAAACTGATTTAATAACAATTTAATTTTACTCCCTTGTGTTTGTTTCTGAATTTTCACAATCTGAATTAAGAATGATTCTTTTTTCTAAATTAAGAATAATTAAACTCTCTAGTTTGTTTCTGTACTATCTAAAACAGAATCGACAATCTGATCTAATATTTCTAAATTAAGAATAACTTTTGTAGCTGCACCACTAGAAACTGAATTAAGAATAACATGACCTAATTCTTCTGCGCTTGCTTCTTTATCATGGAAATAATTAACCTGATCTAATATTTCTAAATTAAGAATAACTCAATTCTTAGGAGCTAATGGTATTATTCGAAATTTAATTAATACCTAAACCATTTCTTCTGAATTAAAATAACCTAACTTAATTCTCACTTAGGGAAAATCTAACAAAAAAAAGCTAACCCAATTCTTTGTTTTGCTGCTGCATTATTAAATCCTGCATTAAGAATAACCTAATCTACCTTCTGGGCTAGTCTAATATCTGTAAATGAAACGAAATGGGCCTAACTTCTTCGTTGCTGAAAAATATTATATAAGTTTTAAACTTTCAAAATAAGCTTTCAACTGTGGGCATAAATTGCTCTAATCTGAGAACTATCTTGATGCAACGACAGAAAACGAGGAAAGCCGAAGGGTGAAGTAAACAGACTCCGTTCTTGGGGAGGGGGTAAAGAGTATTCTACATTTAAAAAGCAAACAAATCAAAATTACTTCTAATTTATAAATTTTAATGAACATAATATTTTAACATTTAACATTAACATTTAACATGAAAGGATATTTAAAAATTAAATCATTTTAAGCTTTGAAGTGAATGAAAGAGCTTATATAAAAATGTTTAAAACTTTGCATTTTTAATTATCTTGCAGAAGAGGGCCGTGCATAAACGTAGTCTGTTACCTCTTAACGCAAAATCTACAAGCCCACTAAAGGTCCAAGATTACAGTAAAAAATTAATGAAAAAAATTGTTACAGTCAATAAACAGGCAACTAAGGGTACATTTATCAAGCTTTGGTTTGCAAATCTGCTCTTAATTCTAATCGTGCAATAAAAGTGCAATAAACCATGGCAAACCTTCATGAAAACTATATAGTAAAGTTTCAAAGAATATGGTGTTCCAGAAAGGTAACACGAAATGCGAATTTTGTTCCGAGTAGTCATTCAAGGACAGAAAACTCGCGCACAACAGCCGAGCGCTAGGCAACAGGTTGCGTCTCATTCGCGCTCCTAGTTAGATTGGGTGTCAAATGCACCCGCCTGGACTTTAGAAAAAACCACTTTCTTTTAAAGCCAATTGGACCTTTATTAGACTGGTTAGTAAAATCATAAATTTTGAAATTCAGTTCCATCAACCTTGCTGCATTCATGTCTAATATTTGTTTGGGAATCCTGAATAATAAGATTTAAGAACTTTCTATTAACAAAATTAACCCTTTCTTTTAAAAAATACTTTCGTTTTCCATTATTCTCTGAATGGGGCAATCTCTCCATGTAGAGAAGGAATGTAAAATATTAAAAAGATGCGGAAAGAGTGAAGTTTATATTAAACTTGTTTCCTTCTCGAAGTATAACTCTAAAAACAGCACAAATGAGCTGCAGAACTGAATTCCTATCAGAGATGGGTTGCATTTTCAAACATGTGTTAATACTACGTTTCAAATCTACAACTAACTACAATATATTTAAAAAATGTTTGACTGTTTGAGACTCTTATGTTATGAAAATTGCTTTTTTAAAAATCAATATTTAATAAGTAATTACATATTTGTGCAATTCAAATGTCAAATTCCATTTAAGTTAATTTTAAATGCTAAGGTATTAATTTAACTTCTTGAAAATGCAATGAAATTTAATTTATTGAAAATGAATTTTACTTTCATGTTTTTACTAGAAAATTCTCAAATTTAATTTTAATAAATTGAAAAATGTAACACTTTAAAAGAACCTAGCACCCATCTCTGACAATAAAAAAGTTAACTGCACAACCTTCTCGCGTTTCCCACGACGAACCACGTCTTCTGCCTGCGGACCACCACTCAACACTGAAGCGTCCTGAGCAAGTCCTGAGCTCAGCAAAGCCTATTGGGAAGTTACGTTAGGCGGATTGCCCCATATCTTGTGACAAATATTTGATATAAAGTATTTTAAAAAGATTAAAGTGATCTAACAGTCATATTTAAAACAAATATAATTTTAGAAATTGAAAATGTTTTATTTTAATTATAAATACTACTCTTTTTCCCCCTCAATTATGTTTCACGATGCATCTACTTATCGTGACGTCATGTGTTCCTAAGGGTTTCATACTTAAGAAACGTTGGAGCATTGCATTCGTTGAAAATATATGGGTTTAATGTAAATTAAGAAGATTTTGGTACAGAAACTATGGAAATAAGCATAAAAGGTCTTTTGAACCATATTATCAAACAATATGGCCTAATTATAACAAATTAACTTTACAAACACACATATATGGACAGTTTCATGTGAAATCTGAAGGAAAATGGATAATTACTGACCTCACATTTTTAACATTTTAAATATTTTGTTTACTACTACATCAACAACAACAAATAAAAGTGAATTTTATATGTATATATATATATATACATATACATATACATACCACCACGAGTGGCCGAGGTCGTTAGCGGACTCGTGAGCGGGAGGTCTGGGGTTCGAATCCCGCCTGACCGTCTTCCCTGACTGAAGTTTTTTCCAGGTTTTCCTCCGTCCTCATAAATGGCACATGCCGGGCCATTTAGGCCTGGAACGTTTTCTTCCTTAAAAATAAAATCCTTTCCGAATATATCATTTAATTTCATGTATCAACGTTCCATCGCCTGTGGTGCCTCTGTAGCAAAAAAAAAAAAAAAAAAAAACGGGGGTTAAACACTATATATATATATATATATATATATATACCTAATAGTTTTGATGCCAAAGTTATCGCATTTTTTAAAATTGTGTTTTTATAGAGATATAACTCCCGAACCGTTAAAATCTGAACAATAGTTTATTTTAAAGTTCATATCTTGCCGACAATTATGATAATTCAAACATAGTCATTGCGAGGGTCACTATGAAAGTTTTGATACATGTTGACAAGTTCCTTTTCATATGCAGCCACAGCCTCTATAGAGTTGGAAAATCACTTTCCTCACAAGCGATTTTTTGGCATTGGAAGAGAAAGCAATCGCATGGAGGCAGGTCAGGACTGTAAGAAGGATGACTCATGGAGTTTGATCTCTATGGACTCCAGTAACTGGATGGTGATGTTAGCCGCGTGAGCGCAGGGGTTGTCGTGGTGATGCAGGAACCCTTCAGGCCTGTCCTTTGTCGAAAACCTTCGGCAGGCAGGATGTGATGTACCAATGAGAAGTAACCGTCCTTTGCTCCTCCAGAGAATTGTGGCCACCATTTTCTTCTCATTAATTCGGTCCCTCTTCACTTAGGTGGAGCGTCATCTGGAAAGATCCAAAATGCAGACTGCCGTTTGGTCTCCGGGTCAAATTGGTAAATCCATGTTTCACCACCCGTGATTACATGGAAAACACGCCTTGAGCTCACTCCGTCGAATCTCTGCAGTATTTCTTCATTCGACGCAGGTATGCTTTTGTGCCTCAGTCAAATTGTGGGGCACCCACCGGGAGGAAACCTTCCTGACAAGATCATGATCCGCCATGATTTTTGACACTGCTGGCAATCCAGTCTTAAAGATGACTGTCTCGGTGTCTTTAAATGTTACGCGATTGTTTTAGCAAACCATTTTTTCCATTGCTACAATGATTTCCTCAGACATTGTCGTTGAGGCGCGCCCTATTGTCACCTCTTCTTGCAGTGAAGTTCGACCCCTTTCAAATTCTGTGATCCAGTGGTTAACTGTTGCCCTAGATGAAGCAAGGCCCCCAAAAACCTGTTGCAAGTGCTCAAGACTTTTGGATTCATTTAAATCATTCTTGAAATCATAAAGAATCTAAGAGCGAAAATGTTCTCTCCAGCTCCATCGTAACGACTGGTTGTCTGTGCACGGGAGAAGTTGTTTACCCTCACACTCTGAATGTGGGAGTGGGGAGGGTCATTACTTGGTATCATTTTACTCATAAGGGATGGGTCTACCACATGCCACATTCGTTTTAAGTGGGTCAACATTTATATTCCCTCATCTCAAAAATTTATTAGTGACTCTCGTTGCCAACATTTAGAAGAAAAAAGTTCAATGCATATTTAAACAATTTCCCCCCAAAATAATAAAAAAAAATTTTTTAAAGAAAAAAGACAAGAAAATTTAATGACTTGAATAGTGTTGCAAGATAAACCAGTATGAAAAAAAAAATTACCTAGAAGTGCAATCTTTACATCTATGTTGTACACCGAAAGCGCTACTCTCAAACTGTTCAGCCCCCTCCCCTTTTTTGAATGGTGTTTAAGGCCCATTTTTGCTACAAAGGCACCACGGGTGGTGACACTGATGATAAATGAGATAAAATGAAATACTGGGAAAGGAATTTTTAAGGAAGGAAACATTCCAGGCCTTAGTTTAGGGTACTTCCCCGGCATTTGCCATTTATGAGGACTGAGGAAAACCTGGAAAACACCTCAGTCAGCGAAGACGGTCTTGGCAGTATTCTAACCCCAGACCTCCCGCTTACGGGGGTTTTCAGCCCGTTACAATTGCATGTGAAGGTAATTAACAAAACCCGAGTGTTGTAAATATAATTTAAGGAAATTGTTTTTATGGGAGATATCATATAAATAATATGGATACCGTCATTTTCTATTTAATCTTCTCCTTGTGGAAGTCATTCAAATGTGAAATATGAAGACTCATTAATAAATAGCGACAGTTATTATTATTATTATTATTATTATTATTATTATTATTATTATTATTATTATTATTATTATTATTATTATTATTTTACAACATTCCTTTACTCATCCTTATAATTTTGATGAGCTTTGATAATTTAGTCACTCCATATGCTTCATCATTACTTCCGATATTTCCTAAAGTTGGGGAAAAGCAAAAAGACACTCGGGGCTAAATCCGGGCTGTAGGGAGGGTGAGGGTCACACTTCGCATTGACTTTTGTGAGATACTCAGCAACAACATTTGCGATGTGCGGTCCTGCATTATCGTGTTGCAGCCCGCAGCTTATTACACGGAAATGTGCCTTTTTACTTGAGACATGGCCTTGGCAGTGTTTTCAGGACATCTCAGTAGTATTACCCGGTTACACTTGTGTGTGCAGGTCCGAATGCTGGTAAAATATTCTTTAAGGACACTTGCTAAAGATTTTGCGTTCAAAAATTCGATTTTTGGCTTAATGCATAATATGAAAATATACAATTTGCAGATTTTGCCCATATATAGTTTTTGTATGTCTGCGGCATTTAAACGGGCATTTAAATATAACTTGGCTGCCACACCCCCTTTGCCACTACTTTCAAATTTAGGATCTAAAATTTAATTTACGGTTTTATGCTTGATGTGAAACAACATAGTATGCAGATTACACCCATATATAGTTTTTGTTTGGGGAATTTAAATTCTGTAAATACGGCCACCTTTGCTGCTACGCAACACACAAACTCATTTTGATTTTTGTCATTTGCAGTAACTTGCATATTTTTAAGGTGCACTTTCCTTAAAAACCATGTAAGACAGTGTTATGAATTATTTTGTGCGTGTGTAAAACACGTTGCTTTAGGTGCTGGTGAAAGCTTTTTAACTTATGCATGCATGAGAGTTCCGAAGAAAACAAAATGCATAAAATGAGAGTATATGCAAGTAATTTCCATAATTAAACTTTTGCTTTAAATTACATATTATTTCATCAGCAATGTTAAGTAACATGTTTTCAAACTGATTTTAAAATCTAATTATGCTGAGGATAATAGTTTATGGGAAAAGTGCACCTAAAGCAGCAAAAATGTTACAGATTTTACATCTTTTGTTTCAAATTAAAAGGACAAGTTAATTCAGCATATAAACTGTATTTATAACGTTACATATGTTTTATATTTAATAAAAGCATCGTCGTGAAGATAGCAGCTGTGAAATATTAATGTAAAATGTGTTTGAGAATTATATTTGTATGTAAGAGCGCTATGTAATAACCTTCAGAAAACGTTTACGTTACATGTTAATAACATTTAAATTAAATTTCAAAGCCACTGAAAATCGATGTAACTTTCGACTGTTTTTATTTACTCAGTACATTGCAATTGTTTTTAAATAGTAACATGTTTTTGTTTTATTGAAACATATGAACATCATCTTAAATACACAATGTAACTCGAAACTTTCTGTTATTTCTCTCTATTTTAGTGAATGTAAAGATGATATCAAGGACTCAGTTCATAAACATGGTTATATTTAAAAATGTTTAAAAATATGAAATATTGTAACCTTGTCTATCAGTGGTTTTATATATACTATATACTATATTATATATATAAAGTAACACTATTAACAATGTAACAAATTAACAGTAATAATGAAAGTAGATAAGGATAAAACACTGAGAAAAAGTCACACTTGAAGTTGCTATATTTCCAACTACTGCGAGTTCTTCAATGGCAAGAAGCTAGACAAAGTCTAGACAAAGTATAGCTTCTTGCCATTGAAGAACTCGCAATAGTTCAAAATACAGCAATTTCAAGTGTGACTTTTTCTCAATGTTTTATCCTTATCTACTTTCATTATTACTATATATATGTCGGTCCTGGTGGTGTAGTGGTAACCATACTTGCCTTCTAAACCCAAGATCGCGGGTTCAAACCTTTCCAGACAAAGTCTAGACAAAGTATAGCTTCTTGCCATTGAAGAACTCGCAATAGTTCAAAATACAGCAATTTCAAGTGTGACTTTTTCTCAATGTTTTATCCTTATCTACTTTCATTATTACTATATATATGTCGGTCCTGGTGGTGTAGTGGTAACCATACTTACCTTCTAAACCCAAGATCGCGGGTTCAAACCCGGCCAAGATGGATGGGTTTTTTCGGGCGTAAAAATCCTAAGTATGGCTTCCTTCGGAAAGGAAGTAAAGCCGTGGGTACCATGTCGTACATTTACGACACGAAAAAGAACCTCAAGCCTGAAAGAAGAGGCCTCTGAGCAAAAATTTTCGGCCGTTTAACTCCCTGATTTGAATGGGACGTAGATGACCTGAGCTGTCCATAAATAAATCAATCAAATAAAAAAAAAGTGGTAATATATTTCATTTAATTAATAGATACCATTAATTTTTGTGGTTTAATCTCAACAACAACAACAACAACAATAATAATAATAATAATAATAATAATAATAATAATAATAATAATAATAATAATAATAATAATAATAATATGCTTTCTCCTCTGTATTACTTATAGGTTGCAAGAATTCTAATTTTGTAATGACATAACTCATTTCCTTTCATTAACTTAATGAGGTCATAATTTGGATTTTATGTTCATTTACAAAGTTACTGTAATAGGTGAGAGATTCGTTTGGTTTACGCAGCTCCTGTGTGACGGATTTTTTTTAAACACCCTTATTGATGGTCTAGAATTAATTTATATGAAGTGTGGTTTATTTACACAAACCGTGAGTTAGGGACAGAGAAGGCTGTTTCGGGGCTTTAGTCTCACTCAACGGCTGGCCGTTTGTGCCTTGGGAGCACATACTGGAGATAGGAATGTAGTGACAGGGATACCGGGCGGTGATGCACGGACTATACAGGGTCTCTTAACACAAAACCTCGTTCCTCGGCTGAAACGAGTTGGAATGCCAGACAACGAGGCATAAACCTTTCCAAAGCGCAAGCCACTGTCGCACGGCACTTCGACTTTGTAACAAAACAAACGGTATGAAGTGGAACAGCGGAAAATTTGTGGAATGTGGTAGTAATAGGAGTATATTTATTACAGTGCCATCAATACAATACTATAGAAAACAGCTTCAATAGGACTAAGGACCCACCAGACTCCATGTGCTTTTGTTATACACTAAGTCTGTTTGATTTAGTACAAGATATTAGATTAGATATTTCACAAAAATATATACATTCAACAAATTAAATAGAATGAAAAAAAAACAATAAATAGATAACTAAAATGGAACGAAATAAAGCATTTAAGTTTAATTTTAAGTTTAAAATAATTTAAAAATACATATGAAACAAAGAAATCTCATTATGAACGACACAGAGCTGAATTCAATCAATTTGTTTTCCCCCAACCCGTTTCCCGGATATCAGTCATTTCAGATGTGTCTCACTTTCATCAGAAGTTTACCTAATCTATCCTCTCTTTCCTTAGTTTTTCGTACCTTTACATTCAATCAGTATATGTGTCCATGACCTTCTCACAGATGGGGCAAATTCTCCGCTCATAATTGTCGGTGATCTTAATCACCCGCTATGTCCCTAGTCTGAATTCACGCGAGTCCTTGTCTAGTGAGTTGGGCCCCTGTTTTGATGTATTGCTCCATCGCCATTCATATTTTGTTCTTCCAATGAAATCATATCCTTGCATTGCGCAATTGTCTGTTGTCTATCCATATCCCTCAAGCCGTTCGTAACCCTCCTCCATGCGCTCTTTATATTCCAATTGGAGCCCAGTCTTATTGTTTCCAGTCCCCTTATTAATTTGGATGTCCATGTCATGTTCCCTCCCATCACTATCGTTCATGATAACACGGTGTCCTAATTAAAGTTTGGTTTCCATGATAAATTCGCAGCCAGTACATCACTACTCTGATTTTACACTCCATGTTCTTGCTGTTGGCCCTGAATTTCCTCTTATTTGTGCAGTTCACTGAACCCCTCCTCTTGATTCAAAAGTTCTTTTAAAAAAAACATGTCCTCACTGAATCTAGGTCCGCAGTTTGTTCCAATCCCCAAATTTCTGCCCCATATGTCATTGTAGATCTTACTGGTGCCCCCTAAAGAGACTATGTTAAAATATTTTTCCAAACAAGTGTATTTTAGCGAATGCCGAAGAAATGCTATTATTGCGATTGTATCCATGAAATGATTTTTTAAACTTTTCTTAAAATATCCACCGATCCTACCTACTAGGCACTGAAAATGACAATGAAAAAAAAAATGTATGTTTATATGTATATACACTCAAGGGAAGTCCATAAGTTTCCGGCCTCGCCGATAAGGATTATCGCCTTCACAAAATCCTTATTTGGTGTCATACCTTATCTGTTAAGTAAATTATTATTATTATTATTATTATTATTATTATTATTATTATTATAAAATATGGTTTCTCTTTTGTGATTGCAAGAATTCTAATTTTGTCCCCCTAATACCACATAGTAATGCCATAACATATTTTATTTCAATAATGAATAGGACCTAACTTGGGTTTTATATTCAATTTTAAATTATTCAACTGGCTGAGGAATTCGCTTAGTTTACGCAGCTCCTGTATGACGGAGTTTTCACTATATTTTGCCTACGATTTTCTTTTATTCATGGGATTGTTAACACACAAAACTTTTGGAAACCTAGCTTTTCAATTTCAAATATGGCATTACAATTTTCAGTTTAGTTTTAATATTTTTAATTATGGCCATGGTCTGAACTTACAGCCTTATTCTGTAACATTTGGTAAAACTGCAAGGATCGCGGTAATTCTTAGAACTTGACGTAATCATATTTATTCTTCCATGATTAATAACGTTGTTAGTGTGGAAAAACGGTTAAGGTCTGCAGAGAGGAAACACCTGCTTCAAGGAAATGTTCAAATACTGTGGACATAAGGCCGTAATGTACTGTCGATAGTTAGTACTGTACTTCACGATTTTGTCATGTACTCTGACAAAGATGACCGTGTTTCTTCAAAGTAGTGTCTCTTTCTCTTGATACGAAGTTGAATATTACGGAAACAAAAATGGGGGCGGGCAGTCACGCCATGCTGGGTTAGAGATGAATGTGAACAATTTCATCCAATAAACTGTTTCTGGTGAGATCCGCTTTGCACCACCTTCATAACACCAGCCTTACTCTTTAAAGCATCAAAATCTATTCCAAGTTCATCTAACCACCAAATGCTGTCGCTTTTTATTGCCCCTTTCGATGCAACGGCATGCTGCACTATCACAATTGGGACCGGAAGCTGAATTTCCAGCCACTTTGAAAAATTTC
The DNA here is from genome assembly GCA_030762175.1 of Metallyticus violacea. NCBI lineage: Eukaryota > Metazoa > Arthropoda > Insecta > Mantodea > Metallyticidae > Metallyticus > Metallyticus violacea. The sequence continues at coordinate 8,878,179 of CM060833.1, read as the reverse complement.
AAATTCGCGGGGGTTCGATAGTCGCCTGACTCTTGCCCTGATTGACAAATCAATAAGGCGCCCTTTACGAAACCATCCTCTCCTCCCCCATGGACAATTATCAGTCTTTGTTAAGCCATGCTGCACTAGAGATGGCCCCAAACTGATAGCCAGTGAGGAAACCGGAAAAAGGCTCAAGGTGCCAGATATGGACTGTAGGGTGGGTGGTTTACTACTGTCACTCCCAATTATTGCAGAAAGTCCATTGTTCTCATAGTGATGTTCACAGAGATATTGTAGTGGTGAAACTATAAACCTATTGCTCTTCTTCGTGTTACATTTTCTGAAGAAAACTGTGGTGTACAGTTGACTTTTTTAAGCCACTTACTGAAGAAAAAAAAAAAACTGTAAACATCTTCCGGCCTCTGCTCTGGCTGCCTTTTGTGAAATTGTAGAATGTCCAATGACAAAAAGGCTTCCTCACATGAAGACATATGTCGGTCATACTTGCCTCCTAAACCCAAGATCGCGGGGTTCGATCCCGGCCAGATGGATTTTTTGAGCGTAAAAATCCAAAGTATGGCTTCCTTCGGAAGAGAAGTAAAACCGTGGATCCCGTGTCATACATTTACGGCACGATAAAGGACCTCAAGCCTGAAAAAAGAGGCCTCTGAGCAAAATTTGTCGGCCGTTTCACGCCCTGAATTGAATGGGACGCTGATGACCTGAAATGTTAAAGAGCGTCCGTAAATAAAATAAATAAATACACACGAAGATATTTGTTCAGTATTTGTGACACCTGCGGTGCATAAATTTTAGAGAATCCTCAATCTCCCTGTAAGTTACTGTCGGGTCGTTCTTCACTATGGCTTCTACATGAACTATATTTTTTATCTGTCACTACTGTTGCTCCTTGTCTAAACTCTGCAAACCAATTATATGCTTTTGCAAATGGGAGAAAAAAAATCTTGTTGGCTCAGGTCACACATATAATCGTTCAAAACCATCGCACCAAAGTACTCTCGAATCACATTCATCTTAGAGCATAAGGCGTCGAACGCGTGACAATTAATGTTTATCTACAGCTGGAAAAATTGTGCCACTCGCTAACTTCCTTATAGGCACTACACAAGACACGCTCTTTCCATTGCTGGAAACAAGAAACATATCAAAAACCCGAAAATGTAATAGCGACCCTATCAATATTTAGAACTTCCAAAAAGTTAAGCAGAACTTTTGGCCTCAAGGTTACAACAGCGAGGTTTTCCTGCACCTCTCCGCGCAAGTGACAATATTTCGTAATAGAAACAAATAATTTGGGAAATTCTTTCAAACCGAAGGTTATTTTATTTGCTGCAAAATCACTAATTCCTTATATTAATATGTTCAATGGTTATGGGACACAGTTTTGATTCAAGGATTATGCACGATATTCCATAAGGGACACGATCTACCGCATCGCCGCCGCCTCAACAACACTCATGTGCAAGAAGTACCAGTGGTGATTTTTAGGTGTTTGCCAACAACCCGCAATGCTGGAAAAAAGAGGCACTAAACACTAATTACAGCCAAGCAAAGTTTTGCTCCATTGTACTGCAAATTAAACTATACTTGATATAAAATTCGTAATTTTTGATGTGAGGTGGACATAATGTGGAAAAATTGTCAGGCTCAATTTGCAGAAACGATTTTTTTCAAACCATTAGTTTAGCATTTCTAAAGCAGGAGATTATGAAGAAAAGTGCTATGTACTCAGTTATTTTGTAACAGCAAATAAAAAAATTAAAAACCCTCGTTTATATTTGATTCCCTGTTGTATTAATATTTATTACTCCTTTTACTGGTTGTTCTCGTGAAGGGTACGCAGCACCACGAAGTACGAGAAGGAAAGCTGCAACATTTGAAACAGTGAGACATCCAGGAAGTACTAAGTAACTTAACCAAGTGGTTTGTGGTATTTAAACAGAGCAGGGCAAGTCAAATATAATTAACGTTCCCCATCTCATATTACATAATAAAATATTCAGCACCTTAAGGAGAATGGGGTGGATTGACGGAAGCACCGCGGTCAGCTTCTACTGACGGCAAGGCGGGACGTAAACGGGGTCCCCTAGCATTGCTTCCAGATAGAACGCACTGATGCCGGGGGAATCCCCTCAGAAAGGCTGCTTCCATACCAGACGCCGGACAGAAACCTTTCCAAAATGCAGGATATCGTCACGCCCAGCTAACCCTGGCACGTTCAACTCAGCAACAGAACTAATGGAGAATTTGTGGTTAGTAAAGATCCATCTAAAGGTCCACGAAAAATCTAAGGTTGGGATGGTCGTTTCCAAGGGATTTGAACCCAGGATATGGGATACAAAATGCTTGAATAAGGCACCGGGGTCTATTTCCACTAGATAGCAGAATTATTCCGCTGACAAATGGTGGCAAACGACACAAGACAATCGATGTTTACAATAGCGAAACAGAAGTTGCAAATTGGCGGCTCCTTTGAGTGTACGAGCAACGCTCTGTTGTGGGCAATAGGTAAAAGGCTTTCCATCTGCGGTGAGAAGGGACTGCCACGTCAAGATGTTTACATTTAGGTAAAGAAGTTATTTGAAGAGCGGACAGGTATAGCAGGCCAACGGAAATTTCCACAAAGGCGAATTTGCAACTAAAAACTTATAGTTGAAGATTTAACCCATTGGTGCAATGTTTAAATGTCCTCATCGTACCTCGGGTTTGAATCTCTGTACAGCTGCGCGAGTTTATTTTAAAGTTTAAAAATGTATCTCAAATCAACCAATATAATTTGTTTTCTGAAATTTTGCATGCAAAGACGCCAATTTTTATGGCCTAATATGACAGTTGGATGTAGTACATACATCTCATAACGGTTCTCCAAATAAAGGATCACACAACTTTTTGCATTCACTCTCGCTTCTTTGATCCCCTACTGTAATATACAAGACACCTTTTTGCTGCAACCCCCCCCCCCCCCCCCCCCATATCTGTGGGTGGAAAGTGCATCGGAAAGAGGGCCCATATTTTAGCTTGCAGTTTTAATGGAGCATTTTCAGCTGAAGGTCCTCAAACATTGTGCTCTAACAGCATTGATGAGCTATATTGGTTCTGTATAGTTGTTCTTTTCCTTACAAGTCATTTTGTGAAACATAATAAAACAGTTGAATATGCACATGTCTAACAGATAGAAAAATGTTTAGCTGTGCATCGCATTATAGGAAACAAAGTTGTCACCAGATCTTGGGAATCCACACCTCCTCATTACCTTTATGAGCACACTTTGATTTCTTTGCGTCCTTCCTGGGTGTTTGACCTTTTCCTTCTGAGCTTGACTGTTGCTGTGATGTCAGCAGGTTCGTGTTTCGTCGATAGGAAATAAACATCTTCGTCATGTTTCCACCTCACACGCAGCACATTCTTTGTAGACCATGATTCATAATCGCTACAATTCAGTTTATTATGAGAGTTACCAGGCGTCAAATCATATTTGTTCTCACGGTACCAACCGCATTAGTTTTTTCTGTCCATTAATCTTTTAAGGAGATTGGAAACGAACACCAGTTATCCAGATACAATGCGTGACTCTGTCTAAAAATGCTTCACACATGTTTAGTACAACATTTCTACTTTTTTGGAAAACTAGTAAATGTCACATCATCAACACACATTTTAAAGTACAAGCAATATTCAGAACTAGATTCACACATTTTGCAATTTTATTCCAAATCTTGTACGTTTGGATCTATTGCATTGCACATATGAAAGACGGCCTCTGAATTTCATTAGCTTTCATCCAGAGCTACTATTTGCTTCTGTAGGGAGATATACGAAAGTAGGTCCATAAGTTCCCATCTTAATCATTTACTAGATGTGATAAAGACAAAAACTGTATTTCACTATTCAATATAGTTACTCTTTATTGCAATACACTTCTCGCATATTTGAATTAACATTTCAACCCCCATCCTCCCCCCCAAGTCAGAAATATGGTCTGCAAAAGGGGCATAAAGGCATCCATTTCTTTTTCTTCACACATAATCTTTCTTGGGTTTTGAAAAGAGGAAATAGTCACTGGGAGCTAGATCTGGGCTGTAGGGTGGTTGGTCGATCTCCTGAAGCCACATTTCTCCACAGCTTCCTTTGCAACAAGAGAGCTGTGTGCACAGGCGCTTTGTCGTGAAGGTGCACACCACCACTCAGCTTTCCTCGCCTTTTCTCTTTGATGGAAGCACGTAGTCTGTGCAATTGGCCAGCATAGTATCCCCATTTACTCTGATGTTCATCTCCTTGAAGTCAATGAAGAGTATTCCTTCACAGTCCCAAAAGATTATGGCCATAATCTTCTTGGTTGACTGAGTGACCTTGGCCTTTAGAGGCGGTCCTTCGCCAGGTTTACGCCACTTCATTGATTCTCTTTTGGACAAGGGATCATAGTAGAGGACCATAGTTTCATCTCTTGTAACAATGGTTTGCAGAACTTCTCTCTGGTTGTCACGGCAGAGCTCCAAAAAGGTTTGACTAGAAGATTGGTTGCTGCTTTTGAACTGAGGAAAGAAGTCTAGGCATCCATCTTGCACTAACCTTATTCATGTTTAAATGTTAATGAATAATTCGAAGGAGTGCTGTTTTAGAAAGGCCCAACCTTGCTCCTATTTCTGTAACTTTGAACGGCCAGTCTTCCATAATTTCTCCTTCCACAAGAGCGATGTTTTAGGAGTGAGCACCTCCAAGGGCCGACCTGCACGCTCTTCGTCTTCAATGCTTTCTCGACCCATTCGAAAAAGTTTGGCCCATTCTTTCACGGTAGAATATGAGGGGGAGACTTCACCATATACACCGTCCAATCGCTGTTTAATTTCATTTGGAGTAAGCCCTTCTTTTGTGAACAACTTAATAACATCTCGATACTCAATTTTGAACATGTCACAATCTTCTACACATAGCCTTCTTTATGCAACTGTATCTGAACAACTGCAGATAACGGAGCGGAAGTTACAACTGCAATCCTAACAGTTAAGGTATGACATCAGATAAGGATTTTGTGAAGGTGATAATCCTCATCGGCGAGGCCGGAAACTTATGGACCTACCCTCGTAATTCTGAAAAGTTTGCAGAAAAATGCTAAATGATAGGCTTACTCATTTTGATCTTCATTTCTGTCGTCGGTGAAATACAGAAAACGTGAAATAAGTGTGAACCTTTCTCTGCTCTTAGTGCCTCAATGATCTCGTCTTACTCTGGTATAGTTGAATTCGTGACTTTTGTACTTGGAATAACTAGAGAAAACTATTCTCTAATCTCATCTGGCGTGAGAACACCTTAACGCTAGAAGTGGCCGAGGTCATTTAGCCGTGAACTCGTGAGCGGGAGACCTAGGGTTCGATTCCCACCTGGACCCTCGTCCCTGACTCCCCCCCGCAGTCCTCATAAATAGCAAATGCTGGGGAGTCACCTTAGGCCTGGAACGCTCCTTCCACTAAAAAAAAAAAATCCCAATTTATCATTTCATCTCATGTATCACATAAACTAAAAAATGATACACTTGTACTCACTAATGATTAGAACTAACAAAGAACACGACGACGGCATCTTTGTACAAGTAATGCCAACTTTATAAAAGTCCAGGCAGAGTGTGCTTGTATACTGATAGCATGTGGGTGTAATTTGTGTGTTTTTATGGGTTTGCAGCATCAATAATGATAATGTGTGATTATGTTCAGTCACATTTTCTCTACGTCACTTAAGCTACATAATGAAAACAAACAAATGCGTGTTTTGTTAGACTCCGATGCAGAGTTACCAAATTGGTGCTTTTGGCACTAGATCTGGTGTTTTTTGAAAGTCATTTGGTGTGAAATATTAATAAACAGCGCTAAGGCGAAACTCTGGTGCTTTTGCAGTTTAGCGCGTAATCTGCAGCTTTTGGGGAAGGGGGGGGGGGAAGTATGCCTACATCAAAGGCTACAACAATATTCACTTCATACAACAATATAATTAGTCGTAAGGAAAAGTCTTGAAATCGACTCTTCAGAAATATCATAGTAACGCTACTACTGACCTCCAAACGCTTTCATTTCTGCGTTGCGGAGTCTGTTAAGAACCCTTGTTCTAGTTGTATGACTTTATGGCGTGCACAACAAAATTCTCCGGTAAGCTGACATGACGTCTCGACAGTCGACATCTCACGTTCTTGTCGTAACATGAAGCGCATCTTGTTGCGGCAAACACTAATTGAGGACTGTGTATACTAAAACGTACTTCATTGCTTGATGACGTTGATCTTTTTATTTATTAATGCAGACCATGGGCAATTTAAGTTTGATGCTATTCTGGTGTTTTGGGGGCAAGAATTTTGCGTTTTCTCATTTTTAGAGTTTTCAACTCTGCCTTGGTGGTGCTCCAATCTACGCACCCCTTACTCTCATCGTGTCCACCCAGAGTTGCCAATTAAGCCCTTTTCGGGCTAGATCTAGCTTTTTTACTTTGTCTTTGGTCCCCATTTTTGAAGAAGCCTCTTTGGGATAAAAACTGGGGTATTTGTAACATCTGCTGTAAAATCTATGGTTTTATGTAATTCGCCGACTCTTTAACATTCTTAACGTACTGTACTGTATGGCTTAGTAACTGACGTAACAATGTAATTTGTTAATAGTAATTACCACATTCGTCTTTGTATATAGTTAACTGTTGGAGAGAAAGAGGAGAGGAGGGGAGGGATATTTTCACATCCACTGATTAGCTAATAGCAGGCTGCAAAAATGTAAAATAATTCACTTTAATTAAAAAAAATCTGGAATTCAATTTACATTAAGTAAATTAAAAACAAACCATAATCAATGCAATATTCAAGAGGCCAAACGAAATGCAGAGAATAAATAAAACAATTGAATATTCCAATGAAGATCCTGTAAAGCTGCTTTCTGAGTTAACCTTCATGTTAAATCTTTATGTTTCAAAACTACAATACCCACACAATAAATAAACTCCTTGATAACTTCACTTGATGATTTTATTATTTCCATAGCACATCTATGCTATGAAATTAAAATCGAGATAACTAGAGCCAATATTCCGTACAATCAAACGAATGAAATTCTAGAAATATATATTAAAGTTGTTTAAGGTTTAATAAATGAATTAAGACAAAGGTTATCAGAAAATGTGCGACTTCTGGAACAAATGGTGAAACATTGCTGAAAGTATAAAAACCATTTGACCAGCTGGCATCTTTATTCCTAAATCCTGCTCTGGAGACCAATATTGAAAATCAATGGAGAGTTCTTAATTTCGTAAACTAGCGCTATGCTAATGTAATTGAAACATTTTGGTACAAGGTTCTAAATTACAGAGATACGGCGGGAAACAATCCTTTCATTGATTTAGCATCCTTTGCTTTATCCATTCTTACACTTCCTCTCTGTAATATCACCGCCACGGATGGCCGAGGTCGTAAAGTCGCGAACTCGTGAGCGGGAGGTCTGGGTTCGAATACCGCCAGGACCGTCCTTCCTGACTGAGGTTTTTTCCAGGTTTTCCTCAGTCCTCATAAATGGCAAATGCCGGGGAGGTACCCTAAATTTAGGCCTGGAACGATTCCTTCCTTAAAAAAATAAATCATTTCCCAATATATATTATTTCATCTCATGTATCATCAATGTCCATCGCCTATGGTGCCTCTGTAGCAAAAATGGGCGTTAAACACTACTTATTCGGTCTTGGTGGTGTAGTGGTTACCATACTTGCCTCCTATACCCGAGATCGCGGGTTCGAACCCGGCCAGGACCGATAGATTTTTTCGGGCGTAAAAATCCTAAGTATGGCTTCCTTCATGAGGGAAGTAAAGCCGTGGGCCTGTGTCGTACATTTACGGCACGAAAAAGAACCTCAAGCCTGAAAAAGAGGCCTCTGAGCAAAATTAGTCGGCCGTTTCACGCCCTGAGTTGAATGGGACGCTGATGACCTGAGCTGTTAAAGAGCGTCCATAAATAAACAAAACAACAACAACAAAAAATCATTGTAATTGGGACAATGGGTGTTCCGCCTGTGGTGCCTCAGTAGTAAAAACAGTAGTTAAACACCATTAAAATGTATACTAATAATAATAATAATAATAAACCGGGTATTCAGTGTAATGAGTGTAGTGAAAATTAATAAGGAAGAGAATGCAATTTCCTTTGCTATCTGCAACTCTCTCAATATGATATGCATTAAAAAGAAGTAACATAAATTGTTATGCATATAAATTAGCAGAAAATATCATTGATCGCATAAGAATGAGTGTTAAATATCAAAGTGGCAATATAGACTGTAAAGCTTGACCCTGAAGACAGTTTGAAACATTTGACGAAGAGGAGGAAGACGGCTGCATGGCAATATAAATATTTTAGCAAGTTCATTCTTACAGAAGCACCGATTGAAGATTTATTATTATTATTATTATTATTATTATTATTATTATTATTATTATTATTATTATTATTATTTACGGGGATGGGATGGTGTTGCGATTGCAAGTCAATGATAAGAAATATTTAGCCCTTGAGGTAAAATTTAGCTCGTTTTTGCTTCCAGTCTAGCCTATTCTTTAGTTCAGCAGTTGGCCACACTGTGCCCACTATCCAGCCCTAGTGTTAGTTCTGGGAAACATAAAACAAATGCGTTATCTGTAGTTGGGTACCGTAGATAATTATAGGCGTATATTAAAAAATTACGACGGTTCTCCTTTAGCAATCCGCGCAGTCCCTATTCCCTTGAGTTAACTCTTGGAAAGAAAATAAATGAATTGGGTGCCATATAGGCGCATATTCAAAGATAACCAAAGTTAATTTCTATCAATATCCAAAATGCCAAAAAGTGTAACAACCAGGGCTGCAGGATTCGTGATATTCAGATTACTTGCCTGCACCATTGAATATTTGTTACTGCAAGCTTCTAATGAGCAACACCACTGGACTCCACCAAAAGGTTAAAACTCGAAAAATACCAGCATTATTTTGAACTTCCTTTCAATCCTTTCTCACCTGACCTACCCTAACCTAAATGTATGCTGCAGAAAATTTGGGCTAGGCGTGCCATTGTAATATAATCGCTGTATGCTTGCTGTAACATTGCTTGCGCTTCCATACCGGATTTCTGCATACGGAGCAACTTATCAGAGAACATCTTGTTACGAAGCAACTCCGTTTTACCCTACCGGCTGACAAACACTCTAGTTTTGATGACCTTCAGTACTATAACGCGCATCCAATTTTGTCCACCAATCACCTGAGATCTGTTCTCATGAAAAGTCGGTGCAAGTGTTCCAGTAGTCGCCTCGTAGACCCAAGATCGCGGGCTCAATCTCTGCTAGAGTCGATGAATTTTTTGACTGCAAAAATCCTAAGTATAGCTTCCTTTAGAAAAAAAGAAAACCTGTGGTTCCCTTGTCATAGAATAAAAGCACATAAAAGAACCTTGAGCCTGAAACAAGAGGCTTCTGAGCAGAATTCATCAGCCATTTCATGCCTTGAATTGAATGGGACACTATGACCTGAGACATCAGTGAATAAACCAAATAAACTTTTATTCCCACGAAAAACTGCTTCATCACTGTATCATTTCTGTGTGATGAGAAAAAAATTAATTCTCTCTCTTGACTAGTCCTCATAAATTAAATTCTTAAAGCTTGATATTGTATAAATAAACAGTAATTTTATTCTTCACTTTATATATTCCATGTCAATTTGTGTTAAAACTTTGGCATGCCTGAGCTTTCTTTATAGGTTTAGGTTTATTTAATTTGAGAACATTTTTGGTTAAAGAACATTCCCATTCAATTCAGGGCATAATATGATCAATAAATTTTTCTCACGAGCTTCTTCTTTCTGGCTGAGGTTCTTTTATGTGCCATAAATCTACGACAGGAAGAACCAACAGCTTTATGTACCTTCCAAAGGAAGGCATACTTATAAATTTTATGTGCTAAAAATCCATCAATTCCAGCCAGATTTGAACATGCAACCTTGGGTCTACAAGACACTCTACTGCATTCCCATGTCTTGGTTATGTGACTTAACGAAGCAATAAAATACAGGGATTACAAAGTATGGTTACCACTGACCACCAAGACCTAATAAGATATATATTTTATTTTATTGTTATACTTCTCTACATATACCTGCATGTCAGGTGTTCAGTGCACAAGTAGTGTTAACTTCATTTAGGGCAGTTTACTTTAAAGGCTAATTTTGAAAATTGATACAGAAAATTAAGGAAGGAATATATCAATAAACTTTATTGCAATAAAATATAGTATTATGAATTGAAATATGTTCATATCTGCTAGAATAATATTTTTATGTAATGATGACATAACAAATGTAACAATTATAGAAAAATATGGAGTTGCTTATTTTGTGCACCAAATAATTTAATTCACTCAATTCCTCCATAATACTTCATTTACAGTATTCAAATTTGTAATATAATAACCCAACAGATTCATCATTTTCCTTACTGCCAAGGATACTGCAGTCATTAAGGCAGACTTGCGAACTGGAAGTCTGGGGTTCGATTCCCACCAGACCATCCTCCCCGACTGAGGTTTTTTCCAAGTTCTCCCCAGTCCTCATAAATGGCAAATTATGCCCTAAACTTAGAGGAAATAAAAAAAGTTTTATCATTTTATCTTATGTATCAACAATGTCCACTGCCTTTGATGTCTCTGTAGTTAAATTGGGCATTAAACACTATTAAAAAAGATCATTTTCCTTGTAAGAAATCTAGGCTTTTGTACCTACTGGTAGATGAGCAGAAGAACATGTTGGTTTGATTTTGAAATATGAATGATAACAGAGGAGGAATGTAAGGAAGAAGATCCATCATGTCTTTTTTTTTTTTTTGATGTCACAAAATGCCTGATCTTTTAGAAGGCCTCCTGATTCACTAATTACATATTTATAGAGGTCTCTCTCTTTGGCATTTACAGAAATCAACATAATGGGATTCATTATTTGGGCTGAAAATCTCATTGAACTTCATGGGGGCTCATTTTCAGAAAGTGCATCCTTCTCACTTTAAGCCATTGCAACTATTTTCCATCAATAGTTCATTTTTCTAACTACTACACAGTTGAGTAGCTCCTATGTGGAACAAAAATTCCTTGCATCTTCTTTACATGCACAACAAATTATTTTGTTCTTAAAAGTATCTACCCAAGTATCAGCAGAAATAATGTATTGTTTCTTACGACCAGCTAATTGAGCTGAAGTCTGCATGGTAGGAAGCTGTGACCTAGAACCATGAACTTGTAGTTTATACTTCCACTTTCATGTCTGGGTCATGCAGTAATTTTAATATGGAAACACAAATGTTGCAATTCCTGTTCTGTTCAGTACAGTACCGGAATTAGAAAATGCAGGTATTATTTTTCTGCATTTTCTTTTAAGTGTTTTACAATACACAAACATCCTGGAAACCTCGGCCTCGCTCTATTTCATCCCACATGTCATATGTATATTATCACTATTGGTGTCACTGAAAGAATGGCATCCCAATTTTTGTATGTATGCATGCACACACATACACAAGTTCCTTTAATAGTAAGCCATAGATGTTTCCAATTTTGTAAAGGATAATACTTTTTGTAAATCGAATGTGAACATGTAGCTGCATTTCAGTCATTTTTCAATAATTCTTTGGCTTCTTCAGTCTCTGCAAAATGTATGTCTTTCTCTTTTCATAGGTTTTTTTAATTTGAAATATCTCCTGCTGCAATTTTCAGGATCTCCTGTTCTTTTACATTCTCTTTGCAGTTCATTTAAACCTGCTGGTGTGAAGAAATGCTATAAGCTATTTATATAGAATGAAACCCCATCCACAATGCTGCTATTGCATTTACAAACACATATCAATATTGAAATGCAATTCATACCTGTTTTATTTATTTCTGCCTCTCTCCTCCCATTACTTCCCTTTTCACAAGATTTGACTGCAGTTATTTGTTTAATTTGTTGAATTATAATAAAATGAAAATAGTGTAATTAAAACAAGTTTTTTAAACAATAACAATTTAAGACAGAATTATATTGCATAGGCTAAGTAAAATGTTCAATTGATGTGCAGTATATAAAAATTAGCATACTTTGCTATGAATTGTTAATGTTCAATAAGAATAAATTTGTACTTTATTCATATCCTCCCCCCCTTATGTTTAACTGTGTTATCAGAAGAAATATTCTTATCAAAGTCTGGTTCATATTCAGAATGAGTAACACTAAGATCATTGGATAAAGTTCACTTCCATTTTATCACAAACAATAATGGAATTTGTTACTGTTGTGACAAAAGGGGAAAACATTCAAAGCACAAAGTACTGCAATCTGTGTGAAAGTTTATAATGCATGAGCTATGTACTTACAGCACTGAACTATAAAGTTCCATTCTTTCAAATAATAATAATAATAATAATAATAATAACTCAGTTTTTAGTTATGCTTTAAACCCCTCATTTATACTACTGATAGTTTCAGTTATTCTTGTATTAAATTGAATCTGTATTATAATAATAATAATAATAATAATAATAATAATAATAATAATAATAAAAATAATACCTGCAATGTAACATTTTGTTCTGTGTAACAGGCCTTTGCAATAAAAAATGTGTAAGAATGACGGGTATTCTAAAAGTTCTTGGTCTGACCAAGAAAACACAAGAATTAAGAATGTTTCCCCCCAACATAGCCACCTTGTAAATCAATACATTTCGTACAATGACTTTCCATTTTTAATACCCTCAATAAAATAAGATTTGTCCAACTGTGAAAAATAAGCTTCAGTCTCAGTTTCAACCTCATCATTTGATGTGAATCTTCGTCCACCCAGCCATTTCTTCAGGTAGGAACAAAAAGTAATCATTCAGAGACAAATTTGACAAAAATCATGGAAGAACTTGAAGTGAAGGTCATGCAGTTTTGCAGCAACAATCCCAGATGTGTGTGAAGATGCATTATTGTAATAAAAGAAAACTTTCTTTATTGCATGGTGTGGATGTTAAACTTTGATAGCACCGTTTATTTGTTCCTGTAGTGAAGTGTAATACTCCCTGCTGATGGTTATAACATTCTGGAGGTAGTCTACAAGCACCACACCATGAGAATCACAAAAATCTATAGCCCTTTTCCTGCAAGTGGAACGGTTTGTGCTTTCTTTGGTGCACTTTCATCTGTTGCCACCTACTGTTTAGACTGCTCCTTCATCTCACGCATGTAGTGATGAGTAGAGTGTTTCATCTACTGTTATGAAAAGTTGGAGAAACTCGCTGGAATTGCATTTAAACAAATCTAAAAATTCTTACGAAATGTTCATTCAAATGCAAACATGCATTAATAAATGTGGTACCCATCTAGCGAAAAGCTTTCTCATACCTAAAACTTTGTGTAAAACGGCCTTTCAAAGTCTTTGCAATGTCAGCCAACTCATGTTCTTTCAATTAGTGATCATGAAGTACAGCATTGTGAATTTTTATTACAATCTCATCAATTGTAGCAGTTTTGGGGCGCCCTGAGTGCTCATCAGCTTGAATGAGTGTAAGATAATGTTTAAATTCAGAAGCCCCTTTTTTATCTTGTGAAATCGAACTCCTTTTGCATTTTTGTTGGGTATAACCCCTTCAAAATGAAGTACTTTATCACAGGTTGTATTTCAATTTTTATCCATACAGCACACCATCTAAAGGATGATACTTGACAACTATAATTTTGATTTGGCTATGTTCGCAACATCTCCAAGTCAGTCTGAGAATTTTTAGAACATCTCTCATATTCGATCATCTGAAATTCTTTTGCCTTGAAGAAAAAGATATCTGCCTGAGCTTAAACAATGCTTGTTTCTTGTTTATGCATTGGTATTCCCATTTAATGGAAGCATTTTCTTAGATATTTTATCATGTTTTTTCTTCCTCTTCTTCTTCAGGTATTTACCTATGTCTAGCAGTAACAGAGTATTTAGGTAGCATGAAATTATTGAGACTGCAATGTGTTTGAAGGTTAATTTTGCAGAAGAAACTATTTGCTTTATACTGGCTTAATTTTCCAACTTCTCATCCTTAGGACATGTAGATCCAGGTGAAAACGATAGACAGACAGCTTTGCGTGAAACTTGTGAGGAGTCAGGGCTTGATGAATCTCATCTTCACATATATGAGGAATATGCAAATGAAATAAAGGTGAGTAAAATGCACTTTTTGTTTGTTGGTTCTTAAATTTTTATACATATTGAATTTGAAATTTTTTTTAAACTATGTTGCTGCTTTGCACTGATCTGATTTGCTTACCGCATCAGCTGGAAGAGGCTAGAGAGCTGCCTGACTTTGCAGCAGTAAAATGCCACACTTTTAAATGTAATACAATGTAATGCTTTATTGAGTGCTAAGTAGATTACAAAGAATTGAATGTCTACAGATTGTGACTTTGTTGTCATAGTAAATCCCAACAAATTAGTTCATTAACGCAAAGAGCATACAAAAATATCTTATATACAAAGATTTATTCAGAAGCCATTGCAAATTTGTTTATTTCCTGAAAATGTGCTAATACCAAAACTTTAATACATAAGGATCACTAGATAAGTACTGATACAAGGGATATTGGCCAACCCCTAGGGAAGTTATAGTTGCTGGGTAGGAATTGTTGTCATTGGTGATGCCATAGTATCAGGCAGAGTCTAGAAAGAGTGAACTTTCTTGAAAGTGCATTGGATATTCAGATAGAGCATTTTGGTGTGATGATCTTGTACTATTTCAAATGTGGCTTAAATGAAACACAGTTACTTGAGTGTATATGGGAAGCTTTGAGGGATTTTCCTGGGGGGCTTGAACAGAATGGGATAGTGTCTTAAAAATGCAAAAGAGAGCAATAAGAATGAGAGGTAAGACAAATAGGGTGTTTTGCAGAGAGCTGTTCAATATATTAAGGATTATGCCTGTGGCCTGTGTGTGATCTCTACAGTAGATTTTCTAAAGCTGCTCTAATTGCCATTAAACTGTTATCATATTGAGATAATTCTTCACACTATTTTCCAAAGCCTACTTTTTCATTTTTAAGTGATCCATCTATATATATTTATTCTACACAGTTATCAGTTGGATAATGTTTGTTTACTGTACAAAGTGCTCTCTCTTAATACTTCAGGTAGGTCATTCTTCTTGGAGACTAATATATCCAGATTTAATTTCAGGCTAATATCTAAATATTGTGAACGGTCAATTGGTATGATGGCAGGTTTAGTATTTATTTTTAAAATTTTGTCGAAATCTTATTTTTATATGTAATTTTTTAAAGACTATTGAGTTTTTAATTGTTCTATACTATCAGACATATTAAATAGTTTATTTCTATTGCTTACTTTTTCATTTCTATCCCAGTATTGCCGTTTTAATTTCTAGCTCTATTTTAATTGGCAGGTTGTTAGTTATGCTCTGCATTGCAGCAATTGGAGTGTGTTTATAAGGCTCCTTTTGTTATAAATACAAATGAGTCAGTATTAGGTGACACTAAAACTTCACTAACTGGTTAATTCTTCAGAACATGTTTTAAGAGTGTTTGCTCTCATCCTCAGCTGGGTACTGACTAATGCTGGCAGGTGATGTAGTGACCTCTGGTTGTTCCATTAGATAACGGTTTGGCAGCACAAAATAAATTTAGTATTGGAAAGTTTCTGAACAGCACTATAAAAGATGTTATTCCACCCAGCAAAATAGCAGGAGTGTATTGGATAGATTGTTTGGAATGTAATCAGATATATATAGGCAAAACTCCATAATTTGGAGACAAGGACCAAAGAACACTTCATAAATGTAAGATATAAGTGAATAAATCGGCGGTTGCAGATCATTTTTGGACTTACGATCACGACATTGCAGGAGAAGCCACACTGTTAAAAGCTACTACCAATCCCAAGGAATTGGCAATTTGGGAAAAGATTTATATTTTAAAAAATAAACATAGAGTTATGAACTTTAACATTCCACCAATGGACTTCCTGTACCGTTATCTAATGGAACAACCAGAATTCACTACATCATCTGCCAGCATTAGTCAGTACCCAGCTGAGGATGAGAGCGAACGCTCTTGAAACATGTTCTGAAGAATGAACCAGTTAGTGAAATTTTAATGTCACTTAATACTAACTCATTTATATATTTAACAACTTCACTGTTCTTTTAATTTTACAACTCCTTTTATTATTCTTAATGACCTAGATTGTATAGTATCCAATTTAGTTTTAAGTTGGTTGTTTATTGTGGATATTATCTCATTTCCATAGAGCTAATTGGGCTTTATGTAGCTTTTATATGTTTCATTAAGGAGACCTATGAATCCTTCCCATTTGATGCCTGCTAATTGTCTTAATATGTTTGTATTATTCACTTTCTTAGTTACATTGTCAATCTGTTTGAAGAAGGAAAGTTTTAAGTAAAGTGTTATTCCAAGATATTTAGTGTGTTCTTTCTTCTGTAGTAGTTCATTATTGATTTTAAGTTGCTAATCATCTGTAGTGTGTTGAAGAATGAAAAGCTAGAGAATTGGGAGAACTGTCTTTTTAGTGTTTATTTCCATATTGTTGGTGAATGCCCATGTTTCCATACTATTGAAAATTTTTTGCATTTCATTTTCTAATTTTTTTTGTAATGTTGGAGGCATTTTTAATATCCTGTGGTAAAAGTAAAACCTGATTAATTGTTGAATATTGCTTTCTGAAACCTGCTTGATGGTCTGAAAGGAGATTTTGAGATTCCAGATAGTAAATTAATCTTGTAGTGACCATTTTCCCCATTGTTTTAACAAGTATTGAGGTTAAGGATATAGGCCTATAACTGTCTAACTGATCTGCCGGTTTGTCATTCTTCTTAATTGGAATGATTATGGCTTTTTCTCCTTATAACAGGAATACTATCTTTACCGTTCCAGGTTTTGTTGAATATGTTCAGTGGTACCTTCTTGGCTTTGCATCCTAAATTCTTGATGTATTCAATATGAATTTTATCTGGTCCAGGGCTCTTTTTGTTTTTCAGACATAATATTGCTTGGTTGAGTTCTTTAATTGTAAAGTTGTTATAAAATAGATGTTGGCATGCAAATACCTTGGACTTATGGTTTTAAATATTTCATTTAATTTCCCATTATTATCTAAAATATATAAATCTTTAAAACTTATGCATGTTTTATATTCTGATCTTATATATACAAGTTTTAAGGAACTGCCAAATGACTGCAAATAAAAAGACAAAAAGACATTTAAATTCATTAATTTTTGGTAAATATTAATATTTAATAAAGTGCAGTTATAAATATGTCATTAATATTTTAATTTTGTTTCCAATATTTCAGTATGATGTAAAAGGGAAGCCTAAAGCAGTTGTATATTTCCTGGCAGAACTGAAGAACTCAAACACCCCAGTGAAATTGTCTCATGAACATCAAGACTTTAAATGGTTGCCGTTGGATGCAGCGTGTCAACTAGCTCATTATGATGACATGCAAAATGTACTTAAGGATTGTGATGCTTTCATATGCAAGACGAAAGAACTGTAGCATTTTTACATTGCAATATTTATCAGGTCTTCGATCTAACCTTTCTCCTTTATATGCAAAAGTTTTCTCTCATGCATCAAATATAAGAGTAGGAAAACATTCCTGTGTATGATTTTTAAAGTTGAAACATATAAATTCTTTAAACCACCAGATTTTATTCAAACTACTTTTATATTGTACTTCATGTATAAAACAAGAGGCAAACATGTATGTATATAACAATAAAATTAACCAGATAAATTTATGGGTAACATTTTTTCTTATATGTGTTTATTAATACTATGAAGTTTTCAATTTCATATTAATGAGAGCTAAAGATCAACTATAGTATCTATACAGAATAAATATTAGTTATCCAGATGAAAGATGACCCACATTATCTGTTACACATTAGTTTCTTTTAAATGGTTCAGTAAAACTAAATGTAGATTTTTCTAAATATTGGTAGCACTGTAAATAGAGACCAGATGTTCAGGCATTCAAAAAATTAGAAAAAGGTGCTTAAAATATGTGAAGAAAGTAAATAAAGGTGTAAGGTTCTGAAGCAGTCCTATCATCATTTAAAACAGACATTTCACCGAACATGTTGGTTTTAAATCAGAAGATACAGCTCTCTCAGCACCCCAGTGATACAGGCCATGGAAGTCTATAGATTCAGTAAATATAGGAGTAAAAATTATTCCAAATGCAAAGATCATTAAATTTGCAAAAATAATTTAAATAATGATTGTTATATTCTTTAAACAACAATGGTATTAGCTTAAAGAGCTAATTGAAATTTGTAAGGTGAAGCAAATCATATAATTAAAATAATGTATTACTGAACTACACACTCTGATTTCTCCATTTGTTGTATTTTATGTTTCTGAAGGATTCTTTTGACTGTGTCCTATGTTTGTCTTTGTTTTTCCAATAAAGGTTTTTTCACGTTCTGCATATTATATAAAAGTTTATTTTGGAAAAACAAAATATAGATACAGATACAAATTTTTACATGTGTAGAATGCAATAAAATCTATATTGGAAAAAAAAGAGAAACATAGGCAGATGATTAAAGGACACTTAAGGAACATAGCGAAAAGGAAAATTTATTAAAGTCAGCACAGCGACCCACAGAGTTAGCAACATGGGAGAAAATCTAAATTTATAAATACAGAGACAGATTAATAAACTTCTACACTTCTGGAGATAAAAACATAAACTTTAAGTTCATCACACCTGTACCCAAGCAGAAAATGCATCCCCAAAGGAATACCGTGAATTATCTAGCAGTCAACAGCTAAAAATGTGGTTGATGGTCTGCAAAATATATTCTAAATATAAACAAGTAAGCTGTGCCAATAACAGTATTGTAGTTCGTCTCAATCATATAGCAATCTTAATTAAACAATAGTATTTATAAAGAAAAATCACAAAAATATTGGATTCACCCTTTTAATGCTATTTATCATTTGTTGCACCTATGGTCATTTGAAAGGTTCTAAGAATGACCCACAGATTGCAGCAGTAATTATGAAGCAACTGTTATCAAAAATCTAATAGCTTTAGCTATTTGTTGCTGTGCAGATGTATGTATTAGGAAAAATGGCGAACATCTTGCTGTTATTAAGTATATGGTAAAGAAGGGTAATGTAATGTAGCAGAAATTCATACAGATATGACAAACATTCTCGAGGACTCTGCACCATCATTTTCAAACTTTCCAAGTGAACTATGGAGTTTAAATGCAGCCATGAAAGCTTGGAAGATGACCCATGCTGTGAACGACCAAAATCCGTCATGATATCAGAAATTATCAATAAGATGCCCTATATGGTTCTGGAGGATGGCCGATTAAAGATGTCTGAATTACTGAAGCTTTGGGTATTTCACATTTTAAGGGCAGAATTGTGCTTAAAAAAATTATCGGCAAGATGGATGCTGAGAACCGCTGACTCAGGATCAAAAGCAAATCACAAAAAAGTGTGACCTGTTTTTAGAGAGATCCTGCCGACTTTATGTGTCAATTTGTGGCCAATGATGAAAAATGGGTACACTACTACACACCTGATGCAGTCCAACCAATGAAAGCATTCATTTAAAACTTTCAAAAAATAAGACTTTTTAAAAAATTCTGTTGGAACTCACATAGTGAGGCTTGTTGTATGTAAATTCTATCTAATCTGTTGTCTAACACACTCTTATGCTTCACTTACTTTTAAATACGGTAGGACCAGAGAGACATCCTCTGCATCTTCAACCAGCTTGACAACTGGTAGAAACTAACATCTTTGAGGACCTGTGGCTCCATCCTGGTGACGTTTTTGTCGTTATAAACTGGAAATTTGTATTACATACTCCTGTAATGCAGAAATTCATAAGAATGTAATACAAATTTCCAGTTTATAAAGAAAAAAACACCACCAGGACGGAGTCACAGGTCCTCATAGATGTTAGTTTCTCGTACCAGTCGTCAAGTTGGTTGAAGATGGAGAGGATGTCTCTTTGAAACCGGTCCCACCGTATTTAAAAGTAAGTAAAGCATAAGAGAGTGTTAGACGACAAATTAATTATAATTCATAACCAACTTCTTTCCCCTTTTATTTTCTCATGTCTTTAACTACATCTCCTTCCTCCCATTTTTCTATCATATACCAATATTTCAATGTATATTTGACTACCATACCTTTCCTTCCAACTCTTTCCAATTCAGCTAATACTGTCAATTTGGAACTGCCCTTTGTAATCCAAAATCATTTTACAAACTATTCTATGAATAAGATCAATATACTCCTACCCTTTCTCTGCTCCCCAAATTTCAATCCCATACATAATTTTCAATTCAACTATAGCTGAATAAATTCTCTCGAGTATGCTATATTCATACATGGTATCTTCTTCAAACAGCTTCTTATAATAATAGTTTTTCTTTTCCTAGTACATTTTTCCCCTGATCTGTCCATCTTCCATTATTATTTAACCTTACCCCTAAATAATCCAATTTGTGTACTATTTCAATTTCATTACCCTCCTACCATGCATACCATAATTTTTTATTTATTTTAACCCCCATTTTTCTACAATATTTCACTACTGCTTTGTTTAGTCCTGTACTTGTTATTGCTATTGCTGCTAAGTCACCTGCGAACAGCATTCCTGGGATATCTTTATTATTAAGTATTCGGCTATATGTATCCTCTCTTTTCTTATTTTCTTTAATATGCCATCTATAAATATGTTGCAAAGAATTGGGTTTAAGTTGCCTTAGCCCCATGTATAGTATTGAACCCATGTTTCATCCATAGTCACAAAATCTAAAATTTGGTTGGAATCTTCTTAAACATTTCCAAATAGTCGGTTGAAATTTGCAAGCAATTTCACTTTTGCTCCAGAGTGAGCAGATGCAGTATCTAACTTGTGCTAAGTTTTTTCATATATAATTCATTGAACAAAATAAAATGAACTCACTTAGTTTAAATTCCTATGGCCTCCACTAACTCGCACTTACTTGTCTGTCAGTTATAACAATGTAATGGGCTTTATCAATGATTTCTGGCTTCACAGCTGATTTTACGTGGCATGCCTTCCGGTGCTTGTGCTGCCATACTCAAACTTAGTTATCTTAAGTTGAACATTTTCATATGAAGGCAAAATCCTCTCATTATTTTCCTAGGATGTTTTTCCTTCCAGAAAAAAAATTCAGTCACGCCATACATTCCAAACATATCCATTTTTCACTGTCACTTAAAATGCTTATTTTTAAACAACTGCCAAACAATGAATTAACATCAGAATGACTTGTAACCATAGAATATTGATACTCAGAAAGCAAACTTTATGACCACATATATAGATGTTGCTGCTGCCCTCTATGTGAATCAAGTTACTTATCAATCACCCTCATAAAAGAAATAGTGGTAAATTTCTTTCATACTCTAATTGTCTTGAACTTTCTTTAAAAACCATTTTTTCTAAACTGAAATTTTAAGGTGATGCAAGGTATTTGAAAATAATATTTTTGAACCAGAGAAAGAAACTTTGGAAAGAAAGATAACATTTTTCCACTCTCACTGGTATGTATGCTATTGCTTTTAGGGAAGCAAGCCGATTTTACCTTAATAGTGTTACTATCGATAATGAAAAGCACTACCATGATAGACTGAGGTTGTTAAAGCATGGACACTTGAGCGGGAGGTCTGAGATTCGATTCCTGTCAAGACTATTATCCCCAATTAAGGTTTTTTCCAGATTTTCTTCAGTCATAAATGGAAATGCTAGGGAGGTACCCTTAACTTACACATGGAATGTTTCTTTTCTTAAAAAATCTTTCCCAATTTATTGTTTCATCTCATGTATCATTAATGTCCACCACTATGAAGCCCAAACATAAAAACAAGTGCTAAATACTATATTAGAGAGAGGAAAAAAAAACAGACAGAAAGTAAACTTTTCTTACCTAGGGAAGTAAATATGAAAATGGTTCATCAACACACAATTGAAAAATGTAAATATACTGTTCCCAGAATCAATTAAGAAGATGAGTAAAGGTATGTGTTCAAAAACAAATTTATGTTCATTCTTTATTGGATAGCCCTCTATATAGGTACATGAGGAGTGTTCTAAAAGTTCTCAGCCTGACCAAGAAAGTACAAGATATAAGAAATTTATTTTTTTTTATAATTGGAATCATAGTCACTTTATAATAAATGCATTTATTCCATCTTGCCAACTTTTTAATATTCCCAGTAAAATAATATTTGTCTAACAGTGAAAAATATACTTCTCTCTCAGCTTCAACCTCCCCTTTTGATGTGAATCCAAGTCCAATGAATATGGCGGATGTGGAAGCACTTGGAAGCAATTGTCATGCAGTTTTGCAGTTATAATCCCAGACTTGTGTGAAGGCACATTATCAAGATGAAAGAGAACTTTCTTTTTTGCAAGGTGTGGACATTTAGCCTGAACAGCATCCTTCAGTTGGTCCAGTAGTGAAGTGCAATACTCCCCTGTGATGATTCTGCCCTTCTGGAGGTAGTCTATGAGCATCACACCATGAGAATCTCAGAAAACTGTAGCCATGACTTTTCCTGCAAATGGAACCACTTTTGCTTTCTTTGGTGCACTTTCACATGTTGCCACCCACTGTTTGGACTGCTCCTTTATCGCTGGTGTATATAGTGATTTTTTTTTAATGGTATTTAATGCCCGTTTTTACTACTGAGATACCACAGGTGGTGAACATTAGTAATACATGAGATAAAATTATATATTGGGAAAGGATTTTTTTTAAGGAAGGAAGTGTACCAGGTCTAAGTTTAGGGTACCTCCCCGGCATTTGCCATTTTATGAGAACTGAGGGAAACCTGGAAAAAAACTCAGGGAGGATGGTCCTGGCAGGATTCGAACCCCAGACCTCCCGCTCACGTCTGCACCTTAATGACCTTGGCTACTAGTGGCGGTTGTATACAGTGATGAATTCATGTTTTATTTACTAATGAAACATCAGAGAAACTCACTGGACTTGCATTTAAACAAGTCTAAACACTTTGATATTATTGGCTTCAGTGTGCGAGTTCCAATTAACATTTTAATTTTTAAGTCTAAACATGCTTGAGCAATGTTCATTTGAATGTGTTTTTGGTCCATTGTTAACAAAAGTGGCACCCATTGAACAGAAAGCTTTCTCATACTCAAAACTTCGTGTAAAATGTAGAGGAAAAGACCTATCAGGGTCTCTGCAATGTCAGCAAACTCGCATACCTTCAATTGGCAATCATTAAGTACAGCATTGAAATTTTTTTATTTTGGGATACCCTGAGCGCTCATCATCTTGAATGAATGTAGGACCATGCTTAAATTCAACAGCTCACTTTTTTTAACTTTCAAAAACCAAGGGAAAGAATCCTTTAATGTGAAATCTAACTCCTTTTGTATTTCTGTTGAGGTTAAACCCCTCAAAGTAATTTATTACAGCTTATATATCAGTTTCTATCCATTTTGTAGAAATCATCCTAAACAAGTGACTACACGTATGCATTTAAAACTTTATAGCACACAATCAAAAGGATGTTACATAACAAGTATCATAGTAATTTGGCAATCTTCATAACATCTCTTGAGTCAGGTCTAGAACTTTTAGAATACTCAAAGTAATGTCTGTTTAGTTTTAATCTTCTGAAAATAACCACTTAGTAAAATTCTTTAACTTTTCAAAAGATGATGCCATAACTTTTTGTGCATATGGAACAAACTTTGACTTCTTTCTTATCCACAGTTATAAGTAAATGTACAAAATCACTTCTGTTTCTGTTAAAATGTTGTCTAAATACCGTTACAATACTTTCAATGAATGTGTTTTGATCTGCTGTTAGCAGGTGCAGGACCCACCTTGCACAAAGCTTTTTATTTGCAATTCTTTGTGTAAAATATAACCTACATGTTCCTTTGAAATGTCTATAGCCTCAGCAATTTCATGCACTTTAACTCAGTGACCATGTAGTATCATATCATGTATCTGTTAAATGAATTCTGCTGCTATTGCACTTTTTGAACTTCCTTCAAGGAGGTCATCCTCAAGAGTGGTACAGCTACGTTTAAATTCAGTGATCCATTTTATAACCATTGAAAATGAAGAAAAATAGTCTGCATTAACTTTTGTAAATTAGATATAATATTGCTTTCATGTTAAACCATCTTTTTACAAAGAAGTTTATCACTGCACTCAATTTATTCATTTTATGGAATACAGGTAATACATCTGCTTTTAGAAAGCTGTAATAAATAAAATTAAATGTAAATCCTGTGAGATGAGATATCAACTTTGACTATAAGAACGTTGGTAAATGACTGCAGTTAAATATAGGGGATATAGTAACAAAAATACTGATGATACTAAATTATTAGGATTATTATTACTGACAAGACATTTACTTATGATAATCATATTGAAAAACTAGCAACAAAACTTAGTCAAAATCTATTCATTCTGAGATACTTGAGCAAGCATGTTCTTCAACAAACATTCAACTTTGTCCTTGTCTATTCCTTCATTACATGTGGAATTGAAATATGGGGTAACACTTCTAAACTTAATAAAAATACAATATTCATCTTTGCAAAAAAGGGCTATGTAGTTTGTTTCAAATTATCCAAATATTACATACATGTTTTGTATTTAGTCAAGTATAAGTTTCCCCATGAATACAAACTCTAATGTCACAACCACAATACTAGAAGTAAAGATGACCTGCACTCCCCAGACATAAATTACAGCTATATGAGAGGATGCCTAACTATGTTAGAATAAAATTATATAATAAACTTCCTGATAATATTAAAAATTGCAATAGATACAATGTTTCAATTCCTCATAGATAAGGTTTATTATGATATTGAAGAATATTTAAATTATAATCAACTATTATGTTGCTTTTATGTATTAACTACTATATAGTGTATGTGTGGGAAAATTGAGTAGTTTATAAGTTATCACTTTTATTATAAATTTTGTTAATTTGTACATTGACATGACTTAATTGTATACAACACCACATTGAACTGAAATAAATTAAATAAGTTTAAAACTGTTTGAAAGAATGACTTGATATTTCAGATGAGTGCTTAAGAGATTTATACTATTGTAAAAAACAAATCCTTACTATAAATGAAATATTAATGAGTCGATTATATACTATTACCTCTCCTCTTATCAACGTTTATTTACAGAACATTTTTGTGGACTATTGTGCATATCCTGGACTGCTAGTCGATGGGCTGACAATCTGAAAGCCTACTGGATGCTAATGGCTGGCTTTTAGGATACAAAATTTTATAATTAAACTGTCTGCAAGTTGTGGTAGGAATCTTGAAACTCACCAGTCTATCTTCATTTTTCTTTATGCATATCTTTTCCCATAAGTTCAATTCCAATAGGCAGTATACTGATTTTAAAATTTTTTATTTCTTTTCTATTTTAGGATTCTTTTCTCAAAAGTGGTTGGCTATAGCTGATTAATCCGTTTGTTTACACTTGGTATTCCTGAAATGTTCTTAAAGTCTAATGTTTATATATCTTTTCAGCCTTTAAGAACATTTTAGGATTATCAGGTATAAACAAAATAATAAATCAGCTATAGCAGGCCACTTTTGGGAAAAATTAATAATGAAATAGAAAAGAAATAACAAAAATTATTAAAATCAGCATCTTAACCATTGGAACTGAGCTTATGGGAAAAGACCTACATAAATAAAAATTAAGATAAGTTTGGTGAATTATAGTTCTCTCCATTCCTGTATGTCAGTCCTGGTGGTGTAGTGGTTACCATACTAGCCTCCTACACCCAAGAACGCTGGTTCGAACCCGGCCAGGACCGATGGATTTTTTCGGGCGTAAAAATCCTAAGTATGGCTTCCTTCGGAAGGGAAGTAAAGTCGTGCATCCCGTGTCGTACATTTACGGCACGAAAAAGAACCTCAAGCCTGAAAGAGAGGCCTCTGAGCAAAATTTGTCGGCCGTTTCATGCCCTGAGTTGAATGGGACGCTGATGACCAGAGATGTTAAAGAGCGTCAATAAATCAATCAATCAATCAAATCCATTCCTGTATATTTATCATATTGATTACTATGAACCCTGTAAACTATATTTCTTCATTGTAGTAACTTTTCTTGCCACATATTTAACAATCAGCTTAACCAAATCAAACAGCAAAAACTGTTAAGTGAGGAGAATCACAGATTAACTCAACTGCTAGAAATCCGAGTTGAAAACCCTTGGAGGCTACTAAAAAGAGAAGCCAAATTATGTAGTCATTTCAGATATCAACCCAAATACTCGTATAATAATTTTTACTGAACATGATTTTAATGACAGTTGAAAAGAATGCATCATTTACATTCACATGAACTATTTTTATTTGTATACCATGGTGATTTGGTTAAGTGTTAAATACAAATACTAAACAATGTATAATTTTTTGTAGAGAAGTCACACTTTCACTCCAGCCCAGCCTACAGCATCATTCACCATGTGAACAAATTCAGCCTAAATAATCTGCTCAATTCCAGTGATAATGATAGAATTCCTGATGAGAAGAAACCAGGAATCTATAAAATCAACTGCTTGGAGTGCAACAAGATTTTAAAACACCATTGGAAACAAAATAATGCAAACTCTCCGAGTGTTTTCTGGAATTTTTTATTGATCCAAGGATGATTAAGTAAATTCTCAAATGACCATGAAATGGTAGGCAAGAAAATCAAGAAGTTCAAGCAAGAGAAGAGGTTAAAACAGATTACATTGAAGCAATCAGCTTACAGTTTTACATTTCGATAATTATAAGCAAATGGACAGTTGGTGCATTTTACATCTTTTTTTTTTACAAATAATACAACACCTCCACTTATATGATTGAGTCAGCACAAACTGGTGAAATTGTTAAGTAATTACTACAAAGAAATAACCTTTGAAATTGTTGGTATTACTGTACAATCAGATAAGGATAAAATATTTATATTTGATATTTTTAGATCGCCAAACTCCTTAGATGAATTTCTAAAACAAGGGCATAAAACGAATGACATAATTATATTATTAGACGACTTTAATGTGGAGTCTATTAATATTGACTTCTATAATCTCTTATTAAGCTATAACCTAAGTACTGTAGATGTAGGTCCTACCAGAGTAACTGATTATTCCATTAAAGTCATAGATCATATAATAACTAATATTAATAAAGACCAATTAATGTTTATAAACAATAATTTTCATATCTCTGATCATATTGCTCAAATTCTTCCAGTAAAGCCATAGATCATATAATAACTAATATTAATAAAGACCAATTAATGTTTATAAATAATAATTTTCATATCTCTGATCATACTGCTCAAATTGTAGATATACCAGTCACTTCACTGCAAAGGATGAATCATATACATGTTTAGAGGGACCTTAGGGAAACAAATATTCAAAATCTAATTGCTAGCTTAACTCAAGAAACTTGGACTGATGTTTACACATCAAACTCAATAAACGATAAATGAAGCTTATTTTTTAGAATACTTGAAAATCACCATGGCCTTGTCTGTTCTACAAAGAAAAAGAGTGTAACTAATACTTGTAAAAAAAAATAGATTACCTCCAACTATAATAGCTCTTTGAGAAAAAATTAAGGATAATTATGAATTTTGCAGAGCAACAAGATTAAGTGTGTATAGAGAGCTATAAATTAAGTTATATAGACAAGCTCTAATAAATTATAATAAATATAACAACAGCTAAAAAATAATCTTGTCAAATAATGTAACTGAAAGAGTTTGTAAAATAGTAAATAAAATGTAAACTGATAAAGATATAAATAGGAATTTACATCTAAATGATAAGGGTAGAGGTGTTGCAAATCCAAATGAAGACAGCAATTTATTAAATAACTACTTCTTAAACATGGGGAAAAAGTGACAGTAGCATTGCTGTTGGCTTAAATATATGTGATACAAGTTTATCTCAAAGCATGTATCTATATGAAACAAGCGTAGATGAAATAAACTCAATTATTCGCAATTTTAATAATGACAATGCCCCTGGTTAGGATGGCACAACTCAAAAAATGTTGTATATATTCCCTTGTAAATATACTGGTACATTAAAATCAGGTTTAGACTAAAAGTAAAACTACTTAAAAGTGATGTCAACACAAGTTTTTAAAAAGTGGAACATTAAGAGAGTTTTAATGTGTTGACATGACTTTTAAGTATTTTTACTTTTAGTCTAAACCTGATTTTACAATAGTTTCACTGTGTGGATTCCTACATTCAGTTTTAATTCAATACTGGTACATCTTATAAATTATTCAATGGATAAAGCAGAATTCTCTGAATTGTGCAAAATTAGCATTGTAAGACCTGTATATAAAATGGCTAACAATTACAGATCAACAACATTAACTTCTTTATATGCAAAATTATATGAAAAAGTAAACAGTAAAAGATTGAATGGTTTCCTTGAATCAAACAAGATATTGATTCAGTCAGAACATGGTTTTCTGAAAAGATATTCGACCATTACTGCTGTGTCTGAACTTATATGCAACATAATAAATAATGTAGAAGAAAAGAATAAAACTGTAGGAATATTTTTGGATTTGTCTAAGGCTTTTGACTCCATATTACTGTCCAAATTGCAGAATTATGGAATAAGAGGTAAAATACATGATCTTATTAAGTCCTACTTGCAACATTGACCATAGTGTACAGAAATATATTTGAAACAAGGAAACTCTATTAGGACTATAAAATCCAAATATGATGTAGTTAAAACTGGTGTTCCTCAAGGTACGGTATAAGGTCCCCTTTTATTTTTGCTGTATGTAAATAAGATAAAATCTACTGATGAATATAGTATAAAATCATTTGCTGATGACACTATGTTAATATGTGCAGAAAAAACTATTAAATAATTAGAAATTAAGGCCTCAAAATATTTAAGCCATATATCAAATACTGTAACAAATGCACAACTACAGATAAATGTTGAAAAAACAAAATTAATTTTATTTGAGCTTCTTGACAGTAATGAGCATGGCTTAGAAATATGTATTGGTAACACAAAAATTGACCAAATAAGTTGCACTATATTTTTTGGAATCAATATAGCCAAAAATTTAATGTATAATGATCATGTAGACAATCTGAGTAAAAAAACTGTATGTTAATATATATTTGTTAAGAAAATTATCATATAAATTAGAAAGTGATGTTCTAAAAACTGTACATTATGATTTAATTCATTCTCTCATCACATATGATATTGAAATATGGAGAGCAACTAGTAACTTAAATTTAAATAGAATTCTAATTCTGCAAAAAAGAGTTTTGAGAATTATCTTTAACCTAGCAAATCACTAATCTGTAAAAGAAAATTTTAAAAAACATCAAATATTAACTGTAATTTCATTATATGTGTATAAACTTATTATTTTAATAAAACTGTATAATATTAGAGGAATAATAAATTACCATAGAGAATATAAAGCCAAAACTTCAAGCAGGAAAGATCCATATTAAGTACTATTATGTTTAGCAAATTCCCCTCATTTTCAAACTAGCACAAACAACTCTTAAAAGAGATATTGTATTGACAAATGTTTGTATAATATAAGTGATTGTAAATATATAAAGTTACTCAATATAATTATATATGTATGCATTGTTTGTATTTAATATATTTCTCTGTGAAATATAAACTTCTTAACCATATTATATGTTATTAATTTTATCAATTCATCACTTGTACTAACTCATTGATATTAGATTCTAGCTATGTCTAATACTTGCAATATACAGTTCACAGGCAGTAAAGTTGTTGTTGTTATTATTATTATTATTATTACTAATGATGGAGTAAATGAAGTTATTATTATTGTTATAATGACTAATAATGGGAGTCAATGAAAAGAAACAATGAATGAATAATTGAATATTAAGACCACAATGTTAGTGAACAGGCCGTATGTCTTAGTTTTAAAATATGACTAATAACAAGACAATTTAGATCACTTAAGGATATGAAATTTGTAAATCAGTACATAATTGTTGCAAAAGAAGAAAATTTATTTGCCAAAACAATGAAATTTAGAAATAAAAATTAGAAAATGAATTGGTGCGCTATAAATCCACTACTAAATTCCTGGGTATATGGATTAATGAAATTTTGAAATGGAGCATATATATTGAAAAACTGGATTAAGTGAGCTTTGTTTTATGTTAAGATCTATCAAAAAATTGCCAACTACTTTGAGGAATCTATACTATTGCACATTTAAACATTTTAAAAAATTTAGTGTGATATTGTGGGGTAACTGTGATTAAAAAAAAATTTCAAAATTCAAAAACATGCAATTAAAATAATAATGGGAAAGAAACAAAGGGACTCCTGTAACAATTTATTCCAAAAACTCCACTTCCTTGCTTAGAGGCGAGACATTTGTTAGAAAACACCTGGTATATTTTTGGACTAACTGTGAAAAGAATAGCTATTATACAAGAAATAGCCATAAACTGAGTATAATAACACATAATACTTCTATAAACAATGCAATAAAATTTTGTTCACACTAACTCCATTCACTTACATAAAAACTGGACATATGTTTCGGGAGTGAATGGAGTTAGTTTGACTGTATACAGTTTGTCTACAGGTTGAAGATGGGAGGGATCACTCCCGAAACATATGTCCAGTTTTTATGTAAGTGAATGGAGTTAGTATGGACAAAATGTTATTACATTGTTTGTATATACCACTCCATTGTCAACAGCTTTGTAAGAACATTTAATTGAGTTTATGTAGTACTTCGTTATTCATTGAAAGCATTAGATATTCTGGAATTATATTATACAACAAGCTACCTGATAATGTTAAACATATCACCTCAGAAGCTAAATTTAAATGCAAAGTGGAAGAATTGTTATTACAAACTGTTTTTATTCAATTGAAGAATTTGTAAATACTTTCCAAAAATTATTATTATATTTATTTAATTTTGTTTTGGATGATACCATGAATTCTAGTAATTTCTACGGTTGACAACAAATCTAAATCTATACTTCATATATGCACATATGTTTAAAAATGAGAATTAAAAAAAGTATTTAATTAACAAATGTCTATATAAGATTTTAGCTTTTAATCAAAATATTACATTATCCTCATTTTAATAGCCATATATTTCCATCTATTTCACTTAATTTTTATGTAACTGTTAAATATGATCTGCATTGAAATGGCTGTAACTGTGCATTTTGTTTATAGTTATTATTATCCATTTCTCTTTTAGTTTTTAACTAATGTTATAATTTAATATGTACATCTATGTAGTCTGGTTGAATGGAAGAAAAGGCCCCAAGACCTTAATTCTGCTAGTATAAATAAATAAATAAACAAACAAACAAACAAACAAACTTCATTGCCAGTTTAAATGTCTGGACAATTGCAACATTGAACATGGTGATCTTTCTTATTACTGTGAAGTATGAGGGTTAACCCAAGGTAAATGGAAAGATATTTGATATAATATATCAATTTTCTCTTGCATCATTTATCTACATACTTCCAAACATCAAAATGAAAAATAGATTTTCAATCTACTTTCATTGATATATAACTAGCCACCTCAAAGTCCTTAATCTTTCTCTTCAATAGAAAGAAAAAACCATTTCTTACCTGTATAATATTATATGAGCATTCTTATGAAAACTTATTGTGACAATAATTAATTTTAAGTAATTATGATACAACTTAAGTTCAAAATTTAACATCAGTTTCTCAATATCAAGAAATTCCAAAACAAAGGAAGTCTGCAAGATTTTTACTTACTTTTTTCCTGTTTCTTGTTTCCCAATTTACACAGGCAAGTTGCTCATATATTGAGCATGTTTGGTTAAATTTATGTATGTGAACAATTTTTAAATAATGAAAATGTCACAGAAGACCACACTCATTTGCCAATTAGAAATATACTTTTTGGTTATGTATATCAGACTATTGTTCAAAATATGAGAAAACTAGTTTGATAGAAAGGAATCCAAAAATTGCAATGGATGAGCAAAGAACGATAGATGGAATACAAGATTAAACTGCTTTATGGATGCAGGTATTATGATTTATATAAGATAGTATTCAGTATATAATAAAATGCTATTCAGTAAAATTGTATGCAAGGTAACAGATAGAAAAATCAGCTGTAGCAGCACATTTCTGGAATGAAAATCATGAAATAGAAAAAGGCTGTTCAACATCCCAAGGAACTTGACATATGGGAAAAGATTTTCATAAAGAAGTATGAATTTTGACATTCCAGAAGCAGACAATATTTTGTACAAGTTCATCAACAGTCCACCAGATTCACCACAATTGCCTACCATTTCTAACCTAATATGATCCACCATGTACCAGTCATTTAACAGTTAACAATGTGAGCAAAGGCCTCACGAAACATGTCCTGAATTTTTTAATTTTGAGAGTTAAATGTTAAGAGTGTTTTATTCTTGTAACAATATTTTAAATGTTTTTAAATTAAACTGCTTTCATTTTCATTGGAAATGAAGCCACAGAAATGTTTTTAGCATTTTAAAATTTTTATCTATTGGAGATCTTAAACTTGTTTTCACTATTTTGATTTCTAAATATATTAAAATTGAAGTTAAAATAATTTATTTTTACATATTAATATAAGTAAAAAATGAAGATTTAATTAAATAAAACTCTGTTCCAGCTCCAGTGAAAACTCACTTGGGCAGAGAACGCCATGGGAATAACAGCTGCCTGCTCAAAGATGCACAGGCAGCAGGCTGGTTGGTTGTGACATCACAGGCATTGAGTTGAGACTGGCTGACTTAGAGGTACTTCTCTTATGTTAAATTTTATGAATTATTTGTATAAAGAATTTTTTTCTACAGACATTTCCCTAAAAATTAATGAACATTATCCTAATAATTTTCTTTTTAATATATGCATATAGACCCCCAAACATATAAACATTATGATGTAGTACCTTTCTAAGTATTAAGAACAAATAAATAAAATTGAAATGCTATGTGAGAGTGAAAAGAAAATAAATCATTAGGTTAAAAATTTCATAATATTGAAAGAAAAATTGTTGACATTATAATTGGGTTACTATCAGTTGGTATCTGCTGCAGCAAATCACATGTTAGCTATGCATATCAAGTGTGAAATATGTAGCTGTTTACATTTTGATTGCTAATAGAAAGAAAGTTTTTGTGAAATTATCAAATGAAGTAAACCAAAACAGCAAATATGAGGGCTGTTCAATTAAGAATGATCATAATTTTTTTCAAAACATACTTGTACTCTTCATATTTCTTGCTCTTTCTCAAAGAATTCTCCATTGGATACAATTTGCACTAAGACATGCTGGAAACCATTTTTTGACAGGTCCTTCAGAATCTCCTCTGCAGCCTTTACTGCTGTTTCAGGTAATGTAAAATGCCTTCACCAAGGCATTAGGGAAAAGAAAAAAGTCACATAGCCTAATTCTGGACAGTAGCGAGGGGAAGGATACACCTCACATTAATTTTTCAGTGATATTCAGCAACAACATTTGTGATGTGCAACTGTGCATTATTGTGGTGCAACATCCAGCTTTTTGCACAGAAATGGTCTTTTCCATGTGTTGTAGCCTTGCAGAGTTTTCAGGACATCTCTATAATATTTCCCAGTTACAGTTGTATGTGCACATACAATAGACTGGTAAACCATTCCTTGAATATTAAAAATGAGATCCATCACTTTCCCAGCAGATGCAACCACTTTTGCTTTTTTTGATGGAAATTTCCACCCAGAGCATTGCTGTTTTCTCTCAGGATTGAAATGATATAGCCAAATTTCATTAGCAGCAATTACATTTGAAAGAAACTGTGCATCTTCAACTGTATACAAACCTGCATGTGAACATAATTTTGTTTGGGAATCAGCAGTCAATGAATCCCACCATGCACAAACAATCTCAATGCAACTCTATAGTTATCAATATATGTGGGCATTCAGGAAATTTTCAGAATTTCTGAACACGTTTTTAATATTATTCAATAATCCTCCATCATAATGACAGTATAATTTTTTTCTGTTAGGACACAAACTGGAGCATTGGGGTCCATCTTCTTTTGAAAATGATTGCCTTCCTTCTTTAAACATTTTAAATCATTGTTAATTATCTGATACTCCACTTATCATTGAATTATATAAAACATGTTTCACAGGTCTTTGCCCACATCATCAGCCATAAGTCAGCTGTCAGATTTTGTGATAGTTGAATGGACTTGGTTTAGCTCTCATGGACATTTTATGAAATTTCAATCCCACAGCACACAAACATGCAGTTCTGAATAACTTAGCATATAAACTCATTAACAAAACTATGAATGAGTTTGAATACAGTGAAGAGCAGTGTCAGACATCATACAAATGGCAAAAATGAATGGGTACAGCCAAGAAATTGTAGGCAAGAAAATCAAGAAATTCAAATAAGAGAAGAGGTTAAAACAGATATCAACATTGACAGCAAGAAAAGAATTCACCATTCATATGAAATTTACTTGCCATCCTTGGATCAATAAAAAATTCCTGAAAATGCTCAAGAGTGTTCAGTATTACTTTGTCCACAGAGAACAAATTCAACAAATATCTGCTCAACTCCAATGATGATAGAATTCCTGATGAGAAGAAACCAGGAATCTATAAAATCAACTGCTTGGAGTGCAACAAAGTATGTATTGGCCCAAAAAAAAGGGTTGGGGGGCTCGAGGAACACTGGAGAAATCAGTTATTGCACATCATTTTTGGAAAGATAAATGTGATATAGAAATGTAAACAAATTATTAAAATTCATAGATAAACTTTTGAAGCTGGGAATACCAGAAAAAAAATATAAAAAAATATGAAGATAAGGTTATGAACTTCAAGATCCCAATGCAAGACAAATTAATCCAAAAGTTCATAAAATG
The DNA here is from genome assembly GCA_030762175.1 of Metallyticus violacea. Classification (NCBI taxonomy): domain Eukaryota; kingdom Metazoa; phylum Arthropoda; class Insecta; order Mantodea; family Metallyticidae; genus Metallyticus; species Metallyticus violacea. The sequence goes on along the minus strand of CM060833.1, from coordinate 8,843,115 downwards.
TCCATGAGAGCTACACAAAGTTCATTGAATCATCAACTCATAGCTATGATGTGAGCAGGGGCATTAAACATGTTCGTTATTATTCAATGGTAAGTAGAGCAAAAGGGTATCAGATTAACACCAGCTAATGAGAATATATTAGTTGCTTCACTCTAAGTGTTTAGACACAAAATTATTTTTAAATTTTAAACCATCTTCAAGCTGTAGTACTATAGGGAAAAACAAACTCTCCATAGGCCTCCTATAACATTGCATAGGATGAATATTTATTGTAACAAAAGCAGAATTTCAGAACATATATCTTAACTTGCTCACCTCTTACAAGCTGGAACTGAAAGTGACCATGAATCTAATATCAGGCATATATTATGTATTAAGCAAATAAAGTATTATAAAGTTTTAGTGCAATAAATCATGCCTGTAAAAATTATGATCATTCTTTATTTAGCAACCTTCATATATTACCAGTGTTACATACATATCATATGTAAAAAAGTGGTTACATAAAGCAATACTCAAGTTTCATAAAAGTGAAAAAAGGTGGTAAAGCATAAAAATTTTTCCTCCCTATGGCACAACAGCTCTCACAAGAGCACCTGCTGCATCCTCTGCCTCCATGTAACTATTTATTCTTGGCAGAGGGATTATGTGATCATACTGGTAACCTTCCAGTCAGTAGTAAGCATTGCTTGAAATCAAACTTTCAATTTAAATCATGAAAAGATTAAATATAACATTTAATTTCGTGTTAGAACCAATACAGTGAAGCGACTATTATGTTCTTAATTATCTAAATAGTCAATTTGATAATCTTATGCTCCACTTACTGTTGAATTATGCAAAACTAGTTTCGCAGGCTTTTGCATAATTCAACAGTAACTAGTTTTGCATAATTCAACAGTAAGTGGAGCATAAGATTATCAAATCGACTCACTAGATAATTAAGAACATGAATAGATATTTTCTTTTCTTCAGAACAGTTTTGGGTTTTTTAAATGTATATAGAAAACAAATCTTTTTCATTCACTTTTTAAACAACTACAAATCAGATTGATAATTATGAGAAACACACAGACTCAAACACACAATCAACTTGGTTTAAAGGGAAGTTAAATAAGCTTGTTGAAGGCATACATCCAAAATAAAAAGGTCTCACATGAAATTTATTTACTTTTATTTATTTAATTATCTGTTTATTTTCATTTGTTTAATGTCTCTGCCGAGACTATGAACAAATGGTACATGTAATGATGACAGTTACTTGTCTTGTGAATTACTCAGTGAAGTTACAACCAAAACTTTATCCAAGCAGCATCCGAAACCACATACACACCTGTGGCTTAAGGTACAAAGTCTTCACCCAAAGCCACTCGGTACGGACACTGCTAGATTTTGTTTAAGTTAGATTATAGTTTAAAATTACTGTCACTTCCCAGAAGATAGTTCACCATATGTTATGTAAAATTTATTTCACATTTGTTTCTTAGACAATCTCTGAGATTTTATAAGTCTAGATGTGATATTTGTTAATAAAAACTAAATTATTAATTATTAATGTTCAGTTTTATAATGTCTGTTGATATCCCCCCTTCCCAGTTGTGCCCTGATATTTCTTGGCAGATCAATATAATGTGAAGAAGCATAAATTAAAATTGAGACATAGGCATAAGAAAATTTATAACAAGACGTTAAAAAAGTAAATTACAGTCTAGTTGTTTTATTCTGTTTGTACATCACATGGTTATGAATACTACGTCTACTACATAACAAATGGGTAACATATTTCATATTATTGGACTCAGCAGTTCTTTTTAAAAAAAGAACAACAGAAGCAATTATTTAAATTTATATGCATTACATAAAAATAACATTTGTTTGGGATATGAGAGAAAAAACAACCAAAATACCTCTCTTGCTGAGTAGCCGATGACTTGTGCGTGTTCAACTAAAGGCAGAAAACAGATTCTGGTGAGTTCACTGCTTCAACTAACATTCTGCACAACTGGACTAAAAATCTTTCCTTCTGCACTTCTTCCCTGACGAGGAGAATTTTGTAAAGTGATTATTTCATATACAGCAACAGAACATTTTGTTATCTTGTATTGTCTGCAAAATTGTAACAAACCATGGCTTATCATGGCCTTCTATAGTAATAACAGACTATATATTTTTTTGTGCTTTTTTTATATTTATTTTTATTTTGTTCAGTATCAGGATAACAAACAAATTCCTGATTTTTTTTTGCTTTCTTTCTATAAATATGTAACAAACTTTTTTCTTTGAATAAAACGTAAGTCCGCAACTAACACTAAAATTCAAAATTATGATTTAATTACATATACACACATTTATAGAGTATATTTACTTAAACAGTGCGGACTGTAAGATTTTGCTGCTTTATTTGACAAGAACAACAGTGTTAAATATAAACTAATCTCCTTAAACACTATTATTTTACACGCATAGAAAAAAATAAACATAAAGGTAGTTCTCAATGCAGTCAGAAGCCTCAGGTTTATATTATATTTATATATATATGTATATATGTACATGTATTCCTATAGGCTATATCTGTAATAAATATTAATATTTAAGAACAAATACTGCATCTTGTACCATTTGGCAGGCCTATTTTACAGTACACTATTATTTTAAGAAGAGAATATGCTATATATGAATAAATCTGAATTGGATGCACACAACTGAATCTACAGTGAACATAATTAGTTTGCAATCTTTCTGATTGCAGCAACTCTGTGCCCCCTTCCCTTTCGGCCCATGGTATTAACATCACAAAGTAAACAGAAAACAATGAGATGTATATAATTCTAGGCACTTAGAGAACAACGAAGCCTTTGTGGCAATGTATGGATATCACTACATACTTTCTGCTAACATGAATATAATGTGCTGACATTTGCAAGGTGAATATGTGCTTAGCTTTCACACAAGTATTTAATTACTGGAAGAAATTCACTTTCACTCTTCAGTTCTATGGAGTGCTGGGTCTTTTATGGAAGTTTATTTACAACAGATTGGAACCTATGTGTAAAACAAATGTATTATGGTATGAATAAACATTCATCCATTTGCAATGAATATATTGAAGCGTTAAAACAGTAAAAAGTAGTTTGGCTTCAAGACCTCACACACAAACACACATATACTTTGGCATGATTAAAGTAAAACATTTTTCACTGTCTACTCACCATTAATTACTTAATAATATTTAAGCTATCTTTTAAGAAGTTGTTCAGATATCAGTAACATTACTGAGATATTGAAGAAAAATACATTTCAGCAATGTCTAATAATCTCCACAAATGTTTGGAGTATAATTATTATATTATTTTTATTGATTTCAAAGTATTTTACTTTGATAATAGTTTTACATAATTTGTTGAAATTTTAAAGGACAAGAAATGTTGTTTTAAAAATTCCTTTTATGTCTATTGTATGTTTCACTTTAAGATCTGCATTTATAAGAGTTATATCAAACATGCATTTTAGAAAATGAAATTAAGTATTTTATAGAGTATTTTTATACAATAATCAAATAATATTTTTCATATTCTGTAAACTAACTTTGTGCCCTTTACATAAAAGCTACAGCAGTAGAAACAAACAATATCACTTGTGTAAAAAAATGAATACCTAAGTTTAGGTAATATCACTTCTATTGATGGAAAGATTCAACAACTATAAGCCTGAGATGGAAAATACTTTTAAGTGACATAATTACAATTTGGTTTTGTATTCAAATGTTACGAGTTTTGTTTTTACTTAAAGTGGGCTGTGCTGCCACGAAACAACAATAATAATAATCATAAAGTATATAGCTTTCTAAACAAACATCAGTTCTATTAACAAGCAATAGGAGTAACAGCATTATATAAAGTAAAAGGTTTCAATAAATTGGTGTTTTATTTTAAAAACACAGGTACATGTCATAATAAAACTCTCTGAATTATTTTCCATAGGTATACATGGATCCTAGTTCAGCTTATGATGTGCATTTTGTAATCATTTCACAAACAGTGCAATACAGTTCTAAATTGTGACAAAGTTTTATTTCCATCCATGGTTATATCTTAATGAAAGTTATTCCTATGTGGCAAAAAACAGCCCCCCAAAAAAATATTGTGAATACATATATTGTATATTAATTAAAAATTCTTAAATCACAATATTTTATGTTTTTAGAATGAGTGAAAAAGATGTGATATACTTTTATTCATAGTTACAGCTATATTATACTCGTTTTACTCCCATTATGATTGAATAACTATTTGCTAAAAGTGCATAAGTCATAAGATTCTAATGAAATGAATGGAGTTTTGCTTTAACAAAACATTTATTTTATATTTCCTTGCCAAGTGATTCATAATATTCTATTATGTGAAACTTCATAGGGCTACTACCTCTATATGATATCTGTAACATAATAGCTGTATACAAAGGAGAGAGTCATGACATCTTATTGGTTAGAGTTGCCAGGTAGTTGGGCACAATATTCATATATTCTCATTTTCAATTAGGAAGACAGTTTTATAAGATAGTAAAACATTATTCATATATACTCGTCCAGGAAATACCTAGCAAAAAAGAATAAATCATATATTAGAAACTAATGCATTTATTGTCTTATGGTTTGTTCATTTAGAAGGAGAAACTCTAAAGGTTTTGTTGGATGCACTGACAGCGAGCAATGTGCATATGTATATCTTTTCTTATCCTGTATTGATTGTTAAGAAATCTTATCTCAGAATCTAGTGTGTTTTGTCTTATGATTTGCATTTCACAAAGAGAAATTCAGTTTTTGTTGGGTGCCTTACAGCAAGCAGACACTTAGGTATTATCTTGTTTCTTCTGTATTGTGATCCACGATATTTTTGCTTAGGTCTTGTTTTTTTTTGCAATTTATTCTTGTTTTCAGCATATGGATCATACAGGTGAAGGCTTACTGCATTTCGTGACTGGCTGAAATGTTATCTAATGTTTTCAAACTGAATGGTTGAAACCCATGACAGCATCATACACTGAAATAGTTTTGCACATATGGCAAGAGGTTTGCCTAGATGTAACTGACCACAAATAAATCACCATTGTAGTCTAGAGGGTGTTTGCACTTCTGGGGTTTGATTCCCAGTTGCATTAATTTCCTGACTAAGGTTTCTACAGGAGCCTTCTCCCGAACTTTAGGTAAATACCTGGGAAATTTAGGCCACAAAGAGGTTGCAATGCCATAAAAATGCCCACAAATGGCCCTCATATCAAGATGTACTAGAATAAACAAAATTTTTTGATTTTCTTTTTCAGAATGGGAAAACCATAATATAATAAATGCATTAGTGTTATCACATATTATTTCTTCTTTTTCACTAGAATTTTTCCTAACGCCCTGTAATTCAACAAATACTGAAAAGTGATTTTTATAGTTAACCTACTTACTTCCCCCTTATATTTTATGCCTATGATTTACAAAAGCTTCCAGAGTTTTTATGCCTATGATTTACAAAAGCTTTCAGAGTTTGCCAATTAGAATGTTAATATAATTTCCTATTTGTTCTTTGCATATACTTTTCAGAAGTTGAACTTATCAATAAGAATGGTTAATTTTTTGCTCACATTTCAAGGTTATCCAGTCATCCTTTTCAAGTCTTAAATATTTCATCATCACTTCCCAGAACATTAGTTTTCTCAGAGATACTTTTAAAGTATTCTGCCCATAATATAAGGCAATGATATTTACAATATTTAAACTGTGTAAGTAAAAAGAACATTAGTGATTAGAAGATTAATACAGACTTTTGTATATAGAGATTCCAGTGTAAACTAGGTAATCCATTGCACAGTGCCAAATTAAGAAGATTATTCATTGTACCTTCTGAAGGCATAACTAATGATATCATTGAAACATATATACACACAGCATGGGCCAAAAAATAAAAAGGCATATTCTGAAATACATAAAATTTATTTATAATTCATGCACTGTTGAAAATAGTGGACTTTCTATTTTAGCAGGTCATACCTATTACATTGATTTAAAGTCTTTGAGAGATCAATATATTGACTCCGTATGTAGTAAGCTGTTACATTAAATATTTCTACTTTCAAATTTTAAAAAAAAAATTGCTCCCATAGAGCATGCTTACATAGCTAATTTTTCATTCTTTCAAAATATCTTTAGATATAGTTTAGTATTTTGGGATAGTATCTCAACTTTCTGCAACACTAATAATACAGAAAAAAGTTGTTAAGAGTTTTGATGAATCCAAGGAAAACACAGCACTGTAAATCTTATTTATTTTATTTGGAATACCTACATTCAAAACAGTAGGAATAAGTTTTTCAATAAACTTTCTATGGAAATTTAAATATATATTATATAAATGATTATTAAAACAACACTTTTATGATCTACAGGAGTTTGAAAATTAAATTAAGAATACAATGTAAGGACAGAATAATTAAACTTTTATGTTTATGAATTAATAATCTTAGTATTTTTCCTACATGTTCTACTTGTTATGTTGTGTATTTTAACTATAACTGGTTGTAGTCTATTTCAGTTAATGTGATTACTGATTGACTATAAGCATTATTATTATTATTATTATTATTGTTATGTGATACAAAAAATTCATGTTTAGAGCAATGTATTACTTCAAAACAAGAATTGAATACCGATAATTAAAATTAATAAATTATCCTTTATGTGACCAACATTTGCCTGAACAATCATTTGCAGTAATGTTCATTGCCTAATAACAAAAGATATTTACTATTGATGAAGCTAGTCAAGAAGACATTGTTTTAAATGTTCAATATCACAATTTCATGTCTTTTTCAGTCGACTACGTACAAAATAAGATTAAAATCTGGAGTACAAAGTGGCCGTAAATTTGGTGTTATAAAAATCAGTTATAATAATGCAAATGCTGCATGAAAATTTATCTTAATTTCTTAAGAAACCTATTATTCACTGAAAGAGAACTCAATGCAAAAGGAGACAAATGATTTTGCAACAAACACATTGCCTAATGAATGGTTTATGGGGCAAACGTGTAATTTTACACTGCCTCAATTCATCATAATGTATTGTGAAAAACCAAATGTTATGTTTTTTTTCTAATCTATAAGGAATGGATAATTTTTCTACGAAATAAATGAAAATATGAACATTTAAATTGTATGTGTGTTATTGGCCTACTATATATTAATTTATTTATTCTTATGTCTACATTTATTAACTGGCTATGTTTTTTCTTTGTTTGTTCAGGCAAATATTTAAAAAATCTGGAAATCGAAGCTTCATTATCGTTACTACACCAGTCTGATTATTTAAAATTTTCTAAACTTAAACTAAATGTTGATAAAACAAAGTGCATTCTATTTTAGCTTAGGGAACAAGAAAATGTATGTAAAATGGTATATAATGATTCACTTAATGAGCAAATAAAAAACACCAAATTCTTAGAAACTGGCATTCATAAAAACGTTTTAATGAACATATAAATATCACTTTATTGAATAATACATTCACTTATTGATTATGAAATTGAAATCTGCAGCGGAACAGTTTTGCCTACTTACATATATATATATACAATCTAAAAAGTTGCCAATCTGTAAAAGAAGTTTAAAAATCGGCATATTTTAACCTAGTTTTGCTTCATGTATATAAAATTATATTGTTAATTAAAAAGAATTAAGTAACAGTATATTAAGCAAAGGGCATTATTCACATATATAGGAACTTCTTCTTCTCATTGGCACTACAGCCCGGGATGAGCCTTGGCTTGCCACAGCGACCTCTGCTTCCTCTACCTCTGTCTTACAACTTCATTGATAATGTGATCAGCAAGCTGGCACCCTGCCAATCGCCCTATCAGAGGAACTATATTGCTCAATAAATTAACAGAATCCATCAAATGAACTCAAGGCAACTCTTTTAAAATGATGTTGAAGAACTGTCTGTTTACTAAATGCTTATACAGAATTGATGAACTATAGCTTCTTGTAATTTAGTTTGTATATATACATTTTTATTGTAAATAGTGTACTGTAGGAAATTTCCAGGTATAATCTCTTGTAAATGTAACATGGTAAGCAGTAGCTGTTTATTACATAGGTTACAATAATAGAAAAAATAAATTAAATTAAAAAATTCTCTCTTACTTAGTAATAAGGAACAAATAGATCAAAACTAATATTAGCAGATGAAAGTTGTTATGTAATTTACAATGTGATAAAACCTGAAACATCTACAGCGTGTATATGGGTAAAAAAAGTTATTATTATTTACCTGCTTCAGAATGTTATACATGAGTTAATTTCTCCTCTTGATCTTCAAATAGTACAATGGGTAAATGAAAAAAAGGGGATATGCTGTGAGAAAAAGAGAAGATCCATTTAAACTGACTTTGTCCTGACAAAGCTGGATACACCTTACACACAAATTTTTGTACCAGATTTTTTTTATACATTTTACTGGATTTTTAAAATTGATATTTTGTTTTTAAGAGGGTAGACTTATGCTCATTTAACAAATAGATTTTCAATTATAAGCTAAAATTATTCCATTTTGGCCTGCCACTCATTTATATCACATTTGATTTCTGGCAAAGGCAAGGCAATTTTTCAGTTGATCATGGTATGGTTCCTTTGTTTGTAAAATCTTCAAGAGCACCATTGTTCATAGAACATACAAATACTTTCTTATTGCTGTTAACATTTATCACTTATTAACTATTTTCTTTATAAACAAGTAACTTCTGTCAAACCTGTTATTCTTCATAGTACCAAACAATTACTACTTTTTTTAACAATTCATTACATTTATTCTATTTTTATATAATCACACCCTTTCCTTAAAAACCCTTTTTATTCATATTTTATCCGTAATGTCAACTTTTATTTATTTATTTTTTCTTCAGAAAGCCAACCTTACTCTCTGTCTCTATTCTAATGATAAAACATTAGTTTACTTTGCTATTGTTTTATTAGCATTTACACCTTTCCAAATTTGATTTAGCAACTTGTTTATTTATATAGAAAACATATCGTGATCAACCCTACATTGCCATAAGATGATGCTGTCTAATATCGATTCAACTGTCTGACTGACACTGGAGTTCCTTGTGCGGACCATATTGTACTAGAAATTAAATAATGATACCAACTTTCATTTCTTCTTTTTGTAAGCATTTAATTTTCTGTTGACTACCCTAGATCTTTTTGAGACAATGAAGTGAACAAATTAATGTTGCTAATACATCTACAATAAGTTAATTTTCAAGGTAAGGGAAACATCTCCGAGCTGTTGCAATAGACTAGATGATGCTGGTGCTGCTGTTGGAAAAATAGTATCCAGCTAGAACGTGTACAAATGTCACTTTTTTCATCACATCTCCAGGTGGGAATGAACCCAGGTTATGCTGGTAGAGGGTGTTAACCTCATACCTTTATTGTTTTCTATATTTTAATTAATACAACTACTTGTTTCTTTGTTGATAATTGAATTTTATCTTAAAATTTTTTAGTCTTTTTATCATAAGAGTAAAAAAAAATTTTAATCATATGGTGACCAACTCTCTCAAGCTTTGTACAAGTATTTGAGATAATTTTTACATCTTCTTTGACATTAATTTTCCAACTCATACATTTTATATCAATAACAATTGATAATTTATTTATAAGAGTCCTGTGTCAATTTAAAATACTGAAACCTGCCCATTTCAGATGCTGAATACCCTGGAATCCAGTCTATTTTGGCAATTTTTTTTTTTGAACTACAATAATCATATGTTTTATGTTATTATTTGTTTATTTGTTTATGAAAAAACAAAGAAACTGAAATAGTCTGCCACTGCTTATAATGGAAACAATATTCTTAAACATACTCTTTGAAGTAATCTAAATTTTGAAATACCATGCTTCCTATGTGAAAATTCCTGATTTAGTCCTGATTAAGGTTTTTTCAGGGGATTTCCCTCAGGTCTTCAGGAAAATGCCTGGTAGACTTGGGCCACAAAGTTTCCTCAGCTCATTCAGTTGAATTATCATCTATCATTCCCTTGGCACCTATCCTTGGGATAATGTAACTATACCTTCCAGACATCCTAACTACACTCTACTACACTCTTACCAGGCTGGGATGGCATTCCATAGGTACAAATGAATAGTTGTGGCATTACCAGGTTTGATTACCAGTTTGAGGTTGTTTTTAGAGGTTTTGCTTCAGTTCTTTAGGTGGCCTGGAAGCCACAAAGTCCCCTAAACTCATTTGGTAAAATTAGTGTACACTCTTAATTTAGTAAATAGGTCTTTAGATTAGAAAAAAAAAAAGAAAAAAAGAATAGAAAGTTACAGTTAAGTGATAAGGTACAAATTCCCAAACAAAAGATAAGAAGAAATGGAGTGTAAGAGAAATTATGTTAAAGTATAATTCTATGACAACTTGGGTGCATTTAGAAAATTGCAGATTGCATTATCAGTAGTTTGCTAGCAATGTTGGTGAGAGAAAAGGAAAACAACAGGCAATGAAGAAATAAATGGACTGTATTGTCAATGTTTTCATCTTGCCTGTTTAAAAAATATGCCCATTTCTGAATCTATTCCACAGGCCCAAGCTAACTGGTAAAATAATTAAATAAGCTGGAATTCAAAGTTTCTAACAAATGACTAGAAATTTTCAGAAACAGATAAAAAATTGTCTGGAATCAGATGTGTAGAAAAGCAAAACAGATTTCTGATTTCTGAAAGGCAGGAAATACTTAAAACATTATATTACAGGAATTTTAGCCTAGCAATGTATACAATGGGGATAAAAAGGTTAATTTATTAAACACCTTCTACAAAACCACTCTATGTGAACTGAGAAAAATATGTAGGTAGAAGATGTTGAAAGAATGTCTTATCATATTTTATTTTTATAATGCTGCAGATGGTTTTATTTTAACTTCTTATCTGAATAACACCGAAATCTGTTCAGAACAGAAAACAAATTGGAATTGTTAGTTTCATCTTGAACAGAATTCACTGTATTTCGCTTTTAATGTTTATATTATTTAGAGTTTTGCAACCAATGTGAAGGTGTTATAAATCAGTACATTTTTTTCCCCTATCAACATTAAGAGTCATTTAATGACTTTGTAAGATTAAAATATTATTGTGCACTAGGTGAAACATTCCATTGTTCAGTTTGTCCTAATGTTAAAAAAGCTACTAAAGATTTGATTAAATAAAATGCAATAGATGCTCATATTTTAAATTCTTTATGGGCTTCTATTTGCAAACTAAACTGAGAGTAGGAGTGGCCTTAATCTCACTTCAAAGTAAAAAGCAAGAATTTCCATATTTAGGTCAAAGAATACCATATTTATGCTAATCTAATGCACCACTGAATGTAATGTGAACCCCAAATTTGAAACTTAAAATCATAAATAAGATTTTGCCATATGTCGTAAAACACCTTAAAGATAAGCCTATCAGTTTCATCAAACAATCATAACATAGAATTTATAAGTGGACTATTGTCACATCTTAGAGCATGTAGGACAAAACCCATCACTGTTATTAACGTAGATAACAGAAGTAAAGTTATTTCTTATGGTGTTACTAGTCATAGGTTGCCCATTTTCTTCTTTTCATGTACAAATGCTAAAACTTTTTCTTCCTACTAGCTTTGGTTGCAAGTAACATCAATTTCTGTTGCACAAAAGCAAATGTTGCTCTCAACTACAATGAACTCTCTTCCTGCCTTTCTGTTACCATTTTTTTCAGCATAAAGAATTATTTTATGCTTGAAAGTAAAACATCATAAGATGTTCTTCTCTGTTTGTTCTGCATTGTGTGACTCCCTATAAGTGTAACAAAGTCAAGAATTGCAGCAATGCAGTATGACATAATAAATGATACATTTTAATGAAGTTACTGGTGAACTACGGAATGGATTTGTACTTGAATCTAATGTGCAGTACAATTTTCAATACTATATTTGGACAACTTAGATTTGTGTAAATATGCTAATTACTTTGATGGAAAGGCTGCTTCAAACTTCAGAGGGGGGGGGGGAATGAAAAGTTACACACTGACTGGAAAATAAAATGTGACAGAAATGCATAATAACTCCAGAAACTGATAGGGAAATTTAATGTACTAATTGAGAATAAAGAAGAAAATCAAATATAATAATCAAGAATATATCAAAGACAGCAGAACATAGTTTCTGCTTGTACTGTACAAAGAAGATTCAAAGAATGGGCTTGCATATTGTCAACCTTGGAAGCAAAGCTGACTGAAATAGAAATAATTATATTGGCCCCAAAAGTACAAGGATATTACAGAGGAGGACTTCAATTAGGTATATGCTATCACATATACAGCATTATTTTGAATTATAACATTTTCATTTCAGATTTACTTTTCTGGTGAAATGACCATCAAATTCAAGATAAAACAGTTTGTTTTTGGAATTATAATAAGAACAACTGTATTCATTTTCTGAGTTGAAGGAATGACTGCATCTTCATGCAGAAATGTGCATGTTCATATCGACTAGAATAATGCACAAAATTCTTAAAATTATAACAATTAAAGTACAAAATAAATATCTAGGCTTACTATGAGCAAGAATTTATGGGGACATATCCACTATTTTATAATAAAAATAATCATCCATATAAATTTGTGGAAATCCTATTATTTGTTTGCATTTTTAATTTTGTTTCATACCAATGATAGGCAATATTCAGTGTTCTTTCTGTGTTCATTGTTCATAACATCACATTAAGAGTGCAGAAATTGGCTTTATACTGGTTGAACTAACAATTAAATCAATGCTGCAATATTTTGAGGCGTAACATCATAACAGTGATACCCAGCAGTAAGGTGCTTAAATGGATGCCAATAAATGCTTTGATCAGTTTTCTAATTTGGAGAAATTTGTCATTTCATATGATGGGAAAGCAGAGTCAAGAAAGAAAGAAACATTTTTTTCTCTAATACAAGCATAATGGACCAAGGAAAGAAATAAGATTTACCTTCAATTTTGTGAAAGGATTTGGCATTAGCAAAATATAAAATCACACATTTTACGTATAAACATATGTTTGACTATTTGCATAATAACAAGAAAAAAACGTTTTAAAAAATTTGGGTCTAACCAAAAATATGCAGGAAATGCAAAGTGATACAAATGAAGCTAGTGTATAGAAGGTAAGGGGAAGGGTGTCACATATACACAATATGCAAAACAAAATTAAAGTATTCATTTGAACAAAAAGGGATTTTACAAAATTGTTTTGACAAAGTGTCATAATTTCATAACCTTCATTTCCAGTATATATTGATAATTTTGTTTATATCATATACGAGTGTAACCAGAACTTCAAGCACAATATGAAAAATGTATACTATTTTCTAAACATTTTTTTCATATGAAGTTCCTTTCAGACACATCTCATGCTTTTTTTTTGGGATGAGCCGAAAATCTTTTGAAAATAAATATAATATTAACATTGTCAGTGGCAGACCATTTTCATCCACTTCTTCTGGAAAGGCTCCAAAAATTAATGCTTAAATTACAAGATAGTCTCAAGATGTTATATAGTAATACCTCCACAAAAATCCAAAGTTTTAGCATTTCTTGGGAAAGAGCAATTGAGATATATAACTTTAAGTGTTCCCTACTTTGATTACTTAATAAAGCTTCTTGGGTTATCAATCAAGCTTTGGCCATCCTGAACTCAGAACTCATCACAGAATTCAGAGTGGCTAAAAGCTTGATTTGTATTAATCTGATTGCAGATTGTAAAAAAGAGTCTGAAACAGAGGATTCGTCTCAGAAATGAAGATTTTTAAGAAGGGTTGTGGAATATACAAGATAAACACCACAATGAAGACATATGGTAGGTATTAAATATTTTAACTTAAAACAATAAGATAAAAAAATACAGAAATAAATGTTATGGCCGCTTACTACAAATGCTAGATTACTCCCCAAAAAGATGTTGGATTATACTTCATATGAAAAGAAAGTGGAAACAATAAAGAGATGGCTGGACCAGTTTCTATCAGAGGTCAAAGAGGTTGTAAGACCTAAAACATGTTAATGAGGATATTTATTATAAATCTTTCTGTTATGAATGATGGCTATTTTTAACAATAACAGTTAGAGAAAAATCCAGCTTTAACATTTTTATGAAATACAAAGAGATATTGCGCAACTAAAGTTGATAATTGTATTATTTTTAATGATATATTTAATTTTATAACCTTATGACATTACAACCTTAACAAAAGCTGTGGAGGGGGAGATGATTAGTATCGGAAAGCAAGTTATAATTTAAAATAAATTTAGATACCATCATTAACATTTGAATAACATATCATGTGTATTTTGACTTCACATTTTAGCAGTTTTAATTATCCATCGAGTTTAACTTCATATGAAAAGTGTTACTTCTAATGAACTGTTTTAATACCTTAATACCATTAAAACTGCATAAACCTGAACACACATCTTTGTGAAATAATTATAAATGTATAGAAGATGAATGTAACTCTCTTGCACTATGCTAAGCGAATATATCACGCATCAAAGAGCTAATTGCTATGCTTCTGTGCATAGACTGTCAGTTACTTGCCACTGTAAAAAATAAAAGACCTATCATTCTAATACATCACTTTTTACTAAACTTGTTTACAGGACTCATAGAAACAAGATGTTTATTTAAGTCCTGCATCAATGCTGTAAACAGATAAATGTAAAGAGTGTAAAATGTTTATGCATCAGGCAAAGTATCAGATAATTACCAAAATACATAGGGCACACTTATGAGGTTGGGGAAATATTTTAGGTAGTTCAAAAGTCTCCTAAGATATCCATTTGTGGATTTTAAATGTGATTCATGCTTTTATTTAGAAGAAACATCACTATATTAAGTCATATAACCCCATATTTCCAACAAGCATTAACACATTTACAGTATTGTCTTTCTTAATGGCAACATTAATAAACTGTTTCATTCTTGTATTAATATTATAATTAGAGGGCAGATTCATATATTATAAAATCATAAAAATATATTTATGACTAAGAAAGCATAAAACCAAAATCAAAATTTTGCATGCATTATAGGAAATGGATATTGCTGTAATTTCTAATTTCAGTTTCCACATGTCAAATGTTCTACTGGTTGGTGTAAAATCATGCTTTGTTTTGAAGTTTTAGATGAGAAGATTTAGAATTCTTAATGATGCAGCCAGCATTAGTAATACAATTTGTTAGCACAATGCACACAATCTGTATTTCAGATACCATAGAGTGAGATGCCAAGGCAAGTCTTTTCGCTTTGAATATTCATAGATTGTGTTTAAAATTATGCTTTTAAGAACTAATATCTGTATTCTTTATGCATCTTACTACCCTACTAAATGAATTTTAACACTTATGACCATGGCATGAATTTCATGTAATTACGTATTCTATTCCTTTATATGTAGATACACAAAATGGCAAGTGTCAACTGAACTGAAGCATGGTGATTTTGGTGTTAAAAGTTACATTTTAAACATTTTTATAAGTTGCATTAAAATAAATATATTGCTACTTTTCTTTTCTTTATTTTTATATATATATATATATATATATTCTTTCTCTCCCTTTATTGTTGAAATAATGAAGGCTGTTAATGTAGCACAACTATGATGTGTTAGTTAAAATTATCATCACACTTTCTGAGCAAAATGCATAAAGTTTTTGTTTGTTAGGCCTGTGGTATGCTGCTCTTTATTGTTACATTCTTTGGACCCTACCATCTCGATTGCACTTTTTCTCTTGCCAATAAACTTCATCCTTTCTCCTTTCTTCCTCCACTTATTTATTAGGAAAGTGCAGCATTTATAGCTGATATTGTTGATATGCTTTGCCAAAATATCTGCTGATAAAATAATCATACCGTGCAGTTAAAGAAACATGATCTCCACTTCACCATTTCCGGGTTTAGGACCCATTCCTGTTTCTTTTCATATAGATTTAAATTCTTTATACCAAGACTATAGATATGTTTCAAAACAATTGCCTGTTTAGATTTCTTTAGGTAGGTATATTGGAAACCACAGAAGTTTAATCGTAATTTAAAATTCAAGTGGTTCTATAACTAGCTGAAAGGTTAAAAGCATGGTTGCAGTGGATGAGGGGTTAATAATTGATGGTAAAATTGCAGTATGCCAAGTATATGAACAAAAAGATAGGTTGATCAACAAAGTTGCTAGTGGAAAAACAAATACAAAAGCTTTTACTATTTTAATATACAATAATTTGAATACACATCAGACTTTAATAAATATTTTCATTTAAGATTTTATCTGTACAGAATTATATTATTTACTACATACTTAAAATGAGTAAAATCTAATTAATTAAAAAGTACTGTATTTGATCCAACGAGTGCAAGTACTGCAGAGTTTAATAGTCAACATCTAACATGTGCTCTCTACAAGCTGATGTACCCTGCATTTGTGCTTTGAAGGTCAATACATAGCATTCATAGAAACTGCATCACTTTGAAAACATTTGTCATTTGATCTTTATTGTTGATGAAACACTAGTGCTAATAGGCATAAGCAGCGAATAACCACAGTAAGACCCAATATTAATGTTAAAAACATCTAAAACAAAGTCTGCACCATAATTATCCTATATAACACTCCTGCCCCCTCCCACTTAGTCTTGTGAAATCAATGGTTTGGTGATTTTAAATGGTTTTTGGGGAGAAGATAAGGGTTGTATTTGTGCAAGTGGTCAAAATGTTGTGGATTTTGCTCTGGTTGGGAGTCTTTATGGCCAGTGATAAATTTACTTACATATAATACTAACTTTCTTATAGCAGTGGAATGGAGAGATTAAATTAATGGTAAAACGGATTTATATGTAATAAAGGGGAATTGGAGGAAAAAGTGAACAGTTATAAATGGAATCAGGCCCATGCTGGAGAGTTTTATTTAATGCTGAAATTTGCATGGTAGGTTTGTGTCTCCATGGAATTTCACTAGTGTTCTATCAGGAGATAAAAGGGGATGGCATGGTATAGCTTTAGGGGTTTCAGAAGTAATTATGAGCATGGAGTTTGCCCTATATGTGCAAATTTGGAAAATTAAATGTTCAGAAACAAGTGAGCGAGACAACATACAATACATGGTAAATGGTTGAAGTTAAATAAGCAAATTGCAGCAAAGAAAATTTCTGGTGACCAAATGCAGGAATCTTGGGAAATGTTAGTATAGAGCTAAGAATAAATGGTTATGGTCAGCAAGGAGAGATGGTCTGTGAGTTTGATTGTGTTTGCCTTCTATAATTGATTGGTAGTGGTATTTTGATAGTAAGTTTAGTAAAAAGTTTAAATGTGTATAGATGCAAGCTAGTTAAGCACAGAAATTCTACAAATGAGAACAAATTTATTGTTAATTTGGGTGATTATTGAATTGTAAAAAATGTTTTAGTACAGATTATTATAATGTTTCTTTGTTTATTTTGGAGAGTTATAATAGTGGGAAAGAGCTAGGGATGATTTTCAAACAATAAATGATGTATTTAGATGTAGTGGAAAGAATCAATACAAACAGGAGGAATATAGGTGTGGAATATAGAAAGAGCTGTATGACAATAGGAAACTACTGATAAACTAAGGACCGAGGTTCAGCTAATATTGTTAAATATAGTTAGTAAAATGGTCAACATTTTTAAGTTAATTATTAGAATATTTGGCATCAGAATGGTATAAAATTGGCCTGCTATAGAACCTGGATTAGAAAAAGGCCACACTGTAATAACATTTGTGAACTTGGAGAACTATTTTAATAAATAAATAAAATATACAACACCATGCAATTTATCTCACTCAAAGCATACTGAATGGGTAAGCAAGGAGGGTGGTAATAATATTAAGAACTTTCTTTAAGTTAATTATTTAAAAAAACTTATTCTTTTATGCCTAAAAGATGTCATGTAATTAGGTTAAAGTGGACATGGGCCAAATATTAACAAGCTAAGACCTATTTCTTTTTTTATTTTTATTGCAAATTGTAATAAAATGTGAAAAACAATTTATCCTCAACAGCTAAAAATGTTGACTCATTTATATCTATTGTTTGTTTCCCAAACATATGCTAGAAACTGCATTATAATTATAAACAACAAATAAATCCATAACAGGAGAGATAATACATCATGCATCAAAAGCACTCTTCAAACTAAACACCATGATAAACTATGATTAAACAGTACAATACTGAACTGAAAACACAAACACCTCCTTGAACAACATTAATATGCAATGTGCTTCACATTAGAAAGAGCAATTGTAATTAAACCGACAAATCTACCCTAAATTTTAGAACATGGATCATATCTTCATCTACTAGAAAAATTAAAGAAAAAGACGCCTCTCCAAAAATACTTGAACCATTAAGCATTGAGACTATACACACCAGATATCTGGGCTACACATGATGTTTCTCTAAAATGAATACCAAAAAGAGAGAGAAAAAAGAAGGAAAAAAACAATCATGGGAACAAATACTTGCAAGCAACATGAAAGGCTGCAGTAGTAATGCTCAGATTCCACACATACATATAATATGACTGTTTGGCTGGTCACCTGTATGAAATTAATATAAAAAATTCCCCTGCATGCCCTATCTGAAAGGACACATACTTCAATGCAGTGCAATAGATCACATAAAAGGATAGAACCTAATTTACTACCTCTCCACTGGGAAGTAAGAAAAAGATTTCTACAGCTTGCCATTGGAATTTAAAAAAAAAATAAGTGTTAAAATTAGCTTTTTTGGTGTAACTGTCTATATTTCATGAGATTGACTTAAATATGCAATAAACATAAGTGATATTAGTAATAGTGGTTGCATTTCTTTGATATTTAAGTAGTTATCTTTATAAAATATTAATACCCACCATAACAGTAAAAATATAATTTGAAGCTTTCCTGATGGAAAATCAGCCAAGTGAAAATCTCATAACTTCTAAGCTTTTGGCCATTTGTGGCCTTCACTGAAGTACTCTAAAGGAGGCTGAAATCTTAGAGGATAACAAGATTTTTGCTTGGTTGATTTCTCATGTAATCAACATTAATAAAAATATAATTTGCAGAAACTATACAGAGCAAGGTGATGCAATCTTTACAAACACTACTATATTTGTGTTTCTTAACACATATCTATGATAATAATCCAAACATAAGACATGCAAAATGGTAGAATCTGCCCTCTAATTATTACAAACTGTTTATAACGTAACTTTACGTGTTTTTTTTTAAAAAAAAATCAAGAGTAGGATTACTAGCTGAAAATTCTTGGTGAATACTATCAAGGATGTGTTTGTAGCAGGAAGATGAAAATGTCGGCGATAATGATAAAATTAGCTATTTGCACATATTTAACAATCTTAAAAGAATAAATTTCATTATTCTGAACTAACACGTAAGCATTGTGCTGTTCTCCATCCATTCCATACAACCAATCCATGTTCAGCTATAAAGCCTTGTATTTGCCATTGTTTCAGGAAACCTCTCCTGACTGCACAAATTATTGTTATTATTATATTTTTATTTTAAGATCTAGAAAGTTTATAAAATTTACCTTCACACACTTTTTAAGGTCAAATATGTATGGAAAGTGCTTGTGTTACAGAAGTAATATTCCTAGCTAATGAAGATATTTTTAGAAAGAGAATTAATGTGACCTCATTATAAACTTTAGGGTCACATCAAAAGTTAAAATGATACGAAAAAAAAAAAATTCAAGTTAGATAGTGCGAACCAGCTGTGATGGTGAGATTAAATGCAAACCATCTTTTGGACTTTTCATTTTTTTTCAGATGAATTGAGATAATCTTGTGTGTACGCTAATTGGCAGTAGCAAGCGTCTCACCATTACATTGGCCCGTGAAAGACCTATACATTATCTCACTGTCACACACTATGAAACAGAATCTGAGCAAATTGCAAATGTTAACCATCAAAACACTCCACTTCACCTCACAATAAACAGTTTCGAGGTGAAGATTTCACGTTCACTCACTCACCAGGAATTTACATCTAGTAGCACTTTCACTCTTCAGCATGTTCTGTGTTTGATAAACCCAGATTGGGGTTCACGCTCAAGACATGCAGTTAACAAGTGAGTTACAAAGACAACAACAACAACAGTAATAATAATGATAATAATAATTAATTAATAATAATAACAACAGTAAGTACATACAGCTTATTGCTTTCATGGAGCCGGGCCGGGTGAGGCAGCCAGAAGTAGTAAAAAAAAAAAAAAAGAGAAACACACATGATATGGAAGTAAATCATTATTTTGTATATACTTGGTTTGTTTTGTATTTAAGAGCTGAGTATCACACAGTAATAACAGAAGCCTTTTCCGTCCATTTATTTAGTAGCAGATAATGTTGAGTAACAAATTTCTCATTCATTGTTTGTTAGCTAAGTTTCAAGCTACTGTGTGTAAGATATACACTATGCTATCACATGTTATACAGGGCAAGAATTATCAACAGGCAGAACGTTCCTTCGTTAATAACACTCTCAAGAACTAATAAATTCAGAGCATTAATTTACCTAGAGTTACTTTCATGTTAATGTTAGATGTTATTGCTGATCAGAAAGGCTGTTCTGTCAAAAGTGTTATGACATTTATGAAAACCTTTCTTAAGTACCAACATCGAACATTAGTTAGGCCCAACAAAAGCTCATTACAATTGCAGCTTTTAACTGGATTAATACTACTTCATGCCATATATCAAATTGGTAAACTCTGTTTCTAATTGGTGTATAGATTTCAATTAACATTT
This sequence comes from Metallyticus violacea, assembly GCA_030762175.1. Classification (NCBI taxonomy): domain Eukaryota; kingdom Metazoa; phylum Arthropoda; class Insecta; order Mantodea; family Metallyticidae; genus Metallyticus; species Metallyticus violacea. The sequence continues at coordinate 8,822,231 of CM060833.1, read as the reverse complement.
CGATCTTACTGCCATTGCTTAGTTTTAAGTATACTATCCCCTTGTTAGGAAACAAACAAAAAAATTAAAAAACAAACTGCTTGTAGAAATGAAGCTACATCTTGCAAAACAACAAAGAAAATTACTTTGTTTTTCTACAACAATAACCAACGTTCACAAAATATATGTCATATTTTATATTTGAGGGTATATATGTTAAATGATATTGATACATATGAAATGATGTATGCACTTTTATAACTAGTAAAATAGCCTAATTTTTGTTAATGTCTCTTGTTTATGTACAGTACATGTAATACAGATAATTCTAACTGTATGTTATGGATGTACGTATTTGTGAATCAAACAGCTTATAACGATGAATATAAGTAACATTTTCTAGCTGCTGCCAGCATTCAACAGGGGCCCCGGGACCGGCCCTAGACCAAACAACGTCCCTCTCCAAACAAACACCAACCACTCTGGCTGTAAAAAAATAGCTTGGTCATTTATTCTTCATCACCACTAAAAGGGACACGAGATAACATTGTACTCAAACATGAGCGACACTGCCACGAAGACAAAGTAGAGCAAGAACATTGTGAATCCCAGGCCCTTGTTCATCTTCCAGCGGAAACAGGCAATAGACATGATTACGAACAAGAGCATCATGAACAAGATTGCTATGGAGCAAACCATTCCAACACTGTTAACTTCTACGGGCTTCCCGTAAATAATTCCATAGAGTAACCAAGGCACTGGTAACCTGAAAATGTACAAAAATGTATGAACACCATGTTATTTTCATTGCAACATTTTAACTTAAGACACTAATCAAGATTAAGTTGTTATTAGAATTATTTTAACTCCACTTTTCTTTTTTATATAATTTGTACATTTTTAACTAACTTTTCATTTCAATTCAATTTAATTTATTTCTCCAATTATGTCATATGATAGTGGAGACAGTAAAAAATTACATAATAATGCTGAACAACCACAAAATTCATTAGATTATAAATAGAGCTCTTTTGAGATATTGGGAACTTATTTAGAAGGTAGTAACTGCGAAGTACAGTAATTATAATAATAAAGATGTTGGTATTAAGTAACACAATACACCACTTATTTATTAATTTCAGAACATGTTTCAGGAGCTTTTAGTTCGACCCTAAGCTGGCAAACTGACACTTGTTGACATGATATGTAGAGATCTCTAGTAGTTCCAATGTGATGCAATGCTAGTTGTTAAGTGGTGGGATATCAAAATTCATAACCCAATGTTTATTTTTGTGGATAAAATCCCAAAGTGTTAACTCCATGGGATTAATCAGCAACCTTCAACAATTTGGTTGCTCTTGTGAGGTTGTGGTTTTTCGGTCTCAGTAATTTGTCGGTCCTGGTGGTGTAGTGGTTACCATACTTGCCTCCTAAACCCAAGATCGCGGGTTCGAACCCGGCCAGGATCGATGAATTTTTTCGGGGCGTAAAAATCCTAAGTATGGGCTTCCTTCGGAAGGGAAGTAAAGCCGTGGGTCCCGTGTCGTACATTTACGGCACGATAAAGGACCTCAAGCCTGAAAGAGAGGCCTCTGAGCAAAATTAGTCGGCCGTTTCACGCCCTGAGTTGAATGGGACGCTGATGACCTGAGATGTTAAAGAGCGTCCATAAATAAATCAATCCAAAATCCAAGGTCTCAGTAATCATAATGACATTGACCAGTTGGTCATCAGCTGATGATGGGAGCAATTGTCCCCGAGACATGTCTAATATTGTATAAGTGGAGTTAGTGTGAACATTTTATTCAATTAACATTTCTAGTTATTGTGAACATATTTAATAAATTCTAATAGAATTAGACTATATATTTTTAAACTTCCACTTACAACTGAACCTATAAGAACCTTCAATAAACTTCACAGATGACCAAGAAAATTACAATGAACTTCCCTTTTTGCATTTTAAAATCATCAGGAATACTGACAATATAGAACTTGGCATTTTCAGAAAAGTACACACACACACACACACACACACTTACAACTACATCAAAGCTCATAGTTTCAATCCAAGTTCTCATCAGCATGCAATAATTAATAGCGTAACATACAGGCTGGTAAATTCTTCCTCAAATAAAATGGAGTTTAATAAGGAGCATAGTGATTGCAGATTACAATGACTTCAGAAAAGAATTGGTGGATAAAAAAATACAAAAATTTAAAATGCAGATAAAGAAAATTACTACACTATCTTTGGAGAAAGAGAAAATAAAATCTAAAAGATTTAATACCATCCTTGGAATTTTCACAGACTTCAAAAATTGTTTAAGACATTTAATATAATACTGATGCAACAAAATGAATATAGCACAAAGACCTGAACATTAAGATATATTGACAAAAGAAAAAAAATCAGGTATATATCAGATTGATTTACAATTGTAATATATTGGTAAAACCAAATGAAATATATGTATTACACTGGAGGAACATCATAGTAACATCAGATACCAGCAAATGGATAAATCAGCTATGGACAACCATTTTTGGGAAGCAAATTATGAAATAGGATATAAAGGAAATTTATAAAATCAGTACATAAACAGGCCTACATAAAAGTATGAAGATTGCTTGATGAATTTCAAAATTCTAAATGAAGATAGCTTGATCAAACAATTTTGTAGTTTCCGGCCAGAGTTCATCAGTAAGCATTCAAATTTAAATGATATTGAATGTGGACAAAGTTCCAAGAAACGTGTTTTGCCAATAAACCTGGTAAGTGAAGATTTAAGAGTAAATAGTCAATTCATCAATTCAAGAATTTATTTATATTCAGCAGCAAAGTACAAACAAAATTCCAGATTAGTTATGAGCAATCTATTTTATCCTTTTTTTAGACCTGTTTATAACTGTTCTGGAAATGTACATTACCAAAGTTTTTTTCTGTTTTCAAAGCTTGTCTCTGAATATCCTTTAATCGAAATGGCAGCAAATATTTTCTTTCTTCTTTGTGCAAAAATTAAATTTATTACACATACACATACCCAACAGTGACATCAAAAATGTTGCTCCCAACCGACGAGGAGACAGCCATATCACCAAACCCTTTTCTTGCCACAATAACACTTGTGATGAGGTCTGGTATAGAAGTGCCTGCTGCCAAAAATGTCAACCCCATCACCTGCAAATTTGAAAATCATCAGGCATTTTACCTTTTTCCATCTCTTTAGTTCCACCATGAGAGTGTTGTTCTAGGATTTGTGCGACTATGAAATCGTTTAAAAAAATATAGCAGAAAACCATGGTTATGTTTGCAGCTGATCCATGATCAACTGAAACCTGTCCCAAGTCTATTTATCACAGTAAACCGATACAATTAATCACAAACTAGACACATCTTAGGAGAAGTCTCCCTGGGCATCAGACTCACATCTTATTGCTTCAAAAAGTGTGAGATACCATTAGAAAAGAAGGGTCGTATTTGCTGTGTGAACCAGTTCTGCAACACAGCCCCTGGCTTCATCATCTTTGTCTTAAGCATTTGCCCTTTAGAAATTTGAACAAATGAAGGTTGCAAGGTCAGAACAGAGCTGTAGGGCCACTATGCACAGAAAGAAATAATCACCATCTTATTTTGATTTAAAGTAAAACACTAAACATCAAAATAAGATTCATGATAGTTTCACTGTGTGGATTCTGACCTTCCTTAAACAAATCACCATCTTCTTGTTGCAGGCATGGACTCATATGCTGTTCCTTAGGCATCTCAGACTTTTCGATACAATTTCTTCTTCACAGAGCAAGGAAGGTCAGCTGTGTCCTGTCCAAAACATGCATGCCCAATCCTTCACTAATGTCTTCGGTAAATATTATGCATATGGCATTTATGCAACATTCTTCTATTACCAAAAAATTGAATCAGAATGGTGATGTACTTTTGATGGGTTAGGAATTACCACATTTCCTCAGTACCTGTGGAGCCAAATGATGCAAACCAACTGCACCTCCTATTGGGATATGATCTATATAGATGACTGTTATCCCCTACCACAGTCAGTATGCATAGTGAATAAACAATGAGAACCAGGTAAGTTTCAGTTGATCTATTTTTATTTTTGAATAAAAATCAAATCAATTTTTTAAAATTATCATTCATTTACAAGGGAGTAAATAGGAGAAATGATGGTGGGAAGGAATAGAAATCGAAGTTGTCAAGAAAATTGATTACCTGGAAGTTAGACTGTCTAGTAATGGAAATTGAAGCAATCAAAAAGAAAAGCATTACCAAGGAAAAATGGTTAGCAGTGCATTTAGATCTTGTGTAAATAAACCATCAAATATGCAAGTAAAATGGTTAGAAACAGTATATACGTGGGTTGGAACTTAAATAGTGGCAACTATGTATTTACAACCAATACAAAAGAGTTACATGTTAGCAACCTTTACTGTCCTTCAATGTAGTCACCAACGTTGTGTATAACCCGTTGCCAGCGATGTGGAAGTCGCAGTATAACTTTAGCAGAGCCCGTTCTCTTGATGGTGCAGTTGGAGCGGTCTACTGCCTGTCGAATCTTTGGAACACTTCTGAAGCGAATGCCACGAAGTGATTCCTTCATCTTCGGAATCAAATCAAAGTCACAAGTCCGGGGAGTATGCTGAATGGTACAGTACTTCCCAGCCCCATCGACCGAACAAATCAGCCACAGCTTTCGCTGTATGCGCCCGAGCATTATCGTGCAAAATGATGGGTGGATTCTGGAGAAAGTGTTGCCGCTTCTTTCTCAAAGATGGTCGAGGTGGTGTTCCAAAAACGAATGATAATACTCAGCATTGAGGGTCTGCCATGGAGGAATGTAATGCGTTTGGGTAACGCCATCACAGTCGTACACGAGGATCACCATAACTTTCACCATATTGGGGGCTCTGACGAACTTTCGACTTTCGTGGTGACCCATACTGACGCCATTCGTTCGATTGGCGTTTCAGTTTCGGCTCATACGATTTGGCCCGTGTATCATCCAGGGTTATGATACGGCGTAAGAAAGTCTCTCCTTTGCGCTCATAGCACTCCAAGTGCGTCTTAGCAGCGTCGTAACGCTACCATTTCTCCATTTCCGTCATGCGGAACCCATCGTGATGCACTTTTTCGCATGCCCAGGCGTTCCTTCAGGATGTGAAGCACAGTCGTATGCGCTAATCCGGTTTCTTGGGCGAGCTCACGAATCGTCTGGCGTCGATCACTGTCCAGTAACGCGGCAAGAGTATGCACTTCTTCACTGGCGCTGCCCGATGAATGTCTGCCACAGTTTGCCGACCATCTTTGAAGGCTTTTACCCAACGTGCCACTGTTCTGTAAAGAAATGCAGATTCCCCGCAAGCCTCTTGAAGACCTTTATGACACTGTCGTGCTGTACGACCTCTGGCACATTCAATCTTGATCCATCTCCGTTGTTCCTGTTTCGAAAACATAGTGACAACAGTACGTTAGACCGCTAGCTCACAAGTGACTGTGTTTCTCTCGATGGTGCGCACGCAGGTGATGTGGGAAGGGAGAGTCCATTTGCTCTGAGAAAAGACAGGTATGTAAACAACGTGTGCTATCAGCGACAATATTAGATTCCGTTGCATAGCGTCTCCACAGCAGTGCTGCTACTCAACCCTTGTATTACTGAATAAACTCTTTACAGAATATAATATTACTCTAAAAATCCACCTTTTGCATTTATATAGTTTTAAAACCTGATAATGCATTGTAGCACACATTATTTTCAGTAGTATTGGGGTTACTGCCTTCACCAAATGAACTTATAATTGCCTTGGTATTTCAATGACGAGTACAGCATGTCTTTTCCTCTAAGATGTACTATATTTGGTAGTCCAATGGGTTGAGATCTGGACATCTTGTGGGCCAACTAACAGCAATGATGAACTCAAGCACAATGATTTTCAGTCAGTATTTGCTTTGATTTTTGTACCACAGAGTCCTGCCTAATGTTTCCTACTTACAAAGGCTGCACCACTTTCTCCAAAATAGGTTTCATTACGATAGTTGTTTGCAAGTGTTATAACCCTCCCTTCACTGAAGTGCAGTTAAGTGATATCCTCATAAAACACTATCAGAGCTGGGTGGTGAAATAAAAGCTGTTGGTTAAACACAATCCCAAAGGACCAATTAGGAATGACATGCTGCAGAACTCAGGAACAATTCATTTTTACACTGTTATACTCAGCTATTTTTCATTCCGCTGGCATGATACTAACATAATACAGCTATACTTGTCTGTGAATGTTTTACATACAAGACTGTTCAATAAAAAATGAACATAATTTTTTTACAGGCATAATTTTTTCCACTAAAAGTTCTTTATAATATTTTATTAGCTTAATGCATGATGTGTACTAGTTTCATTATTGTCACTCCCGGTTTCTGCCTATGAGAGGTGTGCAGAAGAGACAGATGCCTTTTGTCATAACAAATCTTCAGTTGAGGCCTATTCAATGTTACAGGAGGCCTATGGAGAGTTTGTTCTTCCCTACAGCAGTTTAAAGATGGCTTAAAATGATTTAAGAGAGAGGCAATCAATTTTTGAGAAAGGTGGACGTAACACACCAGTTTTTGTTCTAATGGAAGAAAAACATTAACACAGGTGCGATCATTGTGAGAGAGGATCATTGAATAATATATTGAAGTTATATGAAATTGCCTACATTATTCAATCCTCAGAGGGAACAGCAGAGCTCTGTGTGGAAATCTGCATCATCAGGAACACCAAAAAAAAAGCAAACATGGTTGCTTCTGCTGGGAAAATATTCATTTCTTTGTTTTAGATATTAAAGGAATGGTTTGCCAATATACGCATACACAACAGTAAATGGGCAATACTACAGTGATGATTTGAAAAGCCTTTGTTACATGCTCCTTGCTACGAGCTGGATGCTGTATCACAATAATGCATAAAGTCAATGTGAAGTGTGTCCTTTACCATCCCTGTAGTCCAGATTTAGCCCTGCAAGACTTTTTGATTTTTTCAAATTGAAGAAATGCCTTGGAGGTAGTAGGCATTTTCCATCATCAGAAGATGTGGTACAGACACAGATGTGATGGTGGTTCTGAAGGACCTGTTAAAAATGTGTCCAGCATGTCTTTGAAAACAATGGGACAAATGGACTGTATATAAGGTATCTATTTTAGACTGTATCTATTTTAGATAATCTTCAAAATGATGAGTTTGAATAAATGTATATTTTCAAAAATTATGATCATTCTTTATGATTATGATCAGCCCTTATAAAAATAAATACACCCTGTCAGTACAAAAATAATTACAGCAATATAATAAGAAAAACAGCATGGGCCCGTCAACTTCATTATAACTGTTGGCATTCTGCAAACACCGGTGCATCTAGTTGAAGAAAGAATAAACAATCTTAGAGAAAACTTTAAGTTGTAATATATTCATCTTAAAACTTATATTTAAAAATCTCTTCTGAGTTAAAATATTTAAAATACTTTTTATGATTTTTACCCATTTGAAATAAAATCAGGATATGTTTCATGGAACCTTTGTCCACATTGTTAACTGTTAAAAGACTGATGGATCATTCATTGAAGTTGAAAAAGTAGGTATCTGGGTGGACTCTGGTGGTCTAGTGATGAACTTAAATAAAGTGCTGTCTACTTACGGGTTGTCAAAATTCATAAAGTTATGTTCATGTTTTTTTTTACATAAATTCACTCACATATGCTTAGTTCTTTTGTTGTTTAACATTTTTTAATAACTTGATCTCTTTTGATATTTCATGGTTTTCATGCAAAAATGTGCTGCCACTGTTGATTTATCTATTTGTTTATAACAGATGTTTTCCAATATTCCTTTAGCCTAATACCTATATTTCTCTTTATCTTGCCTATGTAGATTTTATCAGAATCCTTATAGTTAGTGGTAAATGCCAGATTTTTTCTCTCTGGGTCTGGAATCTATTTTGTTTAATTTCAGTAGATATTAACACTATACTATACTAGTTTTGAGATATTATACTGCTTGAAATTTTTTTTAAATTTATAATTGGTATAAATTTATGAGTTTTGACGTCCTAGAGGTAGACAATACTTTTATTTAAGTTCATCACAAGACCACCAGAAACAACCCAGATACCTACCTTTCCAACTTTGACGAATGATCTGTAAGTCGTTTCACAGTTACTAATGTGGACAAAGTTTCCAAGAAAAAGTCGTGATTTTATCTCATATGAGTGAAACCATAAAGAGTGTTTTAAATTTTAAATATTTTAACTCAAAAGAAAGTATTAATGCTTGTTTCACTATTGTTTTGATTCTTAATTAAATTTATATTGAAATTATATATATATTAATTTGACTTTCAATAGCAGACTTAATAAAAACTAGATCTTACCTCAGGTGGTATCTTGATGGTGTCTCCAGCAACGTTTGCCCACCATACCATCAGGTAAGAATAAGCAGCAATCCAAACGATGCTACCCACAAATGTGATAGGAAAGAACTTTTTACCTGAAACACAAATATCCAACACACTGGCTATAAAGAATTTGGACAAAATATATCAGCTAGATAATGATAAATATTTATAATAAGTGAAGTATGTTAAACAGTGGTAACTTTTAATATACATTCTATGAAGGGCATTGCTAGAAGGTTTTAGCAGTTTTACATAAAGTACATCTTAATTGCCTAGGTCAATGGAAAAAGGAACTAAATAATTCTTTTTCAATTTTCTCATGAAACTTTATTAATTCAACATTATCTTGTGTTGAAAGGGATAGTGTTTGATGGGTTCTAGGTGGAGTAAATTAATTTTCTCTACCTTCATCAGGAGGAGAAGGGAATCAGTCAGTGACATATAGATGGTTCCTTTAGGAACATTTCCCCAAACATTTCACATTTAATTTCCTATAACCAGAATGAAGAAGTTAGGCAAAATGCCTTTTCTATCTGATTGGATACATTAAGAGTCAGATAGAAATGAACATGTTTCTGTACTCTTGCGGTTGGTAGAGTCAGTTTTTATTTTGCCTTTTTTGGGTTTCTATTACTTATTTTAGGATTTAAAACCCTTTTTTGCCTGTTTTGGATTGTTATGGCTTTATTCTGTAATTGTTTATGCATTTAAAAGGCAAATAAAGGATTTCAAATGGCATGTTCATCTCACAAAAAAATCTATAGAGAATCTTGTTATACATTTATTTCTTTTCAAGCAGTCAAAAACTTTCTCCTCAGCTCATTAACTTAAGCTCTTTAAATAGCAGAACCTTCAGAACCATCACTTCTTCGTTACACTTAAATTTCTTTCCTCAAAGGTCCTTTTTGAGTTTTGAGAAAAGGAAATGGTCACTGGGAGCTAGATCTTGGCTGTAAGGTGGATGGTCGATCTCCTTAAAGCCACATTTCTTCACAATTTCCTTTGCAACAAAAGTTGTGTGGCAGGAGCGATGTCATGAAGAAGGCTCACACCACCATTCAGCTTTCCTCGCCTTTTCTCTTTAATGGAAGCACGTAGTCTGTGCAGTAGGTCAGCATAGTACTCCCCATTTACTGTGGTGTTCCTCTCCTTGAAGTCAATGAAGGATATTCCTTCACAGTGCCAAAAGATTGTGTCCATGATCTTCTTGGTTGACTGAGTGACCTTGGCCTTTAGAGGCAGTGCTTCACCAGGTTTACACCTGACACTCCATTGATTCTCTTTTGGACAAAGAATCATAGTAGAGGAGCATAGTTTCATTTCATGTAACAATGGTTTGCAGAATTTCTCTCTCGTTGCCACGGCAGAGCTCCAAAAATGCCTGACAACAGATGACTCGTTGGTGCTTTTGGACTGAGGAAAGAAGTCTAAGGCACCCATTTTGCTCTAACTTAATTCATGTTTAAATGTTCATGACTAATTCGAAGGAATGTTGCTTTGAAAGGCCCAACCTTGCTGCTATTTCTAAAACTTTGAGTCGTCGGTCAGTCTTCCATACTTTCTCTTTCCACAAGAGCGATGTTTTCAGGAGTGAGAACCTCCAAGGGCTGACCTGCACGCTCTTCGTCTTCAATGCTTTCTCGGCCCATTCGAAAAAGTTTTGCCCATTCTTTTACGGCAGAATATGAGGGGGATGCTTCTCCGTATACACTGTCCAATTGTTTAAATTTCATTTGGAATAAGTCCTTCTTTTGTGAAGAACTTAAGAACATATCGATACTACATTTTGAACATGTTACAATCTTCTACACAAGCCCTTCTTTGTGCAACTATATCTGAAAAACTGAACACAGCGAGCAGAAATAATTGCTGCAATTATTTACTCAACATATAAGGTATGACATGAGAGTATGTTTTGTGAAGGCGATAATCCTTATCGCTGAGGCCGGAAACTTATGGACCTATCCTCATGATACCAGCTTCATAAAAAATTGTCACTTTATCTCTCATATGTTCAGAGTTATTCAAAAGTTTGTACATCGTAATTTTTATTATTATATTTATTTGCAACAAATAGACATTGTTAATAACAATTACTAGTATATTGTGGGTGATGTATGCATGTGTAGACCATGCTGTGAAAGTTTCACAATTCAAAATACAAAAATGTGAAAAACAGAAAATTGACCAGCCTGTCCCCTTTAAACGAAAACCTTTTATCATATTGTCATTCCTTGAGATTGTTGGTAGCGTTCAATAATTAAGCTTATTTTATGAAGTTATGGTTGTACATCCAAAAATGATCTGATTTACCCAACTGTTTATATCTTACAGTCTAAAGTGTTCTTTTGTTCTTGTCACTATTTTTTACTGTTCTACCTGTGTATACCTCATCACAATCCAAACAATTTATCTAATATACTCCGAATTTTTTTTTTCTAGGTGGGGTAACATCCTTTATAGTTTCCCTCTAAAGGTTCTGATGTTAAGTTTATTTTGTGCACTTAACACAATACCAAAATTTAATTTTTTTTTCATGAATGCCCATGTACATTTTTTAAAAACTTATTACCTTCTTTATGATAGTGAGCGTGGTGATGTATTTGACATCTTTAAGTCTTCATCTTGTTATCTACTAAAGACCGGTTGATAATGTACTGGTACTCTGCTGTATATTCTTCCTTGTTGAGTCGCTGTTAATAATGGCTTGATGGTATGGTATAGAGTTGAAGCTACTATTCTGTATGTAATTATGTGTATTTGTGGGTTTCCTCTATATACAAAAAGTGCCAAAATGTATACACACTTCAAGCAAAGAAAAGACTGTGTTAACATAACAAAACTGAATTCACACAAACAGAAAATGTTGAGCACTAATCATCTTAGACTTTTACAGTTACAACAGTTGCTCAAAATACCCACCATCGGCGTCGATACACTTCTGAGTACGTTGAACTACTGATTGAGCAACGTTTGCGAAAGTGTCCTCAGCGATTGCAGCACATGCCGTTTCAATTTCTTCCCGAAGTGCTGTCAGTGTAGCTGATTTTCTACGGTATACAACATCCTTAAGAGTTCCCAATAGGTAGAAGTCAAACGGAGTTAGATCCGGACCTCTTCGTCTTATCCAGTGCCTTGGATCCAGTGCGCGTGGCTTGTTGCTGTGCGAGGTCTCCTAGATCTGCCATTGTGAACATCGCATACGGTACCATGAGTCTCAAATTTGTCTCCAATGCGTGCAAATGTTACTCGCATTGGCGGTTCTATTCTGTACACACGTCTCCATTGTCTTTGAACTTCAACAACATTCTCGGTTTTCCAATACCACTTCAAAATTGCTTTCCACTGTTCAAACGATAACCTTGGCTTCATTTTGTTGTAGCAACGCTAGTATAACGTAATGTGAGTCACTTCTGTTTACAGAACATCATACTACACATTACTATGCTTTCGCTCCACATCGAAATATATTAAATAGATATCTATTGTGAACGTTGTATACATTTTTGGCACCCTTGGTAAATATGTAATGTGATTAGTGAAAAAAAAAATGTTAAAGTTAACTATTACCTTTGCAAGCAAAAACTTAATTTTAAAATAAATTTGTTTTAAAAATTATGCATACATGTTTTCAGTGGTATTCAAACGCCATCTGCATTAGCAGTATAAATTGTGTAATGTGGGTTGGTATTGCTATGTTCAAAGTACATACCTCTGGGGGTCCTGGTATCGGGAAGTGTAATCCACAGTGGGAACACAATGGGCGCCACCAGCAGGTAAGTGATGCGCTTTCTCGCAGTGTCAGGCCACGATATATTTAGTGCTTCATTAGTATCCTCTTCTTCATCTGGGTCTGCCATCTGTAACATGCACATAGATGCAATGTAGACATTAACTGGAGCTGAAAACAGATGTGCCTGGGGCTACCTTCAGTCATTACTTTCATGGATACTCGCAATAATGCAGTTAATGGTATAAATTTAGAAATAATTTTGTTTTGTATACGTAAATTTATAGAAGATCTTGTTTTAAAGTAATATACACAAAAGACATGACTAAAATACCTTTAAACATCATTGTTTCACAAACAAAACAACTAGTTACCTTTATTGCATGTTTAATATAAGTGGGGCTGTTTAGGGGCTTAATATATGGTTATTTAATTACCTAGGTTTTAGGCATTATTTAAAGACGCTTTTTAAACATCTCTGGTCAAAGTCAATTAATGGCCGATAAATTTTGCTCAGAATTCTCTTCTTTTACGCCTAAAGATTTTTTACGTGCTGTGAATCTACGACACGGGACCATACTTACGCTTTTTACGCCCTATAAAAACACATCGAGCCTGGTCATGTTTGAACCCTAGAGCTTGAATTTACGAGAGAAGCATTGTGAGTACAAGACTATCACGGTCCTATTCCACTAAAGTATGACCTAGTACATTACAAGTGTATTATGGTCTGTTCATCATAAGTTAATGGTGAATATCAATAAAAGTATGAAGCGGAAATAATTTTGATTGGCTGATCAGCCTCTTTACTTCTAAACTAGTTCGCAAAGTACTACCGCTTTATAATGAATATACTCAGATCTTTGAGCGTGTTTCTATTTCTTTGTTACTTATAGCGGGAAGAAATCATTTTATTATATATAAGAGATTTTGGTTTGATTTCTGTCAAGAAATAATACGATACAACAAACGAGAAAATCGTAAAAATAACGGCCGTTTTTATACAGGCGTTTCAGTGTGGCCAAAAACTTGATCTGTAAAGCAGTAAACGCGAAGTAATATTTTACTATAAAGTTACGAAGAAGATATTATAATACGAAGGTAGATCCATAAGTTTCCGGCCTCGCCGATAACGATTATCGCCTTCACAAAATCCTTATCTGGTGTCATACCATAGCTGTTAAGTAAATAATTGCAGCTGTAACTGTGTTCGGTTGTTCAGATATAATTGCATAAAAGTCATGTATAGAAGACTGTGACATGTTCTTAATGGAGTATCGAGCTGTTATTAAGTTCTTCACAAAAGAAGCACTTACTCCAAATGAAATTAAACAGCGATTGGACGGTGCATATAGGGAAGCACCGCCCTCATATTCTACCGTAAAAGAATGAACCTAACTTTTTCGAATGGGTCCAGAAAGCATTGAAGATGAAGTGCGTGTAAATCGGTCCTTGGAGGTGCTCACTCCTGAAAACATCGCTCTTGTGGAAGGAGAAATTATGGAAGACCGGGGGCTCAAAGTTACAGAAATAGCAGCAAAGTTGGGCCTTTCTAAAACAACAACCCTTCGAATTATTTACGAACATTTAAACATGAATAAGGTTAGTGCAAGATGGGTGCCTAGACTTCTTTCCTCAGTCCAAAAGCAGGAACGAGTCATCTGTTGTCAGGCATTTTTGGAGCTCGGCAACGAGAGAGAAGTTCTGCAAACCATTGTTACAGGAGATGAAACTATGGTCCTTTACTATGATCCCTTGTCCAAAAGAGAATCAATGGAGTGGCGTAAACCTGGCAAAGCACCGCCTCTAAAGACCAAGGTCACTCAGTCAACCAAGAAGATCATGGCCACAATCTTTTGGAACTGTCAAGGAATACTCTTCATTGACTTCAAGGAGAGGAACACCACAGTAAATAGGGAGTACTATGCTGGTCTACTGCACAGACTACGTGCTTCCATCAAAGAGAAAAGCCGAGGAAAGCTGAGTGGTGGTGTGCGACTTCTTCACGACAACGCGCCTGTGCACACAGATCTTGTTGCAAAGGAACAAGAAGTGAAGAAATGTGACTTCAAGGAGATCGACCATCCGCCCTATAGCCCAGATCTAGCTCCCAGTGACTATTTCGTCTTCTCAAAACTCAAGAAAGACCTTCAAGGAAGGAAATTTAAGTGTGACGAAGAAGTGATGGATGTTTTTTTAATTTTTAAGCCCATTTTGCAGACAAAACTTCTGATTATTTTCGGGGAGAGGGATTAAAATGTTAATTCAAAGATGTGAGAAGTGTATTGCAATAAAGGGTAGCTGTACTGAAAACTGAAATATAGTTTTTGTCTTTATCATACTTAGAAAATGGCTAGGCCGGAAACTTATGGACTTTCCCTCATATAAGTCCTTGGAAAGTTTGGTCTTGTAACCTTCTGTTGCAAACGTATGTTGTCTATGGTATTAGTTAACAGTTACAAGTGACGTCATATAATAGCAAGAGAAAATTATTTGCAACATGTACTATACCTTGACTGTAGATTTAAGTCCATTCCTAACGATTAGAAATATATTCGTATTTTTTAATGTACAATGTCGATTAATGTCATTCCTACTAAATGAGTCTTGTATTTTTTCTCAAATATAACGATAATTTAAATACCTTATTATGTATTTGTCAATATTCAAGCGTAATAATGCACTTTGAGACGACGGTCCAATAAGGCTACATTTAAAAGCATAAATTTCAGTCTTCGAAAATGGCAGAAGAATCAAGCTTTCCGGTTGCTATCAATATTACTCTACAAATATAGACATTAATACAAACTAATGGTTCCCGATTAACACCAACATTTCTCAGAACTGAACAATAAAAAATCACTTGTACATTGTAAATGCGGAGTTGTTAGGTACAATATTAACAGAAACCTTTGTGGAATATAACTTTATTTATTTTTATTGACCCTGGCAAGAGTTAAGGCCATGGGGCTTTTCTTCCAAGCGAAAAACCAGCAAAAATTTAAAGTAGAATATAAATCGTTATATAAAATACACAAAAACAAATTAAAGATAAAAATACATATTTTAATACAGTTAGAAAGTAGATATAATGTTGGAATTCCACTTGTTCAATAATTTTTCTCCATTACAAAGGGGAGGAGAAGAAGAAGAAGAAGAAGAAGAAGAAGAAGAAGAAGAAGCGAGAGACTAATTGTTGACATGACAATTTAATCTACGTTTAAATTACTTTATTGTCAGACAATCTCTGATTTCAGGAGGAAGGGAGTTCCAGATTCTGGGAACTGACACGCTGAATGAGGTTGAGTAGAAATGTGTTCGGTGATGAGGGGTAGACAGTAAAGTCATATTCCGGGTTCGAGGTAGGGACGGTATACTAAGCGAGATATATTGAGGGTGAAGGTAGGGGGAATTTTGCACAGGAGCGTAAGGGGACGAAGAGTCCTGCATTCTTATAGAGGTAACCATGACAATTGATTGTATAGGGGTGTCAAATGATCAAATTTACGAGTTTTGAAGATTAAACGAAAGCGTTGTAATCTGTCGATCTGTTCAGTATTCAGATTAGAATACAAGACATCAAGTGAGGCATAACAAACACTTGAATGAGATTGACAGGTAGATATTTTGCGTCATGTTTTAATGTGTGAATCAAAGAAAATATTTTATTGCATGTGTGGGTTACATAGCTGTGACATTCTAGATCGGAGTCTATATAAACACCTAGGTGTTTTGCTGTGGTATAATTGATTACATTGTTGTTTATATCGTTTGAGTTTATTTTACGTATTGCATGTTTATATCCCATTTCTATAGCCTATGATTTCAGTGGATTCAGTTTTAGTTCAAAGGGAGATTGAGGTTAGATCTTCATTTACTACAGTCACGGTGTCATGGAATGAACTAGCAATGTCATTGACGTACAACATAAAAATTAGTGCCGAGTACTGAACCCTGGGGAACTGCTGCCTTAATGAGGCGCCAGGAGGGATTTCAATCATCAGCTAATATACATTTCTGTTACTCACTAAGGTAGTAACACTGTTGGAGAGATTATAGTTTTAAAGTTTGTATAGTTCATAGTCGTTAGTTTCAAATATGTTAATGAATGCATTAATACAAGTAGAGTTAGTTTTTACTCGTTGGAGGCTTCAAGGATGTCCTTTCAGTAATGTCTTGGCGGTGTTATGTCCTGCTCCGAAACCAGATTGATGGTTATCAAGGATGCAACAATACACTTGTAATGTATTAGACCATACTTTTCTGGGTCCAGTATTGATATTCAATTATCTAATAAATGCATAACGGAGGGAGACTCCATAACTTGGTAACCTATCGCTCAAGTTGTTGATTTGGTTTATTTACGGACGCTCTTTAACATTTCAGGCCATCAGCGTCGCATTCTATTCAAGGCGTAAAACGGCCGACAAATTTTACTGAGAGGCCTCTTCTTTCAGGCTTGAGGTTATTTTTCGTGCCGTAAATGTACGACACGGGACTCGCGGCTTTACTTCCCTTCCGAAGGAAGCCATACTTAGGATTTTTACACCCGAAAAAATCCATCGATCCTGGCCGGGATTGAAGTAGTTTTACGAGAGTTGTGGTAGGGAGAGTTTACCGAACTGCTACGTTGGTCTTGAATATAACTGCACTTACACAGTATTGTCTGAACAGTGAAAGGAACACCACCTAATTATGCCAACCCAGCGAATGTTTATTTATGATTCATGTATTCGCAACACGTCTTAAACTAATTTGAAGGGATCCGGTGACCATGTTCCAAGTTGTAATGTGATTCATAAACTTGTAATGTTCACACAACTTAGACTAACCAAAGGACAACTTCTGTTAAGAGATCAATTTAATTTCTCAAAGTGTTTTACGATTATTTATGGGTTATGTTATAGCAAATAATAGAAATGTGTGGAAAATGATGATAGGCAGTCCCTTTCATGATATGGACCGGTACGCCGTGTCGGCGTAAATAAAAACATATGAGGTATCGGGTTAAGACTATAGAATTGAAACTACTCCTTTTATCTTTATTACAAATTAAAATGACCTGTTAGCTGTTTGAACGTTTTATAATTAGAATACAATTTTATACTTTCATTTTATTCCGTTGTTGTAACCTTGTTCGTTGTTTCTTGAAAATTATGTACAGCCGCATCAAGAATTGCTTACCCTCGAACTGGAGGAGAGAGTATTGAATAGTGTGGCTATCATAAATACGAGGAGGAGACAAAAAGTAACTTAATATATCAGAGTCATGTAGAAGAGATTTGTACATATAGATTTATATAGAAGTAATACATTTATTCATTTCATAAGAATGATGCTAGTCACAATTATTATTTTTCATGATGAAAAATGTTCTCTATGACATTCGGTTGACTAAGACAGTTGATATCTTGAAAAAACATCTTGCTGTTGCTTATAACCAAGAAAAGTAAACTTAAAAAGTTATTAAGTATCTTAAATATCAATTTTCATTGATAATGAGTGATATTACTCTCTTTTCACTTTTAATAAACGTCTTTTAATTATTGTGCTGCCCATTTTCAGTATTTAAGTGCTTTTTATCTGTCTATTTTAATCAAAATGAATGCCTGAGCTTCCGGGCTATGCTTATTATCATCAGCTTTAGATCAACTTTCAGTCAATGCAGTGGATTTCCTGCAAGGACATCATTTTGCTGACTTCGCCTGGAGTAGGTATGACGTATTATGAAAATGTGGTTCTGGGAGGGTCTTGAGAGATTGTCACATTGCTCAAAAATGGAACTCTCTCCCCAGTTATAGATTATGTAATTGTGTGGGGAAAAATAAAAGTGTAAATCAATATCTTCTTGACGAATTGAAGCAGAAAAAATATATAAACAATTTTGTTTCTTCAGGACACTGCTTGTCCTCACAACTGAAATTGGCACGTTTTTACCATCCTACTCATCTGATTTGGCCCCTTCAGGTTATCACCTCTTTCCTTGTCTTAAGGTAAGAAGTTTGTCAAGCATCAAGAATCCATAACATTTGTGACCGATTCATTTGCACTACAACCAAAAGAATTGTTCTTGGGTGGTTTAAAAGAACTTAAGTCACAAGCTGTAGGGATCAAGGGGGAAAATGTTCAGTTCATAACTTGTGATTGTCTCTATAGAGCTTTATATTTTCAGTTAACCTCATTAGCTTTATGCTGCAGTTCTAGCATCTTTGGATTTTCACTTCCTCACTCCCTTGAAGGATGAGTATGGAAAGAAAATTGGGTTTGATGAAGAGGGGTTCTAGAGGCTTAAAACTGTGGAAGGGAGGATTAAAACAAAAACAAAACAAAAAAATGGATAATAAAATTCAAAGGAAAAGTGAACATGGTTATGAAAATATATTGGCCTCAATAAGTTAATGAAGTGCATCGAAATAATTTCAGGGTGTATAGATGTCGTATATAAGCAATTTGGGATAGTAAATCTATGGTCTATCTGTTCAAATTTCGAAGTTACGTTTCTAAAGCGCCAGACGCCACTGGCTAATGAAGATGTCCCTGGAAAGCAAAACACACGATAACTAAGGTAGGTTTCTGAACGTATCACTCTGGCGTCATGATAATGACATTAGCTTTCGAGTAAGAGATGGTCATTTGTTTTTGAGTTCGACTTTCGTTAATCACTTTTTTCAGTTTTCTGACTAATATAGGGCCTAATAGTACAACTTTTAGTCTACGTTTTAAGATGATGTTTTAATTTATACACTTAAATCTTTATATATCAGTACACATAATTACAACCCTTGCTTACCAAAGGTAGAATTATGGGTAATTATGGGAATCACTTGGGTGTCTTAAATTCAACACATTTTCACCCTCTATATACAACCACGGGTGGCAAGGTCGTTAAGGCGCGGATTCGTGAGCGGGAGGGCTGGAGTTCAAATCCCGCTAGGACCGTCCTCCTTGACCGAGGTTTTCCTCAGTATAAATGGAAAATGCCGGGGAGGACACTAAACCTAGGCCTGGAACGTTTCCTTCCTTAAAAAAATCCTTTCACAATATATCATTTCATCTCATGTATCATCAGTGTCCATCGCCTGTGGTGCCTCAGTAGTAAAAACCGGCACTAAAACATTAAAAAACAAACAAAAAACCTCTATGCAAGGAATGTTTTGGAATTTTTTCACAATATGTGTTTATAACAAGGGTAAGCCATTAGGTTACAAATAGGCATAGAGCTTCAAACAAATAAGAAATTAACATGAAAAATATTTTTATTTCTCAACAAAATCCCCCTGTATATTGAGGCACATGTCCCATCGTTTCACAAACCCTTGAATTCCAACACTACAAAACTCTTTGGGCTGCTGTCGGAACCAGGTGGTGACTTCCCTTTCTGCAGCTTCACCGTCACCCACAAGATTCACCCGAAATATGTTTAGGAGCTTGAAGCATAGAAGATGCTCGAGGATTTTACTTAGAATTTCGCAGAGTCTCATTTGTCTTGTTGACAGTTGAGAACGCGCATTGTCAAACAAGAACAACGCATCTTTCGTGAGGAGCTCCGCTCGCTTCCGTTAAATGATTTACGAGGTTTCCCGAGGTATTTAACAGTTTGTCCTTGAGGCTGGAATACGGTGAGCAACATGCTCTCGTGATTCCAGATGATTGTGAGCATCGCTTTCTCGGCTGATGGTGTCACTCTAAACATTTTAGGCGACGCAGGAGTTTCCACTGCACCGACGCAGGTTGGGCTGTAACGGTGAACCCAAAACTCACCACATGTGACAATTCGGGCTAGCATATCGTCTTAATCGTGGCAATACCATCAAACACGGCCTTTCTTACAACTTAATCTGCCATGCACGCCACGTGAACTACCAATAGCACATCTGTCTCCTCGGATTAAACCCTCAAATGGTCTCAAATCCGATTCTATGGCTATGTTCAAAGTTCGACCGATGCGGTGTTTGCCTTCGATTCGTGTTCACCCTTCACAGTATTACTGCACCCAATTTTAAAGTTTGACGTAACAGCTATTTCTCGCCGTAGATGGGAAGCATTTCTTTATGAATATTCTTTTATTTCACTCCTTTTGCCCACAAAAATTACACAACACAGCGCTGCTCGAGGGTTGTACATTCACTTAGAGGCGTCACCATCTTGCAACTGTTGTTCCACTATTGAAAGCATCGACTGACTCATGTCGAATGTCAGCAAATACTATTGTCATTTAGTGGCAATAGTCACACGTAGTACTCAGCATCAATTTGTAACTTGCTTAATGACTTACCTTCGTGCTATAGGTACAGTTTATTTAATGAATATTAATTGTATTTAAAACTATGAACCGGAAATAGGAAGATAGATACCACAGTGCAGAAATTAGATCGCAGTAATTCTAACATTAATACTCTGCATATGTGCAGTACCAGGTAACCTTGAGAGCATAACCTTGAACCCAAACACACCACAGTGTTAAAACAGAAGAAAGAAGAATAAAGATGCAAACAAAAAGAAAAGTGCTGAAATGCTCATATTGTTCTTTCCTCATTAGCGGGGATAGTTTTGACACAATTCGGTTAACTGGGTACACACTCACTGTCACTTTAACTTACCTAGTACGAGGGGCTTAGGAAAAGATTTACAATAGCTGTTTTATAAATATGGTGCAATCTATGGGCACGACTATTCTCAGGGCGATGTATAGATGCAATCACTAAATGACTGTTGTAAACAATACGTGTGGCGAAAGGACAGCATTCGTTTGTTGTTAAGTAGAGTAAGACGTTGACAATCGACAAAGATGGGCTGTATTGTTCTTGTGAAAGGAAGGCGTCAAAACTGGAGCAATTCTTAGACGTTTAACTGCGGTGTGTTGTCAAGAAGCTCCTGCACAGAGTAAATGTGTTCGCCAGCGGCACACAACATGCGAGTACTGGTCTTCTGTCAATCTCCCAGGAGCATTGAGGTTATGTCTGCTATGAGCATAGTCTTTGATGAACTGGATCGTCATACACGCCTCAGTCGCTCAACTTTGCACACGGGCATTTGAATGTGAAAAAGATGTGCATACTTGGGTTCCAAGAGACTTGACACGGACATAGAAGGACAAAAATGTTGAAGTCTGTCGTAGGCACATCGAAGTTCAGGAATTTCTGGAAATGTGGTAATGAGACATGATAACCACATATCAGAGAATTGAGTGCAACGGAAACATCCAGAAAGTCACCCACTCAGGAAATTTCATCTACTTCATCTGCGGGGAAACAGATGATCACAGTCTTTTGGGACATTTCAGGTATACTGCTAGGGACTGGTTTCCTCAACGAGCGACTCAACAACGAGACCGTTACACGGCTTAGATGCAGAATTCAGCAACGTCGAAATGGGAAAGTGGTCAACAAGAGTGTTCCTCTAACATGACAATGCGCGGCCCTACACAGCTTCACTACAGTCTCATTATTGTGCTGCACCCTCCATATTCACCAGATCTCGCTCCGTCTGATTATACCTTATTCGATAACATGAAGGGCTGCCTGCGAGGCAAAAAAAAAAAAAAAAAAAAAGTCAACGGGCAGCTGTCTATGAGTGGTGGTGTAATAATCCCAAACAATGAAGTTACCAGGAAGATGACCTTGGTGGGGAGTATTCTGAGAGACCCTTGTGCTTTGAACCATGCTGCATAATAAATAAGGTACAAAAACTACCATTATAAATTATTTCCGAATATCCCTTATAAATTTGGTTGAATATCTAATTCTCTTCTAGTTCCATTCCAACCTGTGTTCGCATCACTAGTACAAGAACATTTCTGGTATAGCAAATAATTTTATTTGCTACTTAAAATTGATGCGAAACAATAGAATAGAATAACCGACAGTGCCAAGCATACCGTATTTTCACTACAGAGAGAATTGTAGGTTGTATGGAATAATAATATGCTGATTGTAACGTACATTTTTTGGATGCAAGCTATTTAATTAATGCTACTTTTACAGTTCTTTGTTTCATTGGTTGTAGTATTTAGTCACAATACACCATACAAGTTTAGTTAAAACTCCCACACCACATAACTTTTGAAGCCTATAGTTCAGTGACATGAAATTCTGTATGTTGGTATACTGCGAACTCAAAAATTATATTATCCTGTTTACTTTCTGTTTGACCGGAGGTAACTAACTACAACTTTCTAATTTTAAATTAAATACCCAATATATATTTACATTTTTGAATAAGCTCATTAAGAGCTTTCCAAAAAGCACCTAAATTAGATACGCCTGTACGTATTTATTGCTGCTAAACGAAGATAAAATTAAAGTGAAGCGAATAATAAAACACATCTTTTGTTTACTGTGTTTTGTCATTAATACCGATAAACACAGCCTGGAAGATAGAAAAAAAATCTCTTTTCTATCTGGGTGGATATATTTGAGCGCCAGAGAGAAATGAACAAGTTCTCGTACATTTGGGGCCAGTGGGCCAGATCACCATTTTGGGCTTATTTTGGCTTTTGATACCTATTTTAAGACCCCCCCTTTTTGCCTGTTTTGGGTCGTTATGGATTTTTCTACGATTATTTATGCATTTTTACATGAAGAATTTCAATATATCGGAGTGTTCTTCTTCAGATGGAGAACGGGACCGCCACGGGTGGTCGAGGTCGTTAAGGCGCGGACTCGTAAACGGTATGTCTGGGGTTCGAATCCCGCCAGGACTGTCCTCCCTGACTGAGGTTTTTTCCAGGTTTTCCTCAGTCTTCATAACTGGCAAATGCCAGGGAGGTACCCTAAACTTAGGCCTGGAACGCTTCCTTCCTTAAAAAAATCCTTTCCCAATATATCATTTCATATATCACCAGTGTTCACCGCCTATGGTGCCTCTGTAGTAAAAACGGGCGTTTAACACTATTAAAAAGAAAAAGGAAAAAAAAAAAGACGAATATCCAGAAGTTCTTACTACAAATTTGTCTTTAGAAGCAAATATAAGCCAAATTCCAAAATGAAAATCCTTAAAAGTGCCAAGCTACATCTTTATAAAATTCAAAGGAACATCCATCCAATTTTTTTAAGACAAAATGGTTTCTCACGTTCTGCCACAACTGCCGATTCTGATCAAACGCAAATCCATAGTGGAACCAGGCGCAATATTCACAAAAACTTCATGTTTGGGTTGGTATCGCTGGTGATCATATCAATGGTCCTTTCTCCGTTAGAGAAACTTAGGCGCTATTCGAATATTTGGATTTGATTCGAAATTACATACTATCGGTTTTCGCACATTTATTTCCACATGCAATCAACCATGGGCTACCGCCATAAGTGACCGAGGTCGTTAAGGCGTGGACTCGTGAGCCAGAGGCAGGTGGTTCGATTCCCACTAGGACTGTCCTCCCTGATTGAGTATTTTTTTTCAAGCTTTTCTCAGTCCTCATGAACGGTAAATACCAGGGAAGCACCGAAACTTAGGCCTTTCAAAAATCCTTTCACTTATTCTTTCCTCTCACGTGTCATCAATGTCCACCGCCCGTGGTGTCTCAGATTTAAAACGGGTGTTAAACACAATTAAAAAAATCTTGAGCTACCCATTGATATCATTTCCAACAAGATGGAGTTCCAGTTCACTATGGATAGAATTTTCGTCAGCACTTAGAGCAAAATTTTCCAGGAAAATGGATTGACAAGAGACGGTACATAGAGTTACCAGCAAGATCCCCAGATATGTCGCCTTTTGACTTCTTTTTGTGGGGCCATTTGAAGTCAGTAAGTACATCGAGAAAGACCCGACCACTTAGGAGATCTGGAAGCAGTGCAAAGCGTGGTTAAGTCATTCCTTAAATGGTTTCTATGATCGACTGTCACATGTCAAACAGCTGAGGGCTACCAGTTTGAACATAGACTAGACTTTGAGGTAAATTTGTTTTGTTTTTGTTAAAGAGGGGGGGGCATTTTATTATTCACTGCACTGTTTGTTTTCTTGATTTAGCAACAATAAATTTGTAGAAGTATCTAGCGCCGGTAGTTTTTGAAAAGCTTTTAATGAACATTATTCAAAAATATAATTTTTTTGGGCATTCCATTTAAAATAAGAGAGTTGAAGTTACTATCGGAAGTACAAAAAACTGGTAATATCATTTTGAGTTCTCATTATACAGCTATCACTGAACCACGTGCTTCAAAAACTGTTTACCTGGTGCAGGACTGCTCACTAACTCTGTATGTTAAAAATAATATACACAGTTAAATAAACTTGTAAAACTAATTTAGTCCAATTAATCAGCTGTTTGATAAAAAATAATTAGCAATTTATTGAACAGTAATTAGGGTCTTTTAAAATTATTTCATATAAACTGGGCTAGAACCAACTCTGGTTAGATATCAACAGTGCAATTAGAACATGATATATATCCATTCAGCACCAGAATAAAGTTTTAAAATTGGATGAAATTTTGTAAAAATAATATTATCTAATTCATGGAGGCCCTGTTTAGAACAGGTTACAATTTTAAAATCTCAGTTGTAGTTCTTGACAGTAAAAATGTGATGCAAAACTTTGTAAAACAATTTATGGTCAGTTTTGTTAGGGACTTTATCATCATGTGTAGCAGGCTGGCTAGCTAAACTGAAGCTCCCTAAAAGGGGTGTGCGCAAAACCTGCCTGCCAGTTAATCAAAAAACAAGCACCACCAGAAATAAATGTTATACATCATTAGAACTACAGAAATGAAGCTTAAGAGCCCATGCCACATACAGACACTGTCATTGTCACGCAGGCAACAAAATGCTACACATCTATGTTATAATCACTACCATAAATACACATCAAAATATATATTAGTTGATTTATTTACGAATGACAAAAGCATATCATTTTCTCTGCATGCAGATCATTAGGGATACAAAACAGTGATTTTAGCTTAATATTAACATCCTTGATGTCCTGGTGATATCTACTCCAACCTCCAGGATTCATTTGAGATTTGTTTGTTTTGCATATGTTAAAACTGCTTCAACTATTTGCGCCGATAAGAGTTAAAACAGATTCTTTGTGTAAATATATCACTAGGGTTACCATTTGTGTGGCAAAAGGCCATGCACTATTTTTTCCCCCATCATTTTATCCTGTCGGACAGGCGTTTGGAAGTTTTTTAGATGTCCAATGTTTATTACGTAGGCATCCCCTGTTTTGGGTTCCTTCCGCATTATTGCCTATAGTCATACAGTATTTTGAATGGGAGAAAAATGTATACAGACAAAAGTTATTGACACCTGCATGAAAGCATGTCCTGAGGCTGATTTACCTATAGGCCCACTAGGAAAGGGCCTATGGGCGGCTTATTTTGCACCATATTTTAATTTTATAAATATTGAATGTGTTTATTTGCACTTAAATAGTTTTGAAGTCAGGGTGAAAATCGGCAATTCGATATTTAAAATCTTTCAGTCGGTTTCTGTGGCTGAATTAAACAATACCTTCCGCGCCCACCTGCATTGTCGTTCTCTTAATGACGTTATTTTCTGTTCGGCAAAATAATAAGTTGTATTAGGGGAGAAATTATTTAGTGATTGATGTTTACGATGCCACGTGGCCGCCTCACTTCAAGCACTTGGAAACCGTTGCTACTGGGTAACCGCGCAACTGTTGCAACGCCGATGTCTTGCCTCTGGCGGTAATGTGTTTTTGTTACCTGCTTGGTCAGCGATATGAAGAGTCTCTCGCCAGCTGAGTCGCTGACATCAACAATTCCAAAGTGTCAATCACAAAGCAATTTCAGACAGACTTTAGCCAGTAGTAGTGGCACACGTGTTGAAGTTGAAGGCTTTATGTTAATGTACGATTTTAAAGAGGATAGAGAGTTTTGATATACTTGTAGTATTGTGTAGCTGACAATTCTAATTGAGCTTAAAATGAGTGACAAATGTAAACGCGAAGCATTTCGTAAATTAGCAAAGAAAAGCTAGAAAATGAAGCTACAGGTTTAAAAACGCTTCGTGGAGTATAGTAGCTATTTTTCGCAAGAAATGTTGCTAGTTCGAGTTCCCCACCCTCATACCCCCTCAAAAAGCTTTTCGCTCCCACATTCGCTCTTCACAGCACCTCACTGAAGTGTGCCAACCACTGTAATGAGAATGAAACGGTGATTAAAAACTTCTGTGAGTGGTGAGGTTCTTTTTATCTTTGTTTCACAGTTTTCTGGTTGAAATATGTAGTAGGTTCTTTTGTCTTTTATTAACAACTACAGCATATCTTGGTTATTTTAAAACCATATGCATAGGCATTAAAACATGTTACGAAAGGGAGGGGGGCGCATATTATAAATTATGCTTAGGGGCCCAAAAGTGTTAAATCCGTCACTGATTACATCCACATATGTTTCAGGGACTTGATCAGGAACATTATAGGGGTAGGCTGTCACGCCCACGTATTGTATAACTGCCTGCAGCATGGCGCTGACAGTTTTCCAATCGATGCAAACTAAAAATGTTTAAATTATTTCAGTCTATATACAGTTCATACACAGAAACTGAAGGAGTTTTGTAAATTTGTCCGTATAAACTATCAGCAAAATTTGAGTTCATTTGAAAAAAAAAATGTTAAGCTTTCTTTCTGCATTGGAAAGGCTAATTAAAATGTTATGCATGCAGATACGACATATTGGTAAACCATTTATTGAATATCAAAACATGAGATTAATATAACACTGCCATCAGAAGAAACCACGTGGTCTTGTAGAGAGCCTTCTGTTTCACTGATGCCAGTAGAGGTTTGACTGAAACTCTCCTTGAACTTCATAATAAAAGGATTATGTTTTCTCAAACTTCACTTTCAGCCACTGTAACTGTGTCAATAGTCTTCTCTCTAACCACTACATGGTTTAGCAGCTCCTTTGTGGACAAAACTTCTTCCCTCTTCATTACATGCACAACAAAAGGATTCTTATTTGTACATATCTACTCATGTAGTCTGCATCGTTAGGTAGGAAACTGTGAATTTGTAGTTTATACTTCCACTTTCATGTCTGGGTCATGCAGTAATTTTAATTTGAAACACAAACATAGTAATTGCTGTTCTGTTCTGTACACGAATCAGAATATGCAATTATTATTCTACATTTTTGTACGTTTTACTTTCAGTGTTTCAATTTCCTGGGAATCTCGGCCTCCATGTTTCATCCCACATGTAGATACATCTGTATATAATCAACATTTGTATCATTGAAAGAATAAGTTGCTTAGTTACTGCTCTGAACTAAAGTGCTGCCATCTGTGTGAAAGCTTGTAACGCCGAAGTTACATATTTACAGCAGAGAAACTGTAATCTTCCGTAATTCGAAATGAGAAAAAAGTGGAGTTAGGTCACTTGTACTCTCAACCCCTCAGTTTTCTTCTTACGCTTCCGCGTTACAATAACATAACGAATGCTAACGACAACGACGATGATAAAACGCAAGTCAAAAACATTGCCAAACTTATTTCTAACTTGTGAAGGGGAATAAAAACTAAACATTAGTTTGCCAGTTTTAAATTAAAATAGATT
The DNA here is from genome assembly GCA_030762175.1 of Metallyticus violacea. Classification (NCBI taxonomy): domain Eukaryota; kingdom Metazoa; phylum Arthropoda; class Insecta; order Mantodea; family Metallyticidae; genus Metallyticus; species Metallyticus violacea. Next base: position 8,794,565 of record CM060833.1, on the reverse strand, counting down.
GTCATTTCATATCCTGAAAGGTCTACAATGCAGTTAACAATTTTAGGATATATACCAGTAGGATTCTGCAAGAAGAAAACTTAACAACGAACACACAAAGAGTAAGGCAATATTTTAAAAATGATAATTCTATTCTAATTGCGTGGTTAATAGCAATATTAGTAAGAATAGCATTCCAAAAGAATGCTGCGATAGATATTTCTGAAATAAAGCAGATGTTTGAAAAGTGCAAGCAAAATTAAGCTTCTGATAAAATGTGCACCAGAAATTGGATGGTTAAAAAGTTTAATATGTCATTAATGAAGCAAAAATGCACTATATTGCAATCACGTTCAACTCTGTGTGCTCATATATGTAACCGAGTCAATACCCAGGCGAATCTTTAACAAAAAATGTCAAATTATTAAAACACCCTCCCTCCCCAGGAATTTTAGAACGTCACGAAACCACAGATGCTGCAAAAAGTATTTCGGCTATTTCTGTCATTAAGTTAATTGCAACAATCGTAAACAATGCTGTATGAGTAACACTTTCCCTTCAGATATTTACATTTAGGTCTTTGGAACAGGAATATACACGATTTTATTGTAAGCGTTAGTAAATCATGAAATGTAACTACACTTTGCCTCTTTGTGGGGAAAAAACTCGTCTCCTATCAACAATAATTCATTTGCGTGGGCTTTAATGTGTTATAGTCTGTCCATATCGATGTGTAAAACTGAAATGTTTCCTGTAGATTGCACAGTCTCTCTCACAGACATCAATTTTCTGCTCTGATGCATTAATCGACATCAATTTTTCGGGGCACATTTCAAATATTTATTTTGTCGCCACTGTTTGTGTACGTGCGTGCAGTTGCAGAACCAATCACGTTCGTACAACACAACAATCCGCATAAAACGGCTGACGAATATAAAAATAAACAGTGACCTGTATCAAAGCCATAAGTCATGGATAACGATTTGGAGGAGGGATATTGTGTTATCGTCTTTAAGCCTTAAGTAAACAGAGTTTATTTAAGAGAAAAATTTAGAAGATATGCCTTGCTCACAACGACAATGAATATACTGGTTCATACATGCATAGTAAGCGTGATGACCTCATTAAATCCCTGTTTCTAAGTTAAATGCAGTAATTTACATAAACACATTGTCCGAGAGTAATTTATAGATACAAAGCAATGAAATACGTTAATTCAAATCATGTAAATTTGCCAATATTTTGGCTTTATGTGCTTTAAGGGAACGAATTAGAACATACACGTCATAGCCGCCTATATCAAGCATTCAATGACCGGAAGTAAAGTTAATATTCCTGCCAATGCTTTTGTGCTAGGATAGGAAAACGTTTCAAACATTACTTTTATCGCGAAACGTTGTTCCCAAAATATAATAAATGTATAAATGAACACATAACTGAACTTAAGGAGACGTTGTATGTAGTTGGCTGTGATCCGACTGTTGTGTGTTCAATGGCGCGATAATTCGGCGGAAGTACGTCATGCAACAGCGAAAGAGATATTGCCAACATTCTAATGCAGTAAAAAATTAGAAGTCTGAAATACGGTTAAATGCATTAAAAAGCAATACACGTTTAATGGATAGGAACAGACAGGAAATAGAAAGATTGATGAATATAATGTAAATAAAAATGAACCTGGAAAACATAACAGAGAATAGTAATGCGATAAAAATAATAATGGCACAACAGCTAACAATCCCAATGGAAAATAAGAAAAAAAGAATTACTGACGGGATAAATAATTAACTAAAGGATGGAGAGTTAACAGTATTAATAGTTGCACATATTAAATACGCATTTTTAGCTAATTGTGTGTCTTCTGCCTTTGAAAAGAACACAGTTGTACGAAATATTTCAATATTTGCATTACCATTTAAGTTTTTATTTATTTCTACGTCTCTAGTTCTTGTTAATTTAGCTATATTGTTCCAAAAGTTATTTATATAAACTTCCTTCGAAGTATACCAAATGTATAAAGTTATAAATACTTACAATAATGTGAGTGTGCACATTGTTACAGCAAATTAAATTACAGGAGAATTAGATAATAATTATTATTATTTCATGGTCGCAAGTATCCAGTGGTAAGCTTAGATGATGATGCAAATTTCCACATTATTGTGATCGCTTGTCTTTTGTTTTCCCCATAAACCAACTTCAGTGTTTCTTCGTTTGTTTCTTAGAGTTGCCAACCCAACTGTTACATACTTTTACGTACCAGTAAACCGCAGTAAACCACTGGGTCTTCCGGTTTGTAGGATTTACACGAGGTTAGCTCAAGGTTAGTGTGTGCTTATATAAAGCGCATTATGCCTCATTGTTTACAACAGCACATAGCGTGTCTTTAAGTACGATTCATATATGTTAACTCAGTGGTGAAAGAACCAAAGGACCATTTTTTTAACATACAGTTGATTATTTTACTTATGTGAATACCACACTAATCCCCCCTTTTCAGAGAATTATTCGACAGGGAGCGTGATCATACATTTTTTCAACAGGACACTACCACCGTTCACACCACGATTAATTCCATGGGAGCAATTCCAATGTGTTTTCACAAGACAGAGTTGTTAGTAGGGATTTGTGGCCCCGTTGGTCCCCCGATTTAACAGCCTGCTATTATTATCTCTGGGGTAAATTAAAAAATGCCGTGTACAAGACGAACCCGCACACCATAAAAGAACTCAAAAGGCAATATTCGTCAGGAAATTGTCCTCTCAAAATGAATTACAATGAGCGATGCAATTCACGAAAGAGATGTAAAAAAATGTATGAAGAATGAAGGCGGGCCGTTTCAACACCTTGTTTGATAATTTGGTAAGTAATGAGCCTCTTAAACAGATTTGTGTATTGTTGTATGGTTGGTATGTTTTATTGTTTTACCCTCCCACTAATCACAGAGACTCGGTTGGCCGGCAAACCGACTAAAGTGCTCGCCTATAGACAAAACACTGGGGGGAAAACAAAACTGATCGCATGGTATTTACCCATTATTCCACCTGTATTTTATTTGCTTCTTTGGAAACGCGTTACTTTTATCTAGTAATAATGTCTGTTATTTCAGGTAACTTTTTACATGTTTGATAAAGTTTCCCCTTATTCCGTTATCCCTTATAGTCTCCCTTCTGACATATTTCTTACTGTTTTGTTCAACCGTGAGCACACTGCGGTGCAGTTTCCTCAGACATTCTTCCATTTCAACTATAAAATGCAATTTTTGGAAGAATGGGTGACGTAATGGCTTTTCCTTGGGTACCTCCAATGAAAATTTTCATTTACATTACATATATTTAATTTGTTTAACGATGGGGCACCGCGACCTGAAAATCTATTGTGGCATTTGAAGGATAATAGACGATAACTTGGCCGAGTGAGTTTTTGGTGTAAGTTTTCCAGGCATTCACCAAATTTATTCCAGCTAATAAAACATGGGTGATGAACACTAACGGGTAACTTAAGCGGAAACCTAACTTAAATATTCTTTATTACAAGGGCTCGCATCTGATTTATTTATTATGATAGAGCTAAGGCCACTGGGCCTTCTCTTCCACTCTACTAATCTTATAATAATTACATGAACCTAACCTAGGAGAAGTGAAGTAGGAGAGACCGAACCTCCTGCTCTTGCTTTTCTCTTCCTCATTTCTTAAAAATTAAATTTTTCTTAGCTAATCTCAAGCATTCATTCACCATTTAAAAAGCGTTATATACTTGCTGTCCTTTCTCCCAAGACATTCCTTACTGAGTTTGTCATTGTGGCTAACTGAGGCCATCAGACATTTGCCTTGTGCTGAAATTGAGATGTGACGTGTAGCTGCCATGGCTACGAATGAAAGTCATTCGCTCATTCCCAGCTTATGAAGTTGGTTCGTGAGTTCGTGACAGCAGGCCACAATGTGAGATTTCTCAATGCAAAAGCTTAATTACGATTTATTTATAAACAGTGGATTTAATTCAATTTTATGTTTCTGTTAAGTTTATTGTGTATCTGTACTCTCTTAGCTAATTCTAAAGGAATGTAGTAGGCTATGGCGGTTGTACCCATGAAACGATTTTTGCACAATTTCTTGACAATGAAAAATTTTATGTCTGCGTGTGTGTGTGTGCCAACGCTCCAGCGGGCGCAATTTTTGGTTTTCTCAACGAAACTTGGCATATAACCGTCAATTAACAAACGATTAGTCGAGTTCGTTAACCAGAAAAATTGGACCTTTGGGGATTTTTTTTTTTTGAGTAGTGTTTAACGCCCGTTTTTACTACTGAGGCACCACAGGCGGTGGACATTGGTGATACATGAGATGGAATGATATATTGGGAAAGGATTTTTTTTTTTTTTTTTTTTTAAGGAAGGAAGCGTTCCAGGCCTAAGTTTAGGTACCTCCCCGGCATTTGCCAGTTATGAAGACTAAGGAAAACCTGGAAAAAACCCTAGTCAGGGAGGACGGTCCTGGCGGGATTCGAACCCCTTTGGGGATGGGGGTTAATCTACGAGAGAGAGAGAGAGAGAGAGAGAGAGAGAGAGAGAGAGAGAGAGAGAGAGAAATAATAAATCGCTCTAGCGGCCGCAATTTTTGCTTTTTCTCAACCAAACTAGATGTATTTCATTAAAATACATTAATAAAAGTAGTTTCCCCATATTTAATTTTTTTTAAAGGAAACTGGAAATATGCCGTTGAATTAAAACAATAAAAACATTTTATGAGAAACAATGAAAATAATTATTATAACTGGAGGTTACCTGCAATTCATGGTTTAAAATTGTTCTAACGGCACCAATATTTGCTTTTTCGCAACGAAACTTGGTGTGTACCATGTAAATTAAATAAGAAAAATACTTTATGAAAATCGGGAAAGCGGGCCATAGCTGAAAACCGAAATTTAAAGAGTGGGGATTAAACCAAAATTTAAAAATCGCTCTAGCGGCCGCAATTTTTTTATAAATGAAACTGGTATAGGCCATTAAAATAAAATAGTATCAAATTTTCTGAAAAACAACGAAGTCTTATTATTATAAGTGGGGATTTAACTGAAACGCAAAATTTGAAAATTACTCGTAAGTGGCACCAATAATTGTTTTTTTTTTTCCGCAAAGAAACTCGGCATATACCACTTAAATAAAACAAGAAAAAAAGTTCCTGAAAAACAAGAAAATCGGGCAATTACCAATGGGGATTTGCCTAAAACCCAAAATTTAATAATCGTTTTAGCGACACCAATATTTTGTTTTTTGGAAACAAAGCTCGGTATACCAGTGCCATTTAAATAAAACAAGCAAATTTGTTTCTGTAAATTAGGGAAATCGGATCTTTAGGAGTAGGCGTACACTTGAAAAATGCTATTTAAAAAGCGCCCTTGCGTTTATTGTTCTCTATATTACTTTAAAATAAAAGGACAAATTAATTCAGCATATAAACTGTATTTATAACGATGCATTGTTTTATATTTAACTAAAGTATCGTCGTGAAGATAGCAAATGTGAAATATTAATGTAATATATGTATGAGAAATATATTTGTATATAAGAGCGTTCTGTAATAACCTTCAGAAAATGTGCAATAACATTTAAATTAAATTTCAAAGTCAATGAATATTGATGAAAATTTCGGTTGTATATTGTTGATTGTATATATTTGCTTAATACATTATAATTGTTTTTAAATAGTAAGATGTTCTTGTTTTATCGAAACATATGAACATCATCATCTTAAATACACAATGTAGCTCGAAACTTTCTGTTATTTCTCTCTATTTTAGTGAATGTAAAGATGATACCAAGGGCTCAGTTCATAAACATAGTTACATTTAAAAATGTTTAAAAATACCCACACAATTAGCTTCGTCTATTAGTGTTCATATATTTTCATATATTTAATTTAATTAATAGTATACAATTAATGTTTGTGGTTTAATCTCAATATTATTATTATTATTATTATTATTATTATTATTATTATTATTATAAAATGTTATTTTTCTTTTTGAAACTTATAGATTGCAAGAATTCTAATTTAGTTCCCCTTATACCACACAATAATGTCATAACTTATTTCATTTCATTAATTAATAAGGCTATAATTTTAATTTTATATTCTTTTTTTAAAGTTATTCAAGTTGCAGAGGAATTCGCTTATTTTACGCAATTCCTGCGTGACGGATTTTTTGTTTTTTTCACGACGAAACTCGATATATGCCATTAAAATAAAACAAGAAAATTCGTTTCTGAAAATCAGACCAATCAAACTATTACGAGTGGGGGTTTACTTGACACCCAAAATTTAAAAAGTGCTCCGGCGGAATCAATTTTTCTGCTCTAGCGCTCTGTAATACCCTTCAAAAATTGGACTTGAGGAATTCGCTTAGTTTACGCAGATCCTGGTGACAGACTTTTTACAGAGTGAAAATGGATAAAACATAGTTTTAATTCTTGTGAGTCTAATAGTGAAGACATACCTTGCTAAGAAGTAAAACAGATATTTCAATGTACTTGATGTTCATAAATGGTTGTGTGGAAGCGTAAAGAAAGGGCAAATTGTTTTGCTGGTCCTGCATGCTGCTAAGCACCGTTAAAAACGTAGGATGCTTTTAAGGGGATTTTTAAAAATAATGCTTAACGCCCGTTTTTACTACTGAGGCATCACAGGTGGTGAACACTGATGATACATGAAATGATATATTGGGAAAGGATTTTTTTTAAGAAAGGAAACTTCTAGGCCTAAGTTTAGGGTACCTCCCCGGTATTTTCCAATTATGAGGACTGAGGAAAACCTGGACGTCAGGGGGGACGGTCCTGTCGGGAATCGCTGAAGGGTATGATTGTTTGTGACTAGACATGAAGCAAGTAAAGATGATAAGCTTATCTTTCGTTTACAGCTTTGTCTAAACAATTTTCTAACACCTGTAACGAGCGCAATAATTTGATAAAATTACAGCATAATGCAGAACTGAGAAAAAAAGGGGAAACTTTAAAATGTTAATTGATGTTATCACTACATTATGCAAACAAGGGGTTCTCCTTAGGAAGCACTTGGAATCTGACGATTCAAGTATGCCTCGAAATTTCAATGCTATGTCTACTTTGATATTAAATCGAAATGTAGAGTTAAAAGAACATTGGGGGACAATGGGCTGCTTTTGGAAACAATTCAAAATCACTAATCGAATATATTTAAAAGGAAATCAAGTATTATATTGACAAAGTTATCAACAATGCTCCCTTTTCCACGTTGAGGATGAATCGATACATATAACAGAAAACTCTCAGTATGAAATTTCTGCTAGGCTTGTAAATTCTTTAGGGAATATTCAAAAATATTCCTGGAATTTTATGATATTCAGGACATTAATATTTTTCTTACGTAAAGAGCTGCGAATTAAGCCCGAAAATTTAAAACAGTTTAGTCAGATAAATTTAGCAGCATTTTCTAATATTAATATGATGCTGACCACCTCCTTGTCTAGTGGTTAGCGTTGCTGACTGCTGGCCGGGAAGCCCGAGTTCGATTCTCGGTACCTGCTTAGGAATTTTTTTAAGTTAGGAAAGGTCTGGAACGGGGTCCACCCAGTCTCGTGAGGACAATTGAGAAGCTGCCTGGTGAAGAGGTGGCGATCTTCGATCTAGTAAGCCGCGTTATTAAACCGGCGGGATGGGATGCACTGATCACATTCCCCCTGCACTCTACCAATGATATCACGTGACGGAGGTAGAAGACGCAGCGGTCGTCGCGGTAAACCGAATGCCCACATGGGGGTATGGAAAAAAATCCGGCTTGAGGAAGAACATGATGCTATTTTGGCCCTCTATCCAGCTCTTGCACTATATGAACACACGAGAGGTCACTGTCTAAGAGCGTTCGTTTTAATCAGAAGTGTGCAAACAGCTATCAGCATAATACAGCACGGTACATACAGTAGGAACCTTTGATGCTGCTTCTAACTTCGGCTCCAAATTGGGTGTAATTCTCAATGAATTCTTCTGATGTCGCTGCTATCGCCATAGCTTAATGAACAGGTGTTAAACGTACAATATTCAAACAGCATTTGACATTAAAATAAAAAGAAATTATATAGAATACCACCTTAATTAAGATGGTTGGTTTTCGGTTTTCACTGTTTATTGGTGGTTTGTCAATGACTGTCAAGCATTTTTAAGTATTAGTACTTTTAAGTATTAGAAGTATTTCTTTTTCTTCTAAATTACTACGTTATATTTAACTGAGAAAATGTAACGTTTCTGGTATAAAAATTATTAAAGTAGCTGGTGAGCGTGGCTTAGTTTTATAAATACTGTAACTGACTCATCTCTGAAAAGGGCATATTGTGCTTTCCGCGGTTTACAACAATTTTATCATTAGTTACCCATTACTCGATAATCAAGTATTTACCCATCTTAATTAATGTGGTGTTCTATATAATTACATTTTATTTCAATATCAAATGCGCAATTTCATATATATTAAAAAAAAACATTACGGTTAACGGTTTAATTAACGAATTTGTAACTTCCACGTTTCCAACTGACTGCTAAAGGCAATTTAGCTGCAGTGATAAAGCATCAGCTAATGGATTCATTGAGAACTATACCCTACTCGGAGTCGAATTTTAGGAGCAATAACAAAAGCTCCCCGTACTGTATACTGTTGCGGTTTTGAACGGAATTGAATAAAGTGACCGTATAATGCAACTGTTCCGCAGGTACGTGGATATCTTTTCTGATATCACAGTGAACAAACAACAGTCGGTAGATGCAGAAACATACACGTGAACTTGATCTTTAGAAATATCCTGAACCTTGCACCATGTTGAATTCCTGAGGTTTTATCAGGGAAGGTTATGCTTCTTATCAGGAAGGCTGGGTGTCAAGGTAACTGGGTCGCGACCGCCCCCACCCCGCAGTTGGGACTATTGATCGCTTGGCAGTGCAGTAACATTATCCCGGGAGCTGCAGGGCATTCAACTCTCTCTTGTGCACCCCTGCCTACGACAACATTTCGTGCCTAAGGACATCCCTGTAACGTCATTTGATGGAGTTCCACAAGAACGGCCTTTTTAAGTCCTCTCAGTGTGTAATCATTGAACAAATCAAAACATGAGAGCTCCCATCACCCTCTTTACACTTTTGAAAAATGCGATCGTCTCCGCATTGTCATCTTTTTACAGGCCACTTGAAAACTTCTAAGGCAAGACATTGCGCCTTTGAATGTCATGAACACAACAGCAGTTAAGAGTGATTGGGTTCAGTCAGCTCTAAGTTGTAGGCCTGAAGTTGTTTTGAATGTCGGAAATCAGCAAGTGTAAAATGAAGTTTGAGAGACTACATTCAAGCATCACTGTGTTTTATTTTGTCAAATAGAATAAAAAAAATATTCCTTAAATAAGTGATTTGCCACGCCACCAACGAACGACGAGAGAATACAATAAAAGAGGATTCAGGGATCGCCTTTTAAAGACAATTATCCGGCCTGAAGGATTAGTTCGCCAAAATGTTTCCGCCATTCTACGAGGACTGTTCAATAGAATATTTATACATTTATTTGACAACATACCTTAACTCATCTTCTTAATTTTGATAATCTTTCTCAACGTAGTCCCTGTTGGGTGTAACGCACCTGGAAAAGAATAGGTCCTTCAGAATCACTTTGGTAGCCTTCACCCGTATGCCTCCCACGAAGATTTTTCTTCAATTTGGGGATAAGAAAAATGTTGCACGAGGCTAAATATGGGCCTTAAGGAGGATGAAACACACTTCACATTGATTTTTGTGAGATATTCTGCAACAACATTTGCGATGTGCGGCCATGCATTATAGCATTCAGCCTGTAACACGGAAACGTGGCCTTTTGCATGCGACAATTGCCTTGCAGAGTTTTCAGGACATCTCTGTAGTATTGCCCAGTTACTGTTTTATATGCAGGTACGACATGCTGGTAAACCATTCCTTCAATATCGAGAAATAAGATGACCATAACTTCTCCAAGCAGAAGCAACCACTTTTTTGGGGGGGGGGCGTTGATGACCACAAAAATGTTTGCTGTTTGCTCTCAGGATCGAAGCACTTCAGGCAGGCTTATGAAAGAAACTGCGCATCTTCAACGGTCAGCATGCGAACCTTTTGTTCGGAAATCAGCAGTCTTGGAACCCACTGTGGATAAACGCCTCTCTTGTGCAACATTTTCAGTTACTACCGGAAATTTCTTTATGTTACTCCAAGATTCTATATCACAATGACAGCAAGTACAAACTGCAGAGTCGGGTACACCTGTTAAAATTTATCTTTCCTCTTTAAACGTTGTAAGTCATCTTCGAGCTGTTATATGTGGAAGAACAGCCGCTCTATAGACCTCAGCTGAAGATTTATTGACACGAAAGCAGAATTTCAGAGCTGTATGTTGTTCTGGCGTGTCATGTCCATTTTGCTGTAGCCCGGAGTCTAACGTCTCTTAACTTAAGCACCTCTCACAGACGGGAGTCGGAAGTGACAACAGTGAAATTAGTATCACGTTATGTTACGTTACGTCACGTTAGATGTTACGTGTTGAAGATAATGTGAATGAAAGATGCGGAGTTTCTTTCAAAGACAATCACTGCTGATGAAACGTGGCAACATCCACAGCGCAAACAACAAAGCTCTGCGTGGAAAACTCCATCATACCCCCCCCCCCCCAAATTGTTCATTTTATTTTTCGATATTCAAGGAATGATCTACCAGCACGTCGTACCTGAACATACAAATGTAACTGGGTAATACCACAGAGATGTCCTAGAAACTCTGCAATGCACATTTCCGTGTAATAAACTGTACATTGCATCATGTTTGCTGAATATTTCACAAAAAGCAATGTTACCCGATCTCCAATCCCCATTTAGCCTCTGACCTTTTTCTTTTCCTCAAATTGAAGAAACATCTTCCTGGGAGGCATTTTCCACGAGCAGAAGTAGTGGTGAAAACTGCGGAGGCGATTCTAAAGGACTGTCAAAACGATTTCCAGCACGTCTTCGAAGACTGTCAGAAACACTGCAAAATATGCATTGCATTCAACGTGGAATACTTTGAGAATGAGTAAAGGTATGTTGTCAAAAATTTTGATCGTTTTTTAGTGAAAACCCCTGTAATATCGAGAGTATTAAGTGATCTTTCCAATCAGCAGCAACAGATTTTACAATGATGGTAGTGCGTGCACCCGTGATGAATGGATAGGGAGATTTTGGTCACGTGAGAAAACTGATGGTGCTAAATATTTGGAATACATGAGAAAACAACATCAAAAGTAGATAAAATGTTATAATGTAGTTGCTTAACTAAAACTTATAACAGAATTTATGGCCAGACTATCCAAATGAACATTTTGGATATCAGAAGGACATCGAAAAGTTCTGTAAAATATGGCCAATCATGTTATTATACTGTTGTTAAATATCGTTAAATGCTTTTAGTCATGATAAGGAGCATAAAATGCTGTTAATAAGTGCTCACTGGCTGATCGGCTCGTACGCAAGAATGAAATTATTACAGTTTGAACGTTATGCTAAACAATGCAATGAATGTCGCTATGAACATGCAGAAAGTTCAAGTTTCTACATTAATATTGTGTTCTACCTGGGAGCAGTACTTACGCACTGAAATTGTACCAACATCGCTTGCGTTTTGAAAGTAACTGAGAATTTTATAAAAGAATGAAATGCCTGCCAATTCCTGCTGCAGCAATGTCTCTCTTATTTACCTAATGGTTTGTTTAGTTTTACTGTGTTGTGTGACTTTTTGAATCTGATTTCATGCGGGGAAAACTTTATGACATAGTATCATTGCGAGTTTTCAGCATCAATGGTGGTCAACAATTCTGTAGAGACAGAGAACTGTCACATAACAAAAATGAACTTTTCTCCAAGTTTTCAAACATTCTGAAGTTAGAGAAGGAAATCAGAAGAGATGTACTCTCCAAGAGACACAGTGTAGCTCTCTTTCTAGCTAATCGATAACAAAAAAGTCCGCATACAGGAGATGAGTAAACTAAGCGAATTCCTCAGCAGGTTGAATTTGTGAGCATTATTACAGAGCGCCAGGGCAGAGAAGTTACACATTAAGTTTACAGAAATTGGGAGGAAGCAGTAACTCGCGTTGTCTACTACCGGGAGCCCACAATGCAGGAAACTCACCTCTAGCTATTTCCCTTCTCTTGTGCCAAGCCAGTTAATTAATCGCCACGTTTTTTTTTTTTTTTTTTTTTTTTTTCCAAAACCTTTGCTATTTGAGCGATAGGGGTTCTCTGTCTTACCGCACCAATAATATTTTACCTTCAGCCAATAACAGTCAGGGAGTTAACAATAAACAAACTCCACGTGGAGTGGTGTAATACTTTCGACCAATAGTAGTATAGGATTAACAGCAGACAAACGAACAGCTGCGGGAGAGTAATCAGTGTTATTGTTGGGATATCGAGTGACGGTATATCAAAAGTTTGTGGCCTCTTTTGATACCGGATGGGTATTTTTTTTTTTTAATTGATTTATTTAAGGACGCTCTTTAACAGCTCAGGTCATCAGCGTCCCATTCAACTCAGGGCGTGAAACGGCTCAGAGGCCTCTCTTTCAGGCTTGAGGTTCTTTTTCGTGCCGCAAATGTACGACACGGGACCCACGGCTTTACTTCCCTTCCGAAGGAAGCCATACTTAGGATTTTTACGCCCGAAAAAATCCATCGGTCCTGGCCGGGATCGAACCCGCGTTTTGAGTATAGGAGGCAAGTATGCGGATGGGTATACTTGAGCATGACTGTAATAGATTAATATTTTACATTTGCTATTTTCATGACAATGCTTTTGTCAAAAATAAAGCATATGCATAGATGTAATTATGAGTTAATTTGTTCTTTTTTTTTTAAACAAACGAGAGAAAATTAAATGCTTTTTAGATTTCGGTTTTCAGGTATACACTTACACTAATGGTCCGATTTTCAGAAACTATTTTTCTTATTTTATTTAAATGATATATAACGAGTTTTGTCGCGAAAACAAACAAACAAAACAATATTGGTACCGCTAGAGCGATTTTTAAATTTTGGGTTTCAGATTGATTTGTTTTATTTACGGACGCTGTTTAACATCTCAGGTCATCAGCGTCCCATTCACTTCAGGGAGTGAAACGACGATAAATTTTGCTCAGGGGTATTTTCTTTCAGGCTTGAAGTTCTTTTACATGCTGTAAATTTACGACCACACGGGACCACACGGCTTTACTTCCATTCCGAAGGAAACCATACTTAGGCTCTTAAAGCCCGAAAAAATCCATCGATACTGGTCGGGGTTGAACCCGCCAACTTGGGCCTACGAAGTAAATGTGGTTACCACCAGGGCTAACATGGCTTAAGAGTTGATACTACTGTAGTACCGTGTATCACGTGATTTATAAGCTTGACCTTGATCGCATCATTTTCCTGTGACAATGTAAACATGACCGCTCCACTGGCAGGTGCACCACGAAGGAACAAAGATCAGTAATCGGATGTCTCTGGTCGGAAGATGTGGATAAACTGAAGTTCATTGGAGGCTTTCAACTCCAAGTGGCTGGGCGAAGAGGGAGCAGGACGCTCGTCAACCTCCACCAGTAACGAGAAGATTCAGCAAGCTCAAGAAATGGCACTGCCGAACTGATGACGAGCTCGGTCTGTGCGAGGATGGTGTCACAGAGCACAAGCGCAAACATGCCAACACTTAATCGAACGCCGGCCGATACATTGAAGGCATAGGAACTGAATGCATCAAATTCCAAACACCAGAGTATGGAAACATCCTGGAGTGTCAATGAAGAAATTCAAAACTCAATCTTCCGCGGGAAAGGTTGTTCTATATTGGTGGAAAAATTAATTTCATCACGCTTAAGTCTGTAATATTTTCATTCGAATCCTTGAATTATTTTGATTAATTGTTTTATTTCCACCATGTTCTTCCATAGATGTGTTAATATATTTTTATGAAATGTATTTTTATTTAGTATACGTGTTTATTAAAAATAGAAACAAAATACTCGCATAAAGAAGTAAAGTTATATTGTGAATAAATTTTCTTATTTATTATTTTCAAATATTCTATACATAATGAGGTTAAAATTAATTAGTGAAACATAGCATATTGTTAAATATAAATTTCAACTTTTGTAACCCAGTTGCATTATTGACTGCATTGTTTTCGATACTTTGCTGGTTCACCACGTGCTTTAATCTACTTGGCATCGTTTGGGCAATGAGAAAATCAAATTGTCAATGTATTCCTGAGTCAGTTCATGAAACCACAAGAGCACTATTATTCCCTGGAGTTCTCTTTGTTTGCTTGGCTTGTTTCTTGCAATAGTATTCCCCAAACCTCATCACAGTTATCAATTGGAGGGGGCAGAGTCATTTTGAAAAATGCAGCTTGAAGGATCACCAAAAAGGTCTTGTACTGTGAGTATAATTTTGTTTTCAAGGATGTCAAAGTAGATGTCTGCATTAACAATGCCACTAACGAAGTCCATACGCCATGGCAGGAAATACACCGCCAGATTATTCGGCCTTGTGCATGCTGCAAGGTTTATATTATGCATGAAGGCAACAGTTCATCACCACTTCACTTATATTTTCCCATAGGAGCAATGTAGATTAAATTTAGATTCATCTGAACAAATTTTCCTTTCCCTTTGTTTACTATCTATGCTGCATGCACTTTTGCCTCTGTAGTCGTTTCTGTCTCGTTGTTTTAGTCAGCGAAGGTTTCTTCAGGAAGTTCTACTTCAAGGATCTACTTCTGATAGTTCTGCTGGTCACTGAGACGTCACACATGTCTTTACACTGTCGCTTCAGTTCTGAGGATGATAGCTAACGACCTCTGAGACAAATTCATTTTAGTATCTTACCATGTTTTGAGTAGAAATCTTTTCCTGTCTCTTCCTTTCACTGGTCAACATTTTCCTTCTCCCTGTATTTCTTTAGTAATATTAAATTGGCACACCGATGAAAACCTTTTCTAGAGGCTATGTTTATAGCGTTCAGACTAACTGAAGAATAAATAAAAATAGCCATTTTCCTCTCGGCATTAATTCCATTCCTTTACCTATCTTGACACCACAATGTCCAACTAGAAACGAGTCTTCATTGTATTTCAGCAATCTAAACTGAGAAAGTGACAACAAATAGTGTAGTATTGTTAGTAAAAGTGCACATGGAATTCCAAAAATGGAGACAAGAATACACAAGCAACAAATGAGTAACAATGGATACCTAAGCTTAAATAAATCATTGTCAAAGTTATAATAATTACGAATGCGAAGGAGGTGATGCAACACATTTACCCATCACTGTACAGTGATTTTCAGGCCAACGGTATGAAGACAGCAATTTGCACCAAAAGCCGAGGCCTATAGTGGAAGATACTGCAAAATGATACACAGAAGTTTGACTTCCGAAAGCGTTTCAGAAAATTCAAGAACGACGTTCAAAGACAGAACTAAGGGACATTTCGTTGTCCCATGACAATGTATCAGCTCACACCGCTAATGTAACAACAAAGTTTCTGCAAGGATCTGAGGTAAAACCAATAACTCATCCATCCTACAGTCCCGACCTGGCACTATGCGACTTCTTGTTGTTCCCTACTGTGAAGACCGACTTCAAGGTCACCGATTTTCTAGCTCCGAGGAAGCGGTTGCAACACACGAGGAGTTATCTGCAGTGACGTGGATGCTTCCAGAGGTTGGAACGCTGCACACAATGCCAGGGGAATACTTTGAGAAACTGGGATAAACAAAACCTTTCTATGTGTATTCATTATTTGTTGTCTCAATACTCAAGACCTCATCTCCGAATACAGAGAAAATGAGGACCGAATTTTTTCTGCCAGCTGTATTATTGCTACTATTTCCTGGGACAGTGGGCTCCCCCTCCCCCGCCCCCATAGAACAGCGCAGTACCATCTCTGTTTCTTCGACAGGCCGGTGAAAACAGACTTTGTAGCAAGAGGAAGAAGGCTTAATTCTTAAATACAGTATCAAGGAGCTACCGGACATTGCAGTATTGAGCAAACTGCAATTTAAATTTGTATACCCCTGTGTACTACTGCAGCGCCAATGTAAGTGTGTCAGACTAAATCCCTTTTTGATGTTGAGTGACAGAGTTTTCCAGTAGGATGAACCGCGGAAACTGCTTTCAGCCAGAGTCATCAGGTCCTCCATTACTTCTAGATAAACACATGCTTAAGTATTCATAAAAACATACATTTTGTAGTACGCCGCCGGCTGTCGTTTTAAAGAGGCACTCTGGAGACCTGCATTAGACTAATGAGGGCAGACCGGACTTCTATCCCCTACAGGTGCAAATTTCTGCATGTGTTATCTCTCAGCAGCCAATATACCAATTAAAAATCAGCGCTTTTGGTCAATGTATAAGTTCATCCCCCCCCCCCCCGTTGTGACAGAAGTTTAGATTTGATACTAGGGTCATTTGAAAAGTTCCCTGAATGACCCATAGATTGCAGCAGCAGCTACGAAGCAGTTTTGTTATCAAAACCCACCATAATTCACAGAAACATTTGTGCAATTATACATGGATAGAACAGGAGACATAGAAGCTACAGCTGTTTGTTGCAGTGCAAACGTGTGTATATGGGAATAATAACAAATGCCGAAGTTATTAACCACTTGGCAAAGAAATGCAACAGGACATTTTCAACATTTTCCAAGTGGACCAAGGAATTAAACGCGATGATGACCCACGTCATCACATCAGAAATCATCGATAAGGTGCACGACATCGTTCTGGATCGGCGATCAAAGGTGTGTGAAATTCATGAAGGTTTGGGCATATTAGGGAAACGCGCATTTCACATTATGAGGGAAGAATTGTGCTTGAAAAATCATCAACATGATGGGTGCCGCGACTGCTGACTCAGGATCAAAAGCGAATCAGAGTGCAAATCTCTCAGCAAAGACTGGCCCTCTTTCAGAGAAACCCGCCGACTTTATGCATCGATTTGTGACTAGTGATGAAACATGGGTGCACTTCTACACACCTGAAACAAAACAATGGAAGCACCAGATTGCAAGGGTGTACTGCTAATTGATTATCTGTCCACTGGAGCGTTTTATGCTAACTTTATGAACCTATTGAAGGCAAAAGGCCTGGTTTATTAAATAAGAAAGTCATCTTGCATCAAGAACATGCTCGCCCTCACACATGTGTTGTTGCAATGACGATTTGCTGCCACATCCGCCTTATTACCCTCACTTAGCTCCATCACAATTCTATCTGTTCCCTAACTGTTTGGTGGAAAGATATTTTCGTCCAATGAAGAGGTTAAATTACCAATTGAGGTGTGTTTTACAGACCTGGAGAAATCTAACTTTCGTAATGGAATAAAGGTTTTGAATCATCGCTGAACATCATCGTGTTGAAAAAATAGAATATTAAAAAAAAAAAAAGTAGTAAATGATGATCTTGTACTTCATATCGACAAATTTTCAAATCAAATAGTTTGGCAATATATTCACCTATGATTTCTGTCAAAGTCTAAGAAATCTTCTGGTTTGGAGTTAAAGAAGTCGTCAAGAAGAACTCTGAGGGTGCAAGATCGGGGGAATAAGGAGGATGTGGAACAACCTTCGAACCAATCTCCTGGACGTAATTTTTGTCATGTTAATGGAGTGTGTGTTTGCAGCAGCAATTGATGACTCGCCGCTGACAGGCCTCTGAGTTATAGGCCATAATGTCAGCAGTGATGATTACCTTCCCAGGAAGCAAGTACACGACACTTCCTTTGTCCCACCAGATCTTTGTGAATTAACACTAGGAAGTCTTTGTTCTTTTCTTTCTTTGATGATGACATTGAGGCACGATATCTCGTCATCAGTTTGGATAGGAATAATCGATCTGTTGTTCACTAGCGAGCCGATGAGGAGCCAGCAAAGAACTACGAACGTCATCCGCCGATCTGTGTGGTTTTTGCTTAAAGCATGCGCTATCCGTTGGCTGGTTTCCGACTTTAGCTAATTTTAGAGTTAAATGACGAGAATCATACAGCATTAAACTGTTTAAAATGTGTTCATAAACGAGGAATGGTCCTCTTTGAAACTGACAAAACCGTTTTCTTGCCTTACACGTCGCATCAATATGTCAAAAGTATTTCCCCCACTTTTTAGCTTACAAATAGCACTGAAGTTCCTCAAATCTGCAAAGTGCAAGATTCAGTCACAAGCATAACATAGTTACTCAAAATAACAATAAACTTCTGCTAATATCGGGTGTTTCCATACCAAAACAAACCAATTTATGCATCAATATGTTATTTTAATACTGATAAATGTGGAAGTGAGCCCGTCGTGGTTTTATAGGGGGCCTGTTCAATAAGGAATGATAATACGTTCTTTACAAACATAATTTCTCGAGCTAAAATTTCAGTTTGCAATATTTTTTTTAGCTTAATATGTAACACATGGCACTAGTATCATTGTTGTCACCTCTGATTCCCAAGGAATTGCTTCTCTGAAATTCTGCTTTTGTCTCGACAAATCTTCAACAGACGCTCCATTTTATTATTATTTAACGCCCGTTTTACTACTGAGGCACCACAGGCGATGGACACTGATGATACATGAGATGAAATGATAAACTGGGAAAGGATTTTTTTTAAAGGAAGGAAGCGTTCCAGGCCTAAGTTTAGGGTCCCCAAAATTTGCCCTTTATGAGGACTGAGGAAAACCTGGAAAAAACCGCAGTCAGGGAGGACGTTCCTGGTGGGAAAAGAACCCCAACCCCCCCGCTCACGAACCCGCGACTTAAAGACCTCGGCCACCCGTTGTGGTAATTAAGGCCTTTGGAGAATGTGTTCTTTCTTGTAGTATAGCTCAAAGATGCTTTAAAATGTTTAAAGAGGGGAGGCAATAATTTTAAAAAGATCTACTCGGAATTCTTTTTGCCCTAACGGAAGAAAACGTCAACACCGCTGCTGTTATTATGTGACAGGATCATCGAATAAAATTAAGAACACTTTCAGAAATCACTGGGTGCTATCCACACGTTGGTAACTGAAATGATGCACATGAGACGTGTTTGTGTACAGTGGGTTGCAAGACTGCCGACGTTCGCTTGCAAGTCTGTATGCAGTTGAAGATGGTGTGGAGTTTCTTTCTAAGATAATCGCCAGATGTAGAAGTCTTCATCATTAAAAATAAATAATTTAATTAAAACAGGAGTTACGTCTGCTGGAAAAGTTCAAGTCATCTTATTTTTCGATGTTCAAGAAATGGTTTACCAGCATGTCGTACCTGAAGACATAAGTGCAACTGGACAATGCTACACAGATACACTGAAAACCTGCAAGGACATATTTCCGTTCAAAAATCTGTATACTGCATCACGATAATGTACGGCCACACACCGCAAAAGTTGTTGCTGAATTATATCACAAAAAATCAGCTTGAAGTGTGTCTCTCAATCTCGCTATTGTTCAGATTTAGCGCCATGTCTTAACTATTGAAGAAACGCCTTCGTGGAAGGCATTTTCCATCATCAGAAGCAGCGGTGAAGTCTGCGGAGGCGAATCTGAAAGACCTGTCAAAAATGGTTTCCATCATGTCTTTGAAGACTGGCAGAAACGCTGGGACAGGTGCATTGCATCCAACGGGGACTACATTGAGAAATATCATAAAAAGTATGAGGACGAGTAAAGTTATATCGCTAAAATTAAATATTATCATTCTTTATTCCCATTTTATGTTGTGAGGAGAGTCCTCGATATGGCAAAGTGAATTTGACATCCACACAGTGTCAATGCCACACTGTACGTTTCATGTGTCCTGCCCAGATACCTGTCCAAGGAAATGTTGGTTCAGGAGGTCAAAGGTGTAATCACCGAATGGCAAACCTTCACATTTTACATTTTTCTAAAACAAGCGTTACATCGTTACTTTGACCTTGAAGGGTATCTCAAAATGATCTGAGATTGTCACCACTTTGGCACAGTTTATTCCAACTACAGCGACAATGTGGGCAAAAGGCAGGTTGCTGCTGACACAAGGTGGATGTTTTCTTCATCACGGGACAGCACTCTACGAACATGCACAAGAAGCGAGTAGCAACAATTCCAGACACATTTTGGAAAACACAGTTACTCATTAATGAAAACAAAAATTAGAACCAAGAAAGCGTTGCTCACTTTTGACCAGAATGCATCAGTTCATAACAGGTGCAAAATAGTACGTGCATACATGCTGAACAGCGCCATGCCAAGAAAATTGTCGTTCGATCACTTGCGATGCACACCCCGGGGTGACTTTATCTCGTGGGCACACCGTAATGACAGAAACAGCTCTCCACGAGTTTCTCAGCTAAGCTACTGCCAGGCGGTTTCACTTGCTGAGAAACTGAGAAGATCTATTTGATCCAGATAGACAGAAAATGTTTCTACATGGCGAAGTTTGCAC
This sequence comes from Metallyticus violacea, assembly GCA_030762175.1. Taxonomy (NCBI): domain Eukaryota; kingdom Metazoa; phylum Arthropoda; class Insecta; order Mantodea; family Metallyticidae; genus Metallyticus; species Metallyticus violacea. Next base: position 8,774,102 of record CM060833.1, on the reverse strand, counting down.
CGACCTATTGTATCTCCTCCAGTTTAAAATGTCAGCTACATTTCTCCAACAACTACCCTAAAGAACACGCCAGGGTGCAGCAATGTTTGTGTTGGGGCTTCATTCATGATCATGAATGGAAAATGGGTTAGGTATCATATACTACGGCATTCGAAAAGTAATAACAATGCTTTAATCGGTGTTCCTAGCGGAAAGCACTGTCTGGAAATTTTGTATATATAGTGATTGTTTCTGATTTGTAGTAAGTAACACCGCCCTATTCAGTAGTTGTGAACAAAGGTGTTTCGCTTAAATCCAAGTTGCAAAAAAAAAAAAAAAAAAAAAAAAAAAAAAAAAAAAAAAAACGAAATTCAGTCCTCTAAGGCGTTACAAGGAACTTGTAGGAGAGAAATAATGCTAAACCGAACTATTGTAAGATGGGTGGAAGCATTTCATCAAGGAAGGGAGAACTTTGAACACAGACCAAGCGCTGTAGCTTGCCCTTGTAAAAGATCATTTCCGTGTTGAGGTTGTAATGGCTTTATTGGAAGAAGACAGGGGCTGAACATTTAGAATTTGGTACTGTACATCGTCTGTCCAAAAAATATTAGGAAGAAGTTGAAAACGCGGAAAATGTGGCCGCGGGTCCCGCACAGTCTGACTGAATTTGGGAAGTGGCGGAAATGTAGACAGCAAGACTGCATCTGGAGCGATATGGACATGAAGTCAGAGACCTTGTAATTATGACTGTTTTTGAAGACCAAAGAACCTCTGCGAGGCATTCGCGTTCAGTCAAGAGTTGGCATCCAAACATCTTTAGATGTATTCAGATGGAGTGGATGTATTCCAAGAATTTGGCAACGTATCGTTGAAGTAGCAAGGGCGTATATTATGCCAAAAGTAGACAACATAAATTCAATGTGAATCAGCAACTATGTTGTCATTACTTTTTGAATGCCTTAGTTATCTTTGAGGAGTAGGATAATGAAATTGCAGCCCACCGACATGAGTGTCCGAGGTCGTTAAGGCAGAACTCGTGAGCCAGGGTTCGATTCTCCACAGGACCGTCCTCTCTGACTGAAGTTTATTTCGGGATTTTTCCCATTTCTCAAAAATTAATCTGATTTATCACCGGTGTCCACAGCCTGTGGTGCCTCAGCAGTAAAAGCGGACTTTAAACACTATTAAAATACAGAAGCCTGTGCTAAATCTACCTGATTGATGTTGCGAATGTACCTTCCGAACTGAACTTGCGACGGTGTGTTAATAGCAAGTAAGGAGGTGGAAGTGTATTTGCGGATATTGATTTATGATACACCTAATTTTTAACTGTTCCAAAACATGTTGTCCTGAGGTTTTAAATAGAGCATCACCCTCTTAAAATGCTTTTCAAGGACCGTTATAAAAACATTCTTTTGCAGTGTCGTAATTTGGCATTTCTTAAAAAACAATTTTATATATGCTTCTGAAACCTTTATACTCTAATTAAACGATATAGCAACAATTATGTCAGATTTAGAATTGCGGCCGTATTAATCAAGAAGCTTCACACTAAACGTAAGCAAAAGAAATAACTGCTTAATAAGATCATATAGCTATCGCAATTACCAATTTAAACAAAATAGCACAACAGTTTCGTGTTTGACCATGTGCTTAGTGATCCTCTTCGAGGAGTTATTCTTCCAAAATGAACAGTCAAGCTACTCAAACATGTACATTTCACTGTTTCATCCTTCATACAGATACAAATATTAACGTAAAGATAACTTCTTTTTTCATCATCAAAGGCATTTTTCTCTACTCTCAAATTAGAACAACGTTATTCGTTTTATAAAGTTTCACACTGATTACTAAGCAATTTCTTCCCATATTTTTGATCGGTAAAGGCGTTGACGCTATGATCCATCTGTTGTCCATTTCTAGTTGATGTAAAAGATTTTATTTTTATCGCACTTTTGAAGACTGAACACATCTGCCAGCGATGCTCTAACATTTCTACAGGTTCCTGGAAAGAGGGTTGTGTAACCTCTACAAGCTACTGCTTTACAGTCTCCATGAATTCACAAACTTATTAGCATTTCCTTCCTCGAAAGTTTAATTTCCGTATTGGGATGTTCTGCTTTATCAATTGTAGCCACTGCTACAAGACACTTGTGGCTTGAGGGATTGTCCTCAAGAAAGATCACATAGCCAATGAATGTACTTTCCAAAAAATTACAGACAGCCTGAACTTGCCCATTAATGGCTTGCGAAGAAGCCCCCTTTTGGTTCCATTCCTGGTCTAATATTTTGGTTTCAGGATCGCAGATATGTCCAGGACTCATAGTTAATCACATCTACAGGGAAATGTCTGTTTTTCTGCCAGAAAACGTTTTGACAGTTTTTAAACACTTGCAGATGTCAATATTAGATGCCCCCATCTTGTAGTTTCATTCTTTGGTTAAAATATACACACTATGGTATATGATGTCTGTTCTCTCCACTATCTCTGATCTATACGAACCCTCGATCTTGCAACACAAAATTAAGCACTTGATTTGTGTTTTCTTGTCTTATGATCATGTTGATCATCTATCTCACCTCAGGACACAGCATTTCTCTCAAAGCTGCTGGCATATCTTTATGCATTTCAAGAGGTCTTTTCATCTGCAGCAATAAAGCACCGCTCTCTGCTTTACATCTGCGCGGCGTTTATACATTTCAGGCATTATTGAGTCATTAAATAGGCATTTTTCATTGACTATTAGGTACGTGCCTAGGTTCGCAATCACAACACTGCGTTGCTAGGAAATTGCCTACCGTTTGCTATTTGTCATTCCTTATTTGCAGCGTTGTGCTTGTAAATACTTCTTGAATTTTGCGGATTTGAAGAAAGTTTGTGTTATTTGTGAGCAGAATAAGCGTGAGTGTCAAGTGAATGAAAATAAAACACTTTCGAGACAATATTTTTGAGTTTTATAGAGGAGCAAAGGCAGCGGAGGCGGCTCGAAACTTTTGTGCCGTTGGAGAAAGCACGCCAAGAAAATGACTCTGACGTTTCCAAGAGGGTCACTTTGACGTGAGCTATTCGCCAACTTCCGGAAGATCACCGGGCTCTGATAAAGGCCTTCTGTACTCTGATTACCGCGTCAGTCAACCTGAGAATAAGCAGATGTAATGAACTGGGATGACCAATGGAAGGAAAGAGACAGAAAAGACTGCATCTCCTGATCTTGCGCCCTCAGACTTCCACATTTTCCGTTCTCTATCCAAAAATCTTCCAGGGTACTCGAAAGAAGATGCTTGACGACTTCTTCAGCTCCAAACCAGCAGATTTCTTCAGACGAGGAATCAAAACAGCGTTAGGATAGGGTCATAGACGATAGAGGAGAATGCATTACTGATTAATTTCTGAGTGTCATTTATCTCAAATGAAAACATTTATTACAGAAAAAAAGCCAACTAAATTATGCATCAACCCAATACAAAGGGTAAAGTATAGGGTTCAATCCTTGGATTATGACGTATATGTGTGATGAAATTGAGTTAGTTTAGACAAAACAGCGTATGAACTGGAGAGAATGGGCTGGCGAGAAGGCTGTTCTTGCAATGATGGTTATGAACAGGTTTGTTTCAAATTACTTTTTTTTTAATACCGGAAAATAAATCTTTTAATGCAGTACTCTGTTGCTGAACTTTTTATGGTTAAAATTAACGTTTGCTTCCACATTATAACTTTAGGAAAAGGTTTCATTTTGAGAGTTTCACATTTTATTACATCAAACAGCACTGTTCCTTTATTTTCATTAGCAACATTGTTTTCACTACAATGTATTTGTGATAAGAAAGATTACAAAAGAAACTTTAAGAGTATCCTGCCAAACTTGTAAATATAAAGTTGTATGAGGGGGTTCAGAAATGATTTATAATAGCAGTTGCTTGTACCTTATTCATTATGATATGAATATCTCAGTACACTCTCTACCGTCTTGGCCGTTGCTTCTTCCTGGTAGGTACATTATGGAGTACTACGCCACCACTCGTAGACAGCTGCTTAAATTTCCTCGTTGCCGAATTTTTTTACCTCGCAGCCAGCACTATGTTGTCGAATAAGGTGAAATCAGATGGAGCTATATTCGGTGAATATGGTGGGTGCGGCGCAATAATGAACCCCAGCAATGTCAACTTTACGGTTGTGGAGTCACCCATTGTCATGTCGGAGGAACACTCCTGTCGACCATTTCCCTTTTCGCCGTTGTTGAACTCTGCGTCTAGCTCATGTAAGGGTCTCGCTGTTGACAGCCGTTTCTTGATCAAGCCAGTCCATTAGCAGTAAACCTGAAGTGTCCCTCAGATTGAGTAGCACGAAGCCGGGGACTCCTTGGATGTTTCCATTGCACTGATTGCACTTCTTCTTTAATGTACTTGTGTTAAGTCCCATGGAGCTCAATGGAACTCATCTTTTTCATGTTCAAACTAAGGTGAATAATAATGTGCAGGGTTGCCTGACCAAGACCTATCTGACATTCCAGTTCCATTATGCGTCCGACAGTCATAATCTATTTAGACACAACCTCAATGTTCCTGGGGAGCTGACAGACGATAAACACTCACATTCTTGTGTACAGATTCCCTGCAGTTGACGAACCCATTAACCTTCTGTGCATGTGATTCTTGACCATGTACCGCAGTTAAACGTCTATTACTTTCTGCAGTTTCGTCTCCCTTCCACAAAAACCACGCCATGATAGCCGCTTTCCAACTTATCCACGTCTTTCTCTCTTGATAACAAACTAACACTATCCTTTCGCTACACACACTGGTCATAGCCGCCATCAAGGGTCAACATGACATATTAGCATAGGTCCCTCGCCCCAAGAACGGACTGTTCATACATTGCACGGTAAAATGCCGCTATTGTTATGTTCGAATGCCCCTCGCATATTGCCAATATGTACATCTTTAAAATTTGTGTCATTCAAAGGCTTACAAAAAAAGTAACATTAACAGAAGCAGCCGTATAAAATAAACAGAAACTGGCACCAACGGTCGAACAATTGAATTGTTAAGTTTTACTTCTTTAAGAATATGAGCCAATTCCAAACATTTAGATTGTGACTGAATATGAGCAAGTTTGTGGTGCATGTTCTCATGCTTCTGGTGTACAACATGCTTAGATCTTATAATCAAAACTGTGACATCTTCGTAGTCTTGCAAAACCATTCATTTTCATGACAGAAGAGGACTAAAAGCTACTGAAGTCAAATACGAAAGAGCCTTAAGACGAAGTTGAACCACGAAGTGCTTGAAGGATGTTAAAATGCATGCTGATGTATCACTGTGGGCAGTCTTGAATTGATGATCCATTATTTAAAAAGAAAAGATGCTTTACAAGACTTGTATTTCGTTGCATCTGTAGGTGGAATGCGTTTCGACCACTGTGCGTAAGCAAAGCAACAATTAGGGGATGCATTACATTCTCCTCCAACACTTGATGATAAAAACGCATTCCACCGTGCGATGAAGTCGTGCAAGGACTTAAGCAAAGAAACAAACATGTTACATAAATATTGTGCACCCACAGCAGTATGGAACGCTGTCATTCGACGAGGTTTAGCTGCACGCGCTTTATGTTTTATATTTTATTTAGACTTTGTAGTTATTTTAATATGTTTAAACCCTATAAAGCGGTCGTGTTATGTTCTGCACATACATGGGCTGTAAGAAGTGTATTTGCCACGGTTTAGGAGTCTACTATAACAAAAAAGTCTTATTGATAGGAGTAAGTTATTTACACTCCATTGATTCTCTACTAAACATACCCACCATTATTGTAGGTGGAAGAAGACGCGCTTACGGGCACCCCCCGCCCCCAAAAATCTAGCACAAGTTTTAAGATCGCTAGATTGTTACTGAAGCTGTTATGGGGTTACATGTCCGGCCACGATCCCAGTCAAACTATTGATGGAGTCAGCGTATCTCATATGGAAGCTGTCTCAAAGAGCTTGCCATCCGGCCCTACTTCCCAGTTAACTGCAGCCGAACGCCGTATTGTCAAACGCACATAATGTTTTACATTCATTAAATACTAAGGAATAGTTGCAATGAAGCTAATCTACCACTGTTTAACATGAAAATGTTTATTGCAATGTTTATTCTTGTGAAATTCGTATTGTTGTTTAAAAAGCACCAGTTACAATAATGGTATCGCGAGAGCCGGCCTGTTCTAAATATGTAGTTTGTGCGTGAAATTTTCAATCGTCTTATCAGAAATTGTATGACTGAATTACAGCCGTTAACAAAAGTCAAGAGCAAATCAAGCGTTGAGGCACTCCGAAAGCTTGCAATGGTAAAAGCGCTGACACCAAATCTCTTTCCAATCGAGAGTTTTCTCCATGAACTTATCTCAGTCGCCTGTGAGGAAAATTAAGAAGAAAAAGATTTGTGAAGAAAACAGATTTTCTAGTGTAAAACAAAATTAAATTCAATCTTGAAGGCAGTGACATTACAGGTCTAAGAAATGGGAGGAGAAAACCTTTAGAAATGAATTTGAAGGTTCAAACTGAGTGCAGCTATCGCTGCAAAAAGTCTCATTTGCTGAAATTATCACAAGCATTGGTGAAAATAGGTTAAAAAAGTTGCTACGGAGAGAATATTCTCAAATGGAATTTGTTTTAAGGATGATCAGAAATTTCTCCAGATATCAACCCAACTTAAAATGTTGGGCAGCTGGTAAATACGGATATAGTAAAGGAATCATGAAAATTCTGTTAATACAAGGTATGGTATCATTTCCACAGATGCAGGACAGTTTGAACAAGTTCATATGCCAAAAGGAATAAAAGCTTTCATTGGTGCCAAAGATGCCCTGACTAAATAAAGAAAATTAATAAAAAAAAAAAAAAAACTCACAGTCATGCGTAGTTACATAAAATTACCATCATTAGTTCAGGTATATTTGTGTTCAATAATATCTCAACATTAAAATAATTTAAACGCCTTTTAGACAGGTAAAAATAAAATTACAAGCTTTTTTGCTTCCCAATTACAATAGTAGTGTAAAAAGAGATAAGCGTGTGGCTAAGGGCTGTATTTATCCAACAGTCACCCAGCGCAAAACTACTGGTCATCCAGTCCCGCTTCCAGATGTTACTGGTGTTAGCTGACCTATCTAGCACACCTACGTATTTCTTGAGGATTATTTAGGACATTTTTTGATCATTGCCCCAAAGCTTGTGGAACGACAACCATCGTTGCCGATAACCGTAGGCGGGTGGCAAATACAATTGTTAAGCCCATATGTGCACCTAACTCAAGCAGCGAGGATGATACACGACCAGCGCCCATTTTCTGCCACACCCGGAGTGTTATCATGCATCAGCATAGTTCTCGTGTTCTTACCGGCTCAGGAGTAACGCGGGAAACTCGAATTCGTGAGGTTGCCGGGTCGACGTTTAGGACCTGGTGGAAAATATTGGTTAATATTGCGTTTTTCAACACTTGACTCACCTTCGAGCTGTAAGAAACACAACTTTTTAACAAGCACAATCATATTCTATTATTACAGTTAATTTAAGCAAATTATTAAAGCACAGCTTAAACATTTATATTATTATTGTTCAAAATATTTAGGGATTTATTATAATAAACTGAAAAAGGAAAGGAACAAATGAATCATTATTTACTTGAAACTTATATAAAGGGGATACAAACACACAGATATCTCTAGAAGCTCAGAAGTAATAAACTTTTATCTTGTACTCTTGAAATACGGTATGGTAAAATAGAAAAAGGGCACAAAGTCTGGAGGTTTGTTGGCTTTTATTAAGTTATAATTCCTGACACTTTAAAAAAATCATAAGTTTGTAACAAACCAAAAGATGATAGTTTCCAAGCTACATAGAAAGAAAAACAACATAAATGTTTTATATGATGAAAACATCTTGTGTGATGGGATAGAAATAATACAGGGTGAATCTACTCCTCTCCTGGTTTCAAGGGTCGATAGAACAAATACCATGACAGATATAGCTCAAAATAGCTTATATCAATGGACAGAGCATAATCTCCAAATTTGATTAAGCGCTAAAGACGCAGTTGTAGATTTAGCCGCTGGAGTGCAGTCACAGGGAAAACACACCCTTCACTGGTGTACATATAGCTTTCTGCGCGTTATAATTTGCTAAATATGAGTCTGTTGTAACGGTAAATCGATGACTGTACGAAACCTCAACAAGAACAAATTACAGCCAAAACAAATCGTGCATGGTACAAAAAGTTTGAAGCAACAGGCTGCTTGTGTGGTGGAAAACGAACAGACTGGCCAAGAGTGTCGGTTGAGACCGCTGAGCGTGTGCGAGAGGCATTTATCAGGAGCCCTAAAAAGTCGACACGTCGTGTGAGTTAGGAATTGCAAATTCCGCAGCCAACTGTCTGCCGTATTTTACGTCGACAACTTAATGTGAAAACCATACCGGATACACCTGTTGAAGCGCTGAGTCCCGAGGATCACAATCGTCGCCTTCAATTCTGTGTTGATTTTCAAGAGCTGCTAGAAGAAGGCGGTTTTGCTGAGAAACTGATTTGAGTGACGATGCCACTCTTCATGTGTCTGGCAAAGTGAACCGCCACAATGTACGTGTTTGGGGCACAGAAAAACCGGGTGTTGTGGTAGAACACGTCCGTGCTGTTTCTTCGTCAAAAGTGTACGACCCATTTCTCTTTGCTGAGAAAACTTTACCCTCCCAGTACCTGGGCATGCTCACATGTAGATAGCCTGAAATTTATTTATCAGCAAGATTGGGTTCCACCTCATTTTCATCATGACGTCCGCAGTACCTCGATGCAGAAATTCTTCGTAGTTGAATTGAATGTGCTGCTCGAGATGACTCTCCTCTTCTTTTATGGTCTCCATTTGTACCTGACCTGACTTAAACCAAGTGATTTTTTCCTATGGGGTTATGTGTTTGTGCCACCTTTGCCACATGATTTAGCGCAGTTGCGAGAGGATCACGCATGTAGTCGCTGGTATCGACCGTCAGATGTTGGAACGTGTGTGGCAAGAGCTTACTGCAGGATTGATGTCTGCCACGTCACCAACGGACATCATATGGAACACCTGTAAGGTATGTACAAAACGTGAAGAGATACTCTATCCACTGATATAAGCGTTTTCGCTGTGTCTGTTATGGTTGCTGTTCCATCGACCGAAACCAAGGAAGAACATTAGAATCTCTCTGTACACATCTCATCATAAATGAGGCAATTCGTTGGTTATTTCGAAACGACGGTTAGTGACGTCAGAGGGAGCAGTTAATATATTAAGAGAGGAAGTATTTATACATTGCATCCTGATTGGTTTATAGTATGCCTTTCTAAGGGAAGTGTAGAAAGCAGTTAGGAAACAGTTGGAAAGCAGCCATTAAACAGGAAAGACGTATGTAAGAGAGCCACATTCCTCCCACTCGTCGAAGCCAGTTCGCCATCACATAGAATCTGCACATGAGGTATAAAGTTATTGTATCTTTTCACTTTTGGATAAATTAGAGTGTTGTAATAAATATAATATTGTGACCTGGTGAAGTAAGGAGGCACGATTTAACAAAATTCGTCTTATAAACCTTGCCAAGGGAGTTATAGTTAATGTTCAATTAGATGAACCAAAAGCGTTACGTCCTTATTCCTGTTCGTGAAAATAAAACCCAAATTGTCGCGATAAAAGGAAGTGCGGGAACGAAAAAATGAACCTCCACGTATCCCCAAAGGAATTAAGTCTGGTTATCTCGAGGATTAAGGGACTAGGGCCAAGCGAAAAATATAATGGTCACTATTATTGTCGTCAGGCTGGGGAATCACTCATTTCTAAAACATATCGAAATACCACGCTCCGGGGACACTTGCCTTGAAGAACAAAAGGTGCTACTTTGTACAGAGTGAGTCACGCTGATATTCGAGGGCAGAGAGTCTTAAACTTTCCTTTAAATACATGTCGCTGTCCCGAACCCTCAAGTTTTAACAATCCAAAGTTTAAAATCGAATCTTTTCTGCCTAAACAAGCAAATAAATATACATTTGTAAAAAATATTTCCCTTTTTATTGTAGTGTATTGCTACTCAGTAGTAATAATCATAATAATATTACATTAAAAACATATGAAACGCACAAATAATTAATAAGAGGATGGTTTGACTAATAACTTGGTTCTTATATGAATATGGGGGGCATTCAAAAAGCTTTGCAAGTGTCGACTTAAAGTCCAAGCTAAGAACCGAATTCGAAAACTTATGCTGACAATCCTTTAAAGTACTCTCCATCTCTCTCTCCACACACAGCTGTAGACGGTGTAACACTTGCCAAAAGCATACGGTACTCGGACTGAGATATTGTCAACAGAGCTGAATTTATTTATAGCTTGAGCAAGGTCCTGCACTTGTTTAAAATATTTTCCAGCAGTTCGAGATTTCACTTGAGGAAACAACCAGAAGTTGCACGGTGCAAGGCCAGGGCTGTATAGTCGATGGTCAAACAACTGGACTTTTGGTGATTTCCTGCTTCCTCAAATTTGCAGCTGTTCTGTGAGGGGACGCATTGTCATGCAAAAGCAACAGCTTGAAGTTCCTGCCTTTGGACGCCGCCGCCTCAGCTCTTCAAATAAAGAATACAAAATATATGTATCATAGTATTCTCCATTCATTGTCATTCTTTCTGGCATACAGTCAAACACTTCATAGATTCTTCATCACCAGTGCATACATCTGTCAAACTTTTAGGATCATTTGCAGGAAACATGCTCAGCAGTTTCCTTGCACATTCCTTTCTGTTTGGCTCTTCATTGTTAGGGAATGGGGAGCCATTTTGCACAAAATTTTCTCAGCTTTAAGTGTTTATAGTATACTGTCAATGCTGCCAACACTGATATCCCCTTCCATACTTAGCGTTTCAACAGTAATGTGTTGATTTTCCTCTACCAAGTTCCTCACTCTTTGAATTGTTCTCTCGTTCACAGCTTCCCGTGGCCGGCCAGAGCGAGGGTTGTCTTTCAAAACCTCTCGTCCTTCTTCAAATGATCGAATGCAACACACTCGATCACCATGAACAGCTCCCAAGTCCTCGCTCTCTCACCTGCTCATAGCGTGTGCAAATGTAGAATGTAAAGTTTTCTTTAGAAATATTCTGATTTATCACCAGCTGTTAACACAGGACTGAACTCAACGGACTGTACGACAGTGACTACGCAACTTTAAAGTTCTACTTAACGTTTATTTTGACAGCTTAAGGTCCATTGTTTCTACTGTTTTAGTTACATTTTGTAGACATTATTGTTCAACAATGAATAGGCAGGTTGCAAAAGTTTTTGAATGCCCCTCTTAGAGGGCAACAGCAACAGCTGTATGTGTAGTCATAAAATTTGTTTTCTCTCTATGAATATTCTATAGTCACAAGTGATTTGATGTTAATTCATTGTTTTTAAACACAAAGCGTTTGAGTGACAATGAAAAATGGATAAGATTGGAATTCGTGGTGTTAATCTATTCTGTTTTATGGAAGGGAATAAAGCAAAGGAAATTCACGAGAGAATTTTACCGACATTGGTGACACGTGCCCTTCCTATGAAACCGTTTGATTTGGATAAATGAGTTCAAGCATGGCAGAACAAACACCGAAGACGCAAAACGTCCTGGAGCTCAAAGTGCAGCCATGAGGCGAGAAAACATCGATAAATTCCATGATGTGTTTGCTGATAGACGAGTGAAAGTGTACGAGTTAGCAGAGGACATACAATAAACCACGTGAACTAAACAGAACTCATCAACAAGGAATTGAACGCAGCATCAAAACCCAACCGGAACAAATTCTCAACGTCTAGTGCTCCCAGTGTCCTGCTCTGAAAACATAACGTTTTGCGCTTTTCCCTCTAACAACTTCACTCCCCTGACAACGAGGCTCTCAAAAGACGCGTTTAACTGCCGCATTATCTCTTCATTTGGCTTAAACTTGTGTCCAGACAGGAAATTTTGTAGGTTCGGAACAGACGGTTATCTAAGGAAGCCAGATCAGGTGAATGGAGTGGTTGTGAAAGCATTTCAAATCATTGTTTTTAATGTGTCCATTCAAATTAAATCCATGCCTTGTGCTTGGAATATCTGCACAATTCTGGACTACTGTAATGGAAATAGTCAGAGGACGGAAAACTGTGCTTTGGCGACCTGCATGTTGTTGCAAGGGCAAGAAATAGTAGAGAATTTATTTATTTGTTTTATTTACGGATCCTCTTTCACATCTCAGGTCATCAGCGTCCCATTCAAATCAGTAAATTTTGTTCAGAGGCCTCTTCTTTCAGTCTTGAGGTTCTTTTTCGTGCCGTAAATGTACGACATGGGACCCACAGCTTTATTTCCCTTCCGAAGGAAGCCATACTTAAGATTTTTATGTCCGAAAATATTCTTCAACCCTGGCCGGGATTGAACCCGCGATCTTGGGTCTACAAGGCAAGTATGGTTAGCACTAAATCACAGGATCATACCTTCAGAGCATTTGGATATTCAGGCAGCTTTCTCTATAAACGGATGTTAGCTCAAATGGGTATTTGCATCAATTTCGTTATTACTGTTAAAAAGTATGAGGAGAGCTGCTCAGAAAGTTCTCGATCTGAGAAAGAAAACACAATACTTTTAACCCAACTTTTTTATTTTACCTTTTGAATCTCTATGGTTAGAGCCTCTTTATGCCTTCAGTATAAATGATTATCCATCTGCAAAACATGCTTTTGTTTGATCTGTGTATTTGAGGTAAACCCTGTTCAGCAAGCGATTTCTTCAGATTTGGGAAGAGCAAAATGTCACTGATGGAGCCAAATCAGTTTAATATGATGCGCAAGTCGTGCAATTGAACCAGTGCAATGTCTTGATGGAAAAGAAAATTATTCTTTAACAAATGCTGAACTTAAGCCTTAATAGCATCCTTCAATTGATCCAGCAATGCTGCATAATACTTCCTGACACCCCCAGCGTCCCAGAAGGCAGTGGCCATCACCTCCCCTGCTGAAGCAACACATTTGGTCTTCTTTGGAATGCTTTCATCCTCTTGAACCCATTATTTGGACTGCTGTTCATATCTAGAGTGTGATGATCAATCTATGTTTCGTCCACAAATTGTAAAATGGCTGTAAGTCCGTCGAGTTGCGTCCAGCACTCCTCGGACATGCTTACAAACACGCTGCGACCTTTCGCGTGTGCAAATGTTCCACAGGTGATCTATTCAGATCTTTGCAATCTCAGTAAACACCATTGTGAATTTCTGCGATTTTTACTGTCTTTGCAGGTAATACGATGTCCTGAACGTTCATCATAAAAAAAATGAAAGAACAACCGCGTTTAAACTCAGCAGCCCTTCTTTACTATAGAAAATGACGAGTCTTTTTAAAGTAGAATTAATTCCCCCCCTTTTTTTTTAATCTTGGTTGGCGTTGTACCATTTGAAATGAAGTATTTCATCACTGCGCGATATTCGATTTTGTCCATTTTGCTAAAAAGCCCCAACCTGTTTACTTTGCTGGACTGGAGCAGCCAAATGAAGGCACATGTACAACATATAATGAATCGTGCTGAGAGCTATCGTTGATATTTGTTACTGCCAGCGCCATGCCAGACCGAACCACCTTCGTAATGCACAATGTTGTTCATAGCAGTGTAGGCAGGCACATCAAACCATAGTGCTGGCAACATATCAGCAGTTAATCGTTGTGGACTGATTTTCTGAGATAAATTGGAAGCATACTTCTTGGGTGACCGTGGTACTCGTTCCTGTTAACATTTGGGGCAAGCAATTCTCTCGCCTCCAGTGAGGCAAAGCAGTTGCAGATGTTACGTTGTAACTTCATTTTTTTCCCCTCTTCTTCACACGCCTACACATTTTGCTGCCGGCATTGTCATATCGCGGTACTGGCCCGGAGCCATGTTTTGTATGTGTTCCATTTGAATGTCTGCCATTCTAATCCTACTGGTATTTGGCAGTGTTTTGATCAAATTGTTATTTTGCAGATCATAACGTCGTTTTATGTCTTGTTTAATATATGGAGAAGATAGTCGGCAACGTCGCGGTTTCTGCAGCTCTCTACAGCAAAGTGACGACCTCGTGTGATGTATAAAGGTCATTGCTAGTGGCACTGACGCTTCTCCTGCCAGAACGAGATGACAAAAGGTGCACAGTGTTGACAAATTGCGTTTACTGCGGAGAGGAGGGAGGCCTCAGAAGAAAATGGGTCTTATGTGCTTTATGACGTCCTTAATTATACACCATGTTGTCTCATCTTTCCTTCAACTGTCACGGATGAAATGAATGGACGTTTAGAATCCTCTGACACAAAGTTGTCGAGATAAGCTGTGTGTTATATTTTCTTCGCGCTACTGCCAAGTTAAAATGTTTCATGTCGACTCCGAACTAAAGGTATAAAAACTTTACAAAATTCTTCAGGGTAAAGCTTGTCGGGCTAGATATCGTTCAAGCCCGAGGTACGAATCATAGCAAACAAAAACTAAAATACGAAAAGTCGTCATGCAAGAGCTGCGTAAACTAAGCGAATTCCTCAGCAAGTTGAATATGTGAAGGTTATTACAGAGCGCTAGAGCAGAAAATGCACTAAAAACAAGAAAATCTAATTGAACATATACTCGATTTTTAAAATTAGTGTTAAACGCCCTTTTTTACTACTGAGGCACCACAGGCGGTGGGCACTGATGATATATGAGTTGAAATGAGAAATTGGGAAAGGATTTTTAAAAGAAAGGAACTACTTTGCTTTAACTACTAAAAGTTATGTGTGTGTCTGTCTGTGAACGCTCTAGTAGTACAGTATTCTCACGCTTGAAAGTCGGAGGAATGTACAGACCTGCTCTTGTGTATTGTTGACAGCGTATTAAGTCTTCATTAGGTGACGTAATACGGTGTGTTATCATAATTTGTTAATGTGGCTCAGTTCAGGTATTCTATCCCTCAAAGAGTATTATTATTATTATTATTATTATTATTATTATTATTATAAAATGTTATTTTTCTTTTTGAAACTTATAGATTGCAAGAATTCTAATTTTGTTCCCCTTATACCACACTATAATGCCATAACTTATTTCATTGCAAGTATTACACATGAGTCCACCTGAACTGAGCCACATTCTTAGATTAGTAAATAAATTTCGCTACATAACATTGGACATGCTCTGGAAATTGCTCTAAAATCACTTCAAAGTTTTTTCGGCAAACGGAAATTTCCTATTCCTCTGTTCGAATGACTATAAAGTTAACGATTAATTTCTGAAAGGAGCAACGCCCGCAGAAACTGGACAAACATCAAGGTGAACCTGCACCTTTACTTAGAACGGTTTGGCAAGTTTAGATGTAGCCGAGCACAAGTGGGACGTCCTGTCGACGTATCGATTTTTGAAATTGTTGAAAACATCCAGGACATGGCGCTCATCGATCAATGCTGGAGGTCAGGTACTTAATATTTGGCACATCATTTGCAAAAATCTATCGGTGAAATGCGTGCATCCCACGAGTGGCCGAGGCCGTTAAGGCATGGCATCGTGAGCGGGAAGTCTGCGGTTCGAATTCCATCGGGACCGTCCGTCCTCTCTGACTGAGATTTGGATTTCTTATGTCCTGATAAATGGCAAATGCCTGGGAGGCACCCTGAACTTAGGCCTGAAGCGCTTCCTTCCTTAAAAAATATCCTTTCCCAATTTATCATTTCATCTCATGTATCATCAATGTCCGCCCCCTCTGGTGCTCCAGTAGTAAAAACCGGGGTTAAACACTGTGTAAAAGGGGGGGGGGGAAGAAAGAAAGAAAGGTGGATTCACGACTACGGCTCAGTCGAAATGGTAGATTGCAGTCGGAGAAAGCGCTCAGAGGGCAAAACGATCCTGTTGAGACCGTGTTTTGGGATTGCCATGGAGTAATTTTAATTGATTAGAAAAGGGCAAAGCCATAACCGGTGAATATTACGCCAAACTGTTGGAGAGTTAAGTGAATCGATCGTCCTGGAGCCTTATTCATCACGATAACGCCAAGGTACAAGTGACCTGAAACTTTTTGAACTTAGTATGAAATACTTCATCTCCCATACTCTCCACGTTCAACCTCCTCGGACTGCTTCCTGTTCAACTTAAAACATGGCTCGCAAATAAATGCGTTTTTGCAGAGCTGAAGATATCGCATTTTATGGATGGGATAAACAAGTTAATAAGTGTATAGATTTAACTTTTGAGAAATGAAACCAAATTTATCCAAAAAAGTTACATCGTCTTTATTTCGGCATGGACTTGTCGGGCTGTATCTAAACTCGCTTCACTTCAATGTTTTCAATATTGCGCTGCAGGTGCGATTTTGCCCAAACCGCTTATCGATTTTAATTAGCGTTCTCGAACTGGAGGGGACAAGGTAATTAAAGGGAGGCAGATAATCACTGTAGTGCGGTAGCTACGCACTGCGAAGATCTTCAGGAATACAGGCTAATGCAGAAGCTTTGCTGATGAATACCTTTAACCGTCTCTTTTCCTTTCTGGCCGAATTCCAGAGTAAAGGCAGTAGTAGGTGGTAGACTTTGGCACGTACTGCCTTTCTCCTCTTCTTCATGCCGGCGGATTTCCTATTAAAGGCGAAGTAGGTCTACAAGGAATAAATTACTTTCACTGCCAGAATATTAAATGCGCACACCATGCGTGGATGAATTGTGGATAGCGCAAGTTTAGCTATAGCAATAAGGACATTTGGCACCTACAGCTCAACTTTTTTGTGGACATAAAATCCGATGTTGAAAAACAAACTTGAAACTCTGCATCTATAAACATCGGACGAGGGAAAACAAAGAAAAACGTCCACGTTTGCGCTCAGAAAGTTTCTTGCTATACTTGAATTAGTTTTAAACGCCCGTCCTCCTATAACCAGACGAGCTTCTATTCAAATACGATGGTCACACATTTTTTATATATCTTTATTGCCTCCTTGCTTCTTAATGAGCGAGCTCGAAGTTGTAGAATTTCACTGAAAGCTCAACTCCTGGTAGAAATGTCGAATGACTCAAGTACAGAGGGCAGAAAGCTCTTTCACAGTAGGGAAAGGACGTTCACTCAGTTTTTTGAGCTTAGGGAAATAGTCAAAGTCTGGTGAACTCATGTGCGGACATAGGGCTCGTGAAGTAATACATTCCCAGTGTGCGGACGAGCGTTAGCGTTGTCACGAAGGACGAATGGCCCAACCTGGAGCAACTGTGATAAGCTTTTTATGAATTTTTTGCGTAATTTTAATATAAGTCACGATGACAATAATGCCATGCCACTTTAATATGCACGGGATTGTATACGTCTTGATGACTCCTTGATGATCAAAAGAAATTCTAATTTTCTTGACCTTTGACTACGCTCGTGGAAATTGTTTGATCATGGAGAAAATGAACCTCTCTACCCGTTGGACCGTGATTTCAACTTTGGTTCAAAAGCTCTAACCCACGTTTCTTCAATATGACAGTTCTATAAAAAAATATAAAAAAGTTTGACCGTCAACCTTTTGCTTTAACAAGCTCGCAGCACCCTTGAGTATCTGCTTCTGTTCAGCAGACGAGAAGTGAGAGACTGTTCACGCACAAAATTGTTCTCCTAAATAACACTGGTGTGCACGATTCTGGGGTTTCCGGCAAAATTATTTCATTAACTAAACATAATAGGCTGATTTCAAAACTGCAATTCGTTTTTTTCTTTTCCTACCACGTACCAATTTTTTTACATTAGCATTTTTATTCGCGATGTTTTCAATACAGTCCAAGAACAGCATTTTGAGCAACCTCAACAGTTTACACATATAGAACTTTAATGACTTAGGTCTTTCAGAGACTTCTGCTGAAATATTGGAATTCAGGCTAAAAGAAAAAAAACCTCCTGGCTCCGGGAACGTCCTTTTCTTGCGAGACACCGTGAAGAGGAATTTGTTGCATATTTCTCTCAGGAAGAGAGCTTGTACCTTGTCGTGATATTCCTGGTTCAGTGATTGTCTTGGGAGTGCAGAATACATTCCATGTGATTGGTGACTTTAAGGTGTATTGTTGTATAATGGAAACAAACATACATCAGTTCCACTTGCATATTGCCTTCACCTCAAGGAAACATCAGAATTTGAAATTACTTCTAGAAAAAGTCAAGGAGAGCATATTTGGCAGGTGTGTGGAGATTTAAACTTATCAACATGTTGCTAGGTCAACAATCAAGCTTAATACGTGAATGAGATGGTAGATCCCGATCTGAACACTGAACAAGAAAACATTGGAAGTACAGAGACAATACAGTACCAGGAATGAAAAATGTAATTCATGAGACTCTTTTTAACCCGAAAAATATTCCATTACCTCCTGTAAATATAAAATTAAACTTAACGAAGCAATTCGTGAAGGATTTAAACAAGGACAACTGCTACAAATACACCTGCAATGTCTAATATGTAATGCTAAAGTTAAAGAGGGAATATTTGTTGGATCAGAGATTAGGGGTTGTTTGTGATACCTTATTTGAAGAAACAATGACAGATACTGAAAAACAGACTTGGGTTGATTTTAAAAGTGTTATAAAAACTAATTAGAATATTACAAGGATCCAAATTACAAAAATATTGTACAAGATATGCTTGAGAAATTGCTAAAGCTGGGGTGCAATATGAGTATCAAACTCGATTTCGCACACTCTCCTTTGCACTTTTTGGTTGTGTCAGCGTGGGGCAGGGTGAAAGATTTCTCCAGGACATAAAGCAGATTTAAAAACGTTACCAGGGAAAGTGGAATATAAACTAGCGGACTACTGTTGGTCACTAAAAGTAGATTAACCAACGCTTTTTCATAAAAGAACTCGATAGGACCGGGTGTAAGAAAGTGTATTTTATTATTTTTTATATTGTGGAAAATTGGTAAGTGCTGAAGGAAAAATGAGTTGATATTTACATTCAGCATGAAGGAATTAGGCATATTTACACATTACAATAGAAACCCCAGCCAATATAATTTCTCAAAATACGGAATAGTTCTCCGTTGCTGCTGATCTTTTTGAACAGCGTCTGCCACAAGTTTCACTCTTGTTGATGACTTGAGCGTTCCTGGTCTATGGCGACACGACCATTAGCCGAATGAGAAACTGTGCAAATCACCGGAATCCTCACCCAGAGCTCTACCACGTTAAGTTTCGATCCCCAACAGTTACAGTACCCGATATACCTGCAGAGTCTATTTCTAGTACTTGTTACCTTAACACAGGGTGTGCCATGTTTCTTCCTCAAGCCTTCAGCTGCAACTGACGTGATTTTTACTACTGTTGCAATCCGCAGTATTGCCAACAATGTAATATTAATGAAATGAGTACTGTATTCCTTAAAGTGTACAATCAAAGTAGAGAACGATTAGTGTTTTTCTACATAATTCTTTTATTGAAATACTCCATGCTTTCATAAATTTACTTATCAATAATTTATTGATCACAAACGATTTTTCTGATCATCAAGTTCAAAGAAATCGAAAAATGCTCTTTTTGCCCCAAATTTCACACATTCAGATGGAAAAACTGTGGACCAAAGAATATGACAAGAACATTTTCCTAATTCGTTGATTTCTTGCTCTTTTCCTTAGCGTGTGCCACACTTGATATCGATTACTTGCCAATCACAGTCCGTTAGCGTGCCTTATTAGACGATACGCTTCTTCACCCGGTCCCAATTACTTCCAGCTTCATTCTGCACGAAATTAACTACTTTACAACTTTCAGCTGAAATACGTGCATGTTTCGTGACAGCGTTTCGGTCCAATCACCACGCAACTGGCTTGATGTTTCACAACAGCCCTTCCTTGAATTAAGTCTCGTTGCTGGGTTACGAAAAAACAAACAATAACAGCTATACACAAGTGCCGACACCTTCACCGACACTCAGCGCCGCTCATTTCGTTCTCAACCGACATTTGAACGTTACGTCATCATGTTTTAACTGAGGAGGGAAATGTGTAGGTTGGACCCCACCGATTTTAACGCAATTTTGTAGTACGATTAACTGAACATCTCATATTTATTGATAATTATTTTTCCGTAAAATTAATGAAAATATAAATAATTGTTAAAACAAATACACTGAGCTGTACGGCACAATCAGCTAGTGATGACGTTTTATGCTTGTGCTAGTGTCTGTGTATAGACAGTTGTAAATGAACGTCCAGAGTTAGAAACTAATACAGTATCTATTTAGAATAAATGCGGTGAAATTTATTAGAGTACTGAATGTTTTTAATATACAAGGGCTAAGTCATAAGTCATGGCAACTATTTTTATTCTCACGAACAAGGAACAGCATGAAACCTCTAAGATATACAATTGAAAATAATGAAGTGTTCATGTGAGCAGAGCCGCGTGTCTCAGCACCTCCGGAAGTTCAGTTGGTGAGCAAAAGTGGTCAGGAATGAAGGTCAACAAGAGTGAATAACGTGCGTATGTGAAAATAACATTTCTCCGCGGTAGGAATGTACAAGAATGCCACACAGAGCTACGGGAAGCACTGGGTGTGCCTGCCCCACCCTATCGAACAGTGGAAAGGTAGATAAGAGGCCTTCAAACGGGGCGGAGGGTTGTGGGACTCCTGTGTCCAGGGACAGGATGTATGGGTAAGGTGGTGGAACATTAATGAAGCGATGACACGTGCCATACACTTGCGTAATTAGAACAGCAAACAGGAATTCCGGCAAAAACAGTGCACCGAATTTTATCTGAGGGCCTGACAATGGGGAAAATATGTGCTAAGTTGGTGTCACATCGTTAAGACAGCACAGCACATTAGAAGTGAACTCGCTACGAAACACATCGCATCAGTCTGGCGAGATTTCAGGAAGAAGGGGATGCCATGTTGAATCGCATCATTGCAATTGATGAAACATGGACAAGAGCGACAGTCCAGTAAATGGCGTCATCCTGAGTCACCATACAAACACAAGTTTCTGCAAACACATTCACCCCCCCCCCAAAATATAAAAAAGTAATGGTCATTCTGGCGTATGGCAGTCAAGGTGTGCTTGTGTGTTATCCAGTGCGTGAGGGGACGCACTCACCGAACTGCCAGAACTTTTGAACAACGTCATTATTCTCCACGATAACGCGACAGCTCACAGCTTATAGTGTCAAGTGTCTTTTACAGCGGTGAGATTGGAAATCCCCAAAGTAAAGCTGCCATTTGTGGAAAAGGTTTTTCTAACAAAGCGGACATTCCGACGCGAGGTGGCTTACGTTAGCAACAGCAGATGTTATTCAGCGTCTTCCCCATCGCTGACAACGAACCGTCGATATACTTGGAGACTACTTCGAAGTTACTAAACGCCCTGGATTACCGGGGAGATCCGTCTTGTGATGGGTTTGCAACTTTGTGTATAACTTTTGCTCATGCCATAATAAACCAATGTTATCCGGTTTTCTGTGTTTTGTTTCTTTCCTACGGCGGCTAGCTGCCTACATCCAGCCTTTCGTTGGTGGCTCCACTTAGCAGTTATCTTTCAGCCTTCTCAGCCTTATACTTTCAATCGTATATCTTAGATTTTTCGTGTTGCCCTTATTTGCGAGGAAAAAAAAAAAACAGTTGTCATGACTTATGACTTATCCCTCGTATTAGAGATTAAAATTATACGTAAGTTTACAAACAATATGGAGCCAAGTGTTGATGACAGTTTGCGACCATTCTTAAAAATATATAACACAAAAAATAGGACAACGTCTAGGATATAAAGATGCAGATGATATTCTTGATGAAAATGATTGTATATTTTAGGAAGACTATAATAATACTATGTAGCTGAAACTGAAGTTGACAAGTAAAATAGCCGAGAGATATGCATCGCTCCAGAAAACAATGGACAATACATATATATAAGTTTGGGTACATTTTGAAAAGCTCTTAATGAGCATTAAAGGAAAATGTTTAAAGAAAATGGGCAATGTTTATAAAATAAGGGTTGGAGTTACTTGCGGTGACAAAAGTCAGTAATATTATTTTTCAGTTCTCAGGATACGGCTATCCCTACACTCTAGTTTTATGTCTCTGAACCACGTGCTTCAAAAGTTATTTAGGAGGTGTGGGGCTTTTAACTAACCATGCATATTGTTGTTCGATGGGATGCCAATAATATCGATTCTTTTGAACAGTGAATTACTTTGAAGACTTTGAAGTTATTAGATTAGAGTCTTTTGCGATCATTAAATGTTGTGATGGCGAGAGTTATATAGTGTTTCCTAAGGACAAGAGTTGGTCCTTGTGGTGTAGTGGTAACCATACTTGTCTTCTAAACCCCAGATCGCGGGTTCAAACCCGGCCAGGATCGATGGATTTTTTCGGACGTAAAAATCCTAAGTTCCTTCCTTCGGAAGGTAAGTAAAGTCGTGGGTCCTGTGTCGTACATTTACGGCACGAAAAGGAACCTCAAGCCTGAAAGAAGAGACCTCTGAGCAAAATTAGTTGGCCGTTTCACGTCCTGAATTGAATGGGACGCTGATGACCTGAGATGTTCAAGAGCGTCCGTAAATAAATCAATTCAACAATCAAGGACAGAAACCCAAGATGTACCAGCTGTCTCTTTGTGGCAGTACTGACAGGTTGTTGTCCCGAGTCCTACCTACCTGGTAGAGATCGTACAGAGAGACGTTAGCTGTCATTTTCAGAGCTTCCCGCCATCCGCTCAAAGTGAGGCCTTCAGAGTGTCGTAAAGGTCAATACCAAGTCCTTTCTGTCGGAGTTTAGCCCAAGTAGGCTTCATTCTTTCATAAAAACTTTTATTATTCGCCGAGCGCCAAACAATCCAGTTCGAGGAGCAGAATTTTACCAATGTAGAAATTTACGGGAAAAAAAGAACTGAATTCATATGTACAAATTATTTTAAAAATAAGTTCTAATGCTAGTAAATTAGGTGTAATGATGGTTTTTCTGCCCTCATCGGAGTTTGCACTAGTGATAATAGAATGAATACCTTAATCGAATGTAACTAATTCCATTATTCCCATGATAGAATAAATTAAATATTCCTTATGAGATAGACAATCGAGTAAAATAATCTTAATTTAATTGTATGCGAGTCAACAACGGAATTCCTATTAATGTAAATAAATTAATTTCACAATTTTGTTCTTCGGTTTCAGTTTTATATTCTAAATGTTAATAAATGATATTTTTAAAAAAATCTCGGCGTTTGGCATCAGCGTTATTGCAGCCGCCAACCAGTTACTTTGCTCTGATATCAAAACTCCAGCAAGACCACAAATAATACTTCCCCCCCCCCCAAAAAAAAAGATCGTCATGATTTGTTACCAACATAAGAAAAAGTAAGAGAAACTTAAGAGAATTATTAAAGGGAAAGGGAGTTAAAAATAATATTTTTTGTTTGTACCTTTTAATATTTGGAATTCCGTTTATTTTAATATGATTTTCACTAATGTTCCTTGATTATGACTTTTAATAATTTTTAATTGTGTTATTTTTTGGGGAGGGGAAGTATATTTCATAAATAGGCAACGATTCTTTCCAAGGCCTCATTCTTTGTTGTTTTACAGTGTTGCAGGGTTTTAGCTGGTATTTCCCCCCAAAAGTTAGTAAAACATTTTTTGGCTGCATTTATTGTAAACCCACTTTTTGCACAAGTTCCCCCATTCTTTTAGAATATGCATAAGCTATACGTTAAAACTTTTACCAATTGTTATGGCATGGATTTATTATGGTAGAGCTTGGACAAAATGTGTCAACGTAAAAAAATAAAATGTTGGGGAAAAAACATAAAGAAGGAAACAATTGAAAATAATTTATAATTTGCCTCAGAAGCAAGGAATAGTAGTGAAAATAGATCAGAAAATTTAAATTATGTGCATCTGTATGCTGTAAAAGCTTCATTTTATTAGCTTTAATAGTCCTTGAGAAAATGGGAACTGAAGTTGGTAAATTTAACATGACAAGGACAGTCTTTCATACACAACTTAAAAAAAAAAAAAAAAAAAACTTCTGTAAAACGTGTTAAAATAAAAAAGAATATGTTAACATGTTAAAAGAACTAATTCATTGTCTATGAAAACCTAAAAATCCGGGCCCTGCTAATAAATAACGAAAAGAAGGCGCTACCCACCTCGGCAGATGGTGAGGCTGTCAAGCAATAACTTCTAAATGGCAAAATTAATTTCCGATTGCGTAGCTGAATGAGGTTGCTATGTGCAACCCCTAGTACTGAAACAGAAGACATGTGTTATTTAGCTGCAACATCTCAGGGTGACATTATCGATAATTCTACCACGTTTCACCGAGATGGATGTGCAATACAGACTTCCGTCTTGAACTGAAACACCGGCATGGGATTTTTACGTTAATTGTTCCATTGGTCATA
The DNA here is from genome assembly GCA_030762175.1 of Metallyticus violacea. Classification (NCBI taxonomy): domain Eukaryota; kingdom Metazoa; phylum Arthropoda; class Insecta; order Mantodea; family Metallyticidae; genus Metallyticus; species Metallyticus violacea. The sequence continues at coordinate 8,749,726 of CM060833.1, read as the reverse complement.
ATGAGCGCACGAGCATCATGAAGCCCATGTTTAACGTTTTCGTGTGCGTCACTGTCACTGTGACGTCAATACGTTTCCCACTAGATTTGCTACCTGACCCGCATTACTTGCGTAGGCTGTGCTGAAACATGCCAGTTGTAGCTGCGTGCTACACGAGCGGAATGAATGCCGTTGTTACCTAGCCTCTCATCGTTTACCCTGACAGTATAGCCGTTACACTGTCCCCTGCGTTTCTCTTTAACAGTGTTTCAATTACAAACTACGTATGCTGCTATTTAACACCGGCGGACAATATATCTTTATGCCAATAATATTTATGTAAAACATTTACATTACATTAAAACACAAACACACTTTCTCTTTTATATGTCTGTATATGACATTTATACATTGTTTAAAAACACACAGCTTCTCATTAGATGCACTTTGCATAGAAACGCACCCAGCTCTGACCAATTTTCTTCCTGTTCAAGCAAGTCCCAACATGTTAACCTGCCCATATTCGAGTATGTAAACTTGGCTCCAAGGCTCACCCACCAATGTTCTGTGTTTGGACAGTGCGCCAAACTTTCAGATTTCCACAAAGAGGGCAAGCTCTATCATTGGTCGTTTTTGTGCTTTCCAAGCCCCCAGTCTAAGCGAAGCTATCTATACCTGTTCGCTCCTTAAAATTCAAATTATATATGTATAGTTCCTTCCCCCCGTTAATTTTCAGCTCATTACTAAGTTCCAATTATGATCTGCTGTGCATGCTGATTCTATGTCCTGCCTGTTGATCTCAATTAGCTCTCTTCCAACTTTCCCCCAACTCCATAACTCACATCTGTAACACATTGACGATCTTATCATGACCTCGTACATTTTTTATAATGCTCACTGAAGTGGCCGGCATCAGTACGCAGAACTTCTGCCACGCGCTCCCAGGCTTTATACAGTGCAGTGACTAAGAGCTGGGGTCCATTTGCCTTTCGTTCTGAAGGTTACACCAAACACTGAAAACATTTAACATGTGTTAGTTCTATTCCCCGATACTTCCGCCTCTCATTTGTGCTATAGACGGTTCCGTTTTTTAAAAGTTATTGCTTTGGTTTTGGCGAAATTCACAATCATTCCCCATTTACTGCAGTAATCCGCTAGTTTGTCCAACCCTTGCAAAAAGCACGTCTACAATATCGTCTATAAATAGATTAAACAGAGATGACGATATACGGCCTTAGGAAGCATTTCGACTTTCAGATGCATGACGCTGGTTTGCTCTGATACAGAATTTCACATTTTTATATTTTTTCCTTAGAGCCTGCATAGTTTTATCCGAGTGCGTAATTTCTGCCACAGTGCACCACTGTCCACAATACACGAAGATGTTATCAGTAGCGGAGCACGCTTCCCTAAAACCGGCCTGATATTTCGAGATCGTAGTGAACCGCCACAGAAAGCAACGAAATACGCCTGACATTACTAGCGTCGTTTCTCTTTCTGCAGTGACTGCATTAATTCGCCTTCCATTCTTCTGGATAGTGCTCAGCCCTCATTAAATGACTTATTTCATGCTAATGTCATAAGATGCATGGTGCAGTATATGCCAAGTGCTTGTTGTCCCATCTACTCCCGCAGCTTTACCGTTCTTCACACAGTTTGTACTTCTCAGGTGCATACACAGTGATCACTTATGAACGGTCTCGTTCCGGCTAATTGCGTTCTTCCATGTAATCTGCTACAGTTTGTATTCAGAATATTTATAAACAACATTTCGAGCTGAAAACGCAAATAAGTGAAATTTACAGGTGGAAAAACTTAAACCTTGCACCTCAAATATTTCTGAAATGAAAGCTGTTATTGATACGCGGCTTTCACAGAAGTAAAATTTATACAAGGGCTCCATACACGGATGATAATAATTATTAGAACGTTATTTCTTCAACAAAAATTACATTATTTCAAGCTAACAATATCTATTGACGCCAAGAAAATAAAACCAGAGGAGATTACAATGTCAAAAGTGTGTTTTTTTTTGGCAGGATTCTAGTTTTAAGTAGTTTACGAGCTATCGTAATATGAACATTTTAAATACCTGCAGTTGTCTGCTCCATTTAACTGCTCCGTTACTAGGCTGTATTGTTCGCAGTTTTTATTAGTCAGTGTATATCTGGTTTTTAGTTTTTTTTCTTCTTTCTGATTTTCCAAGAAAACATGTTACACTTTATACTTATGTGTTTTTACTATGTATCAGCACTCTCTTAAGAAATACGAACACTGGTCTTCACAGGTTGTGTTCAAAATGATGACCATCAGCTACAATACAGCTTCCAGTGTGTCATGTAAAGATTGCTGCATATGTTGTAGCATTTCAGTAGAAGTTTCAGAATAGTCAGCTGTAATACGTCATTTCATATCTTCTGGTGTAGTCTGTATGTCTTTTAGCTTTCCCCACACGGAAATGTCTTAAGGGGTCAAATCTGGTGAACGGGCGGCCCAAAATACAGCTCCCTTCGTCCAATCCAACGATTTTAAGACAATCGTAGTGCGTCTACTTTCAGCAAACAATTACAAGAAAGAAAACATTCTTTCTACATTCTCCACACGCCATGAGCATATCGACTTTTTCAGCATTAGTAAATCCCATCTTCCAGCACTTCCTACTTCAAGAACTATCTCAAAGTACTGGCTGGAAGTTGCAATCAATATGTCAAGTGTAAAGGAAACAAAATGTAAACAAACAAAAGCTCGTAGCCAAGTAACTAAGCAGAAAACTGTAGATATTTAAAATGTTCATATTACGATAGCTCGTAAACAACTTGCACTAGAACTCTGCTAAAGCCACCATTGACATTCTAATTTCTCTACTTTTACTTTATTGATGCCAATTGGCATTGTTCCATTTGAAAAAAAAAATGTTAACTTTTTTACAAGTAATAATATTCCAATAATTAACTTTTTGTATGGGCTGCAGGTATGAATCCTTGTGTAAACTTTATACCTCGGTGAAAGCAGCCCACAACAGCACTTCCCATTTTAGAAATATTTGTGGAACAAGTTCTAGATTATTCACCCGGTACTGTTGGGAATGTCTCGAACAATTAGCCAAATTATTGAAATTCTATTTCATCTTCTTTAAAGAAACTTCTAAAGCTTGAGTAATGTATTTAAATAATGATAAAGCTATTTAGTGATATGCGTGTTGGCTACTGCAGTCATGAGTTTGTCCCGGTTTGCACCCAGAACGAACGCGGATTACAGCTACCCAATTACAAAGTTCCAAGAGACGGGATCCATGGCAAGTAGACGATTGGGGACATCAGAGAAGCAAACAATCAACGAACAAAAAGACTTGCAATGTCCCGAGAGCATTTTTGATTTTACGCTTTATACGAAGAATGTCTGGAAAAGCACACAGGGCTTCTTCACGTGCAAAAGTCTATAACTGGTTTGTGCGGTCAAGACGAAGAAGAGCATATGGGACGTTCAGTAACGGTACTCACAGATGAAAACATCGGTCGTGTAGAAACCCTAGTGAAGAACTTGGAGAGAGATACAGAAGTCTCTAAATATATGTACAGCCGCCGCAAGTGTTAAAAATCCTGCACGGATACTTTCGAGTGAGGCAGCTTTGTTGTCTATGAATTCCCAACCATCTCACAGAAGAACAAAATGTGCCAGGAAATGATTCGTAGGTTCGACAATGGCAGTTCTCGAAAGTACCTCCACAGATGACGAAAGTTGGATCTATCCGAATTCAAAAGGGGTCGACGATCTGAGTATTCCCAAATGACGCCCCCCAGTGATGGTTTTAGCAAAATCGAACTGAAAGTCGAAGATGGTCGTCAGTTTCTTTTCAGCAAGTAGGCATATTAAACCATTCCACTCCAGGAACAAAAAAGAGTCACTGTCAACTGGTACACGACAGATCCCTCCCCAGAGTCTTCAGAAAGAAAACCGGAGTCTGAGTTGATAAGAAGGATTGCTCCTTCAACATGTCAATCATCAGGAGTGAAAATGCGCTAAAAAGTCCAGATCTGACTTCCGTGATTCTTTCCTGTTTCGAAGTTGCTTTGGCGTTATCTCTAAAGAAACACGGCGTGGCTGCTTCCATGATTTGCTCTGAGGAAGCAACTTTGTAGCTGGGAAGACTAATTCGAAGAAAAAACAGGTATCACTGGTGAGTTATGGCCTTGCACGTAGTAGAATAACCAAATTTAACTAGCTACCCTCATATCAGCAAAACGGCGCTTTTCACTTTGTGCGGAGTATGCAAATTTCTTAATGACAAACACGTTGGCAGAGATACGAGACCATTGACTAAGGAACAAGATCACCAGATTTGACACCCTTTGACTTTTTCTTATGGAATTTCATATGTAAGGGTCATTTGAAAAGTTCTCAGAGTGACCCACAGATTGCAACAGCAGGTCTTTTGTTATCAAAATCCGCCATCTTCCATAAAAACATGTGTGCAATAATACGCAGATTGGTCAAGAATCGTAGTAGCTATAGCTGTTTGTTGTTGTATGTACGGAAAAAAATGTCAAATATCACACATAGTGCGCCTATTAAGTACTTGGTGACCGCCAAGGCTGGCAGAGGTCGTTAAGGCTCGGACTCGTGAGCGGGAGGTCTGAGGTTCGAATCCCGCCAGGACCGTCCTCCCTGACTGAGGTTTTTTTCCCGGTTTTCCTCAGTCTTCATAAATGGCAAATGCCGGGGAGGTACCCTAAACTTATGCCTGGAATGTTTCCTTTCTTAAAAAAAAAATCTTTCCCAAATTATCATTTCATCTCATGTATCACCTGTGTTCGCCGCCTGTGGTGCCTCAGTAATAAAAACGGGCATTAAATACTCAAAAAAAAAAAAAAAAATTAAGTACTCGGTAAAGAAGGGTATGAATGTAACACAATTTCATACAGATATGACAAACACTCTAGGGGACTCTGCATCGTCATTTTTCAGGTGGACTCATGCAGTTTAAACGTGGTCGTGAAAGCTTGGCAGATGGCCCACGCAGCGGATGATCGAAAACGTCACGAAGTCAGAAATTCTCGATGAAGTGCACAACGTGGTCCTGGAGGATGGTCGATTAGGTGTTGGAAATTGCTGAAGTTATGAGTATTTCATATTTCACATTTTGAGGAAGGAATTGTACATGAAAAAAGTATCGCCAAGATGGGTGCCGCGACTGCTGTATCAGAATGAAAATCTCTCACAAAATCTTGGTCCGTTTTCAGAGAGATCCCGCCGACTTTGTGTGTCAATTTGTGACCAATGATGAACTATGGCTGCACTGCTACACACCTGAAACAAAACAGCAGTCTAAACAATGGAGCATCACGACTCTTCACCGCTAAAGAAGATGAAATCGGCCGTGAAGATCATGGCATCGGTTTTCTGGATCCATCTTTACATTGGAGTATATTACACTAACATTCTTGGATCTACTGTAGACAAAAGTACGCGAGAAAAGACGGAAAAAAGTCATTTGCACCAAGAAACACTCGCCCTCAATACATGTGTCGATACAACGATGAAAATCAACTAATTGCGATACGATTTGCTTCCACGTTCGCCTTATTCCCCTAACTTGGCTGTTCCATAAAATGAGAAAGTTCTTGGCGAAAAGAATTTTTCGTCTGATGAAGAGCTTAAATTATCAGTTGAGGCGCATTTTGCAGGCCTGGAGGAGCCTGACCTTCGTGATGGGATAAAGGTCCAGGAGCATTGCTGGGCAAAGTGCACTAGTGTCAAGGGTAGCTATGTTGAATAATAATAATTTAAAATGCTATGGCGTCATTTTGTGCTTCATTCAGAGAAATTTTCAAATTGCCCTTGTAGAATCAAAAAGTCACTTGACTGGCTTCGATGATTTGAGGTGCCGAATGTACTTGCGGTTTAAAAAAATGTCACTACCTCACTAGAGTTGAGTATGGGGAACATTTATACCGAAAATTAAAATTACAACTCATAAAATGTTAGAAAATAATGAACTATGTTTATTATTTGAGATATGAATTTAAGTTTATGGATCTTCATTATGACTCTATGCCAACAACAGTTTTTTATATAAATTGCAAGTTGTGCAGTACCAAACCTCTCTGACGTGGGTATACATTTATTTTATAATTTTGTCATAAGATAATTTAAAATATACCTCTAGCAATATATCCAGTTAAATACATAAAGCAAACAAAACGATTTATTCAGAGCTACACATATAGACTGCAGTTCCATGCAACAAGTGGGAGAAGAGCTGGGTAATGAGATAATGATTTAGTTATACCCGCAATTGTTCTGTAACTTGTCCAGTTGTCCAAAAATGACTCATTAGACCACTCTAATAGGCATATCATCAGGTAAGGACTCTGCTTTTTGCAAAAAACAACAAAGTGTTTCTAGACGTCCACATGGCAGGGTATTACACAACACAGGTTTAATGTTCACATCTGCAACCCCGGGACGTGGTACAGCAGATAAGCCTGTTTAATTGCACTTTGCTGTATAATCAGACATTAACAAAATATATCAGACAATGAAGTAAACTGGTAAATAAGGCTATTGTCCGGACATTACTACTGTTATCTGTTTATATAACCAAGAAATACCACGAGACGGCCAGTTGGTATTGTTGCCCATATTCCTAAATTTCCAAGCAATATGAGCAAGAACTGAAGATATTTTAAAACTCGACTGACTTATAAAAGGTATCCAGTCTAATATTCAGTTTGGTTTTATGACGGCATGTAACATCTATTTAGCAATGAGGCTCAAACATCTGGCAAAGACTTAATAACAGGATAAAACGCTGAGCATGAGAGTAGCACAAGGGCTTTCATACGCTCGCTCAAAAGAAATGACCAGGGAAAACATTGCCACATTTTTATGAGAATGTTTCAAAGCTTCCATGACTAACAACTAGTATTTCCAGTTGGGAAGAGACAGGTTTGCAATTTATTATTACCCAAGAGAGCCATATCTAGAACGTTGAGGCTCATAGTAATTGTAAAACATGCGAGACTGTGCCGTGGCATGTGTTCCTGCAACAGGCCATTATGCGCCTCACCAGTTTCAAAGTTGCAGGTGTGAAGATGTCTGGATCAGTCATTCTTATTCTTGAGGAACATGGATGGTTAAAAGTTGCCTCATGTGTTTGTTGTGTTGATGATGGAAATAATCCTTACTCTGAATGTGATTATTGCAGCATTGAAGGCAGTGCATAAACACTTTGCTCCAACCACTGG